>BLSH010059079.1:44883-57876 GCA_018402905.1 Glandirana rugosa | reverse complement strand
TTCGAATTTCGCCGCCTCTAGGCACGTGCTAGCCGGCGATCGGAATTTAAATCAGGGGCCGAGGTAAACGCCGGATGGGTATCTATCGCCGGTAGAACGCCGGATGAACACGCCGGAGTGTTTCACCTTTTGTTGTTTTCTTCTCCCCCGGGGTCGTTTTGCCCGTTGTGATTGTCCTTGACATGGAGGACCACTGTGAGTCCGAACAGATCTAGTCACGTGTTCTCCCGTTCGACTCACGCGTACGCGCCCTCGAGGCTATACCTGCGAATCTAGCCTCGAGGCGTTGCGGCGGCCTTAATCTTCGGGCGGGACGGAGTGACTTGTTACCCGATTCCGAGGGCTCAGTGAGGCAGGGCGGGCTTCTAATTCCGGCGGCGTTGCGGAGCTCCGATCTAAGCGTCCATATCGGAGCTCCCGCGCATGCGCACTCAGCTTGCCCTCTTGTGCACTGATCTAGACAAGCCTGAGTGTCACCAGGAGGTACAGTTCCTGTTAGTGTTGCCCGTTTTGCTGGGGCCCCCTCTTCTTTTGTTGTTTTCCACTTTGTGAGGCCGCACAAGTAGGCCGCAAGATGGCCGCTATCTATGGGTAGGCCGCAAATGGAGCCGGGGACTAAATTTAAGGCTAGCGGCCGATCGTGCACGGATCTCCGCCGCTTTAAGCTTTTTTGTGCCGCCGGATGGTAGGTAGGCCTGTCTAGGGTCCCCTTGGATAGTGTAGGGTTGTTGATGGAGGATGGAGTGGGTGTAGATGGTATGGAGGCCTCGACTGTTTCCTCCCTCGATCGCTCGGCCCAGCGTTTCCAGCCTCACTCAAAGTGTGCAAGAGTGTGCTAGGAGTATATGCTGAGTTTTGGGTGTGTCACCGATGTATCTGGGTGAAGGATAGTCTTGGATTCTCTCTCACTAGGCAGGAGCTCCTGTCCAGTGCTGCCTTCTCTCCTCGCGTCAAGCCACACCTCCCTTTAAGACATTTATGAAATGACAGGCATTTAATGAGTGAGCTGTCCCCTCTGCCTAGTCAATATCGGGATAATTGATGTCCCCTATTATGATTACACTCCCCTGCCATTTCTAACTGTGATAGTAGTTCCAGCTCCTCCTCCTACTTCAGGTAGGGTGGCCTATAACATACCCCCACTATTAATTTCCCACTTACTTCTTCTCTTTGAAGTTCTACCCATACTGATTCTACCTCCCCCCTTGTCACGTACCTGGTGATGGAGTCTGGCTTATGCAGGGGGTACCTCTCTTGCGGCCCCGGTTCGTGAGTCCCTAGTAGTGCAGACAGGGAACTCAGGAGCATGGGGGGGCACGAGGGCTGGACAGTCACTGATGCATGGTAGATGTCCGCTGGAGCTCATGCAGGCAGTGAGGCAGTCCGGGTCGGTAACTGGCGGGCGGTGCAGTACAAGGTTTCAGGCAGACGGATGGTCGGGTGCAGGCTGGGTCGGCAACGTTCAGGCAGCAAGGTACAAGGAGCAGGCAGAAGAGTGGTCGTGGAAGCCGGGGTCGGTGCAGGCAGAGTTCAGAGCAGGGTCAAAGCAGGCCGGGTCACAGGAACAGGTATCAGATAGTCAGGAACCAAGGAACTCACACTAAACGCTGTAGAACGGACAGCACTTGCTCACAGAAAGCACAGTGTTTAACCACTTAAGGACCGGAAGGATTTCCAGCTTTAGGACCGGAGCCCTTTTTGCGATTCGGCACTGCGTCGCTTTAACTGAAAATTGCGCGGTCATGTGACGTTTTGGTGGTATTTGATCCCCTCTGCGTCATTTCTGATCGCAGCTATAAACAAAAGAAGAGCGACAATTTTGCAAAAAAAAAACAAATTTCTTACTTTTTGCTAAAATACAAATCCAAAAAAAAAATATAAAAAAACATTTTTTTTCACCGTTTTTGGCCGATTTATATTCTTCCTCATATTTGCGATAAAAAAAAATCGCAATCGGCGTTTATTGATTGGTTTGCGCAAAAGTGGTCGCGTTTACGGATGATGAGAATTCATTTTTGGGGTTTTTATTTTGTTTTGATTTTTTACTAGTAATGGCGGCGATCTGCAATTTTTAGCGGTACTGCGATATTTCAGCGGACATGTCGGAACATTTTGACACTTTTTTGGGACCATTGGCATTTATACAGCGATCAGTGTGATAAATGCCATTGGCAGTGAAGGGGTTAACCTGCAGGGGGTGCTCTAAGGGTTAAGTATGTTCCCTGGGCGTGTTCTTACTGTGGGGGGACTGTCCTAGCTGGGGAAGGGAAGTGGTCATAGCCTTCGTATACAGGAAGGCTGTGATCACAGCCCTTCCCCCTTCACAGAACGGAGGTCCGTGTTTACTTACATGGACCTCCGTTCTTTTGCTCCGGGGGGGCATCGTGGGTGGCCGGCGGCAATCGAAGCCGCCGCACCCGCTCCCTGGCCCCCCCCGGACACAGTGAGCGCGCGGGGCGCCTCCGGCGGCGCGCGCGCGCTCACTAGGCGCAATCACGCGGCCGCCATCATATGACGGCGATCCGCGTTACAGAGCCACTTTGCCGCCGTCAATTGCCGATTGACGGTCGGCAAGTGGTTAAATAGAGCTGCCCAGACCGCCTCCTTCGGGGGCTAGAGGAAACAACAATCAAATGCAAACTCGTCCTCAGCACATTCACATTCTTTTCCTAACACCCCTAGTCCCATTCATGTCCCTGAAATAATTTTTTAGGACTCTCCACCTTCCTTTGACTTTGTTGGTACCAATGTGTACCATGACCGCTGGGTCCTCCCCTGTCCCACTCAATAATCTATCCACCCGATCCGTGATGTGCTGAGCCCGAGCACCCAGTAAACAACATACTACTTACAACCCCAGTCTTTCTGACAGATCGTCCTAATAATTGAGTCCCCCACTACCACCACTTGTCTAACCTTTCCTGTATCTCTGCACCCCTCATTACCTGTTTGTACATTGGATATATACCAGACTTCTGTTAGAAATCATGGGGTCTCATATAGCCTACCTAAAATGCCCCCCTCCCCACCAAAAAATGATATTTTTCCCACAAATACACTAAAATCATTATTAGCGGACACAAGCACAGCAAAACTTTCAAAATCCCTGCTAAATCTTAAAGATAAAACTGTATTGACTTAATAAATATAGTTCTGTATGTAAATGAGAATTTGTGGCTCATTCACGTGAGTGTTGTAATCTGTACAATGTGAATAATTTGTTTTTTGTGGCTTGAGCCGTGTGCAGGCAGCTAACCTTTGTTGCACTACAGTAATGCAGCATTTGTATGACAGCCAGAGTTCCTAACTTGACAAGTGTGTGGGTGCAGGTGTATGGCCCCAAACACAGACCGTGTGCATTTGGGGCCACTCACCCACACCTGCACACCTGTCAAACTTGGACCTGCTGCTATTTTTTTTACAGCTGCTGAGTCCCCATAGAATAACACGTGGCTCCAACAGCACAAGCAAACTGTATGAGAAGAGAGGAAAAAAGTGGCGCCTCTAAGCGCAATAAATCAGGTTTATTTGGCACACACACACATGGTGATAATATGCACTCACAAGGATGGAAAGCATTCAAGCATCAGGGAGAAGGGATCATCCGCTGATCATCGGAGTGAAAAACGCTTTAAGCTGTTGCCTGAGGCCGGGAGTAGACACGCTGGTGGTATCCAGCGCAGCTGCAGACCGAAGCCGTCAGTGGAGAGGCGTGCTGGCACAGGAGAACGAATGAACGTCACATCCGGGAAGCTAGGCGAGAGGTGCGCGCACTCGGATCATCCATGATCCTTCTTCAGGCTCAAGTGGGGCCATCTTGGATGTGGGTGACTTAAATACACACCCAACCATGGTGTATGGGCAACAATCAAATGAAATAAAAATGAAATAAAAACAATTGGGAAACAATATATGGACACAGTGCTACATATAAAAACATCACATAAGAAAAATTAATTTATAAAACTTATAAAATTACTAAATTTTTAATAAAAAAACACTCAATTTTTAATAAAAAAAAAAAAAGAAAGAAAAAGGAGAGAGAGACCATCAAGGAAAAATTCTTAAAAATGTTTTTTTTCATAAAAAATTCATAAAAAGGATGGGGTGGCAATAAAGAAGTAAAACCGTTGCCAAACCCACCATCCATCTTAAAAAAGAGTATTAATTTTAATTTCAAAGAAGAGTGTTCATTTCAATATCTTCATTCAAGGCCCATAGTCTAATTGACAAAGCTTCCTCAGATGGGATCATTACTGATATGGAGGCCTCATTCCTCAAACATGACTATTATCCCCGCACATATTTTTACCATCTCCCAAAGATCCATAAGGATCCTGTTCGTCCTCCCGGTAGGCCCATTGTGGCCGCCATGCAAAGTGTCAGTAGTTATTTTTCTATTTATGTAGATCATTTCCTTCAACCTATAGTGCAGAATCTTTCCTCCTACATCAAAGACAGCATTCATCTATTGGAACAACTAAAGGAGTATCAGTGGGAGGCCTCCTATCGCTGGCTGTCTCTAGATGTGTCATCTTTATACACTTTCATACCCCACGATATTGGGCTACAGGCGGTCAAATTTCATCTAGACCAGGATTCCGGATTACATCCCCGCCAGGCTGATTTTTTGTTGGAGGCTATAGAATTCTGTCTTACACATAACTACTTTGAACACAATGGTGAGTTCTACATCCAAAAGAAAGGCACTGCGATGGGAGCAAATTTTGCTCCCAGCTATGCTAATTTGACTATGGGCCATTGGGAACATCGCTATATTTGGAACAATAATCCATATGCTATCAACATTATTTTTTATGGGCGATATATAGATGATGTGGTTATCATCTGGGACAGTCCAGATAGCGCCATTTTACCTTTTGTTGAACACTGTAACAACAACTCCATGGGCCTTGGTTTTACTCATGTTACAGATCAACACAAATTAGCTTTTCTTGATTTAGAACTTTATCACCACGAGAATAACATCTGTGCCCAAAATTACACCAAGCCTACACCGGGCAACTCCTATCTGCATTATAGAAGTTGCCACCATCCATGGTGGGTCAGAAATATCCCCAAGAGCCAGTTCTGCCGCCTCAGGCATAACTGTGCACGTGAACCTGACTATTGCGCTCACGGGAAACTGATGCGGCAGAAGTTTATGGATAAAGGTTATCCAGAATCTCTAGTAAATGAAGCCTTCAACCACTATCTTCCATCTGGAGCAATTACGAGTAAGACCCCTAAACTAGACCTTGGTCCACCATCATTACGTTTTACCACACAGTTCCACAGCAAGTTCAGGAGGATGGAACATATATTCAAGAAACATTGGCCCATCCTCACTGGTGATCCTCTACTGAAAGAAGTCTTACCTGACAGGCCCAAGCTATCTTATAGACGGGCCAAGAACCTCAAAGCTCTGATAGCCCCTAGTCTGGTGAGGTCTTCATCCAAACCCATCAGTGCCCCCTTGAGGTTCTTTAATATTAAAGGTATGTACAGGTGCAAGAAGCCATTGTGTCTTACATGTGCCCATGTCACCCACGGCCAAAAAGAATTTGTCACCAAAGGGAAGCGGTACACCATTCCTGATTTTTTCAATTGTTCCTCAGAATACGTAGTGTATTGCCTCTCCTGCCCGTGCGGTCTACCTTATGTGGGCCGCACTATACGTACTCTGAGGAAGAGGTTTGAAGAGCACCAGAACTTTGTAGAAAAGGGCTCTGATTTATACAGTGTCCCCAGACACTTTCTTGAGCATCATGATCATGATGCTCAACAATTATGTGTCTGGGTCATATAATCCATCCCCAAAACTTTCCCTACAGCCGAACGTTTTAAACGGCTCTGCGAAAGGGAACATTTTTGGATTTTCACCCTGGATACCCTCTCACCCGGGGGCTTGAATGAAGAAATTAAAACTCTTCTTTGAAATTAAAATTAATACTCTTTTTTAAGATGGATGGTGGGTTTGGCAAAGGTTTTACTTCTTTATTACCACCCCATCCTTTTTATGAATTTTTTTATGAAAAAAACATTTTTTAAGAATTTTTCCTCGATGGTCTCTCCTTTTTTTTTTTTTTTTTAACTTAGTGTTTTTTTTTTATTAAAAATTTAGTAATTTTATAAGTTTTATAAATAAAATTTTCTTATGTGATGTTTTTATATGTAGCACTGTGTCCATATATTGTTTCCCAATTGTTTTTATTTCATTTTTATTTCATTTAATTGTTGCCCATACACCATGGTTGGGTGTGTATTTAAGTCGCCCACATCCAAGATGGCCCCACTTGAGCCTGAAGAAGGATCATGGATGATCCGAACGCGCGCACCTCCCGCCTAGCTTCCCAGGTGTGACGTTCGTTCATTCTCCTGTGCCAGCATGCCTCTCCACTGACGGCTTCGGTTTGCAGCTGCGCTGGATACCACCAGCGTGTCTACTCCAGACAGCGGCTTTGAGCGGTCTTCACTCCGGTGATCAGCGGATGATCCCTTCTCCCTGATGCTTGAATCCTTTCCATCCTTGTGAGTGCATATTATCACCATATGTGTGTGTGCCAAATAAACCTGATTTATTGCACTTAGAGGCACCGCTTTTTTCCTCTCTTCCTGTACTACAGAGTGTTCCTGCTCGGTATAGCTGGCAGCCTGCCACAGATTCTCCCATCCATCTTCCATCATTGGACTTTATGGGACTTTTATTATGATATTAGCATGTTGACTCATGTTTCCATTATACCACCCTTGGAGCCATGTACACACATATATCTGGTCCCTTGTAC
This sequence comes from Glandirana rugosa, assembly GCA_018402905.1. Lineage (NCBI taxonomy): Eukaryota > Metazoa > Chordata > Amphibia > Anura > Ranidae > Glandirana > Glandirana rugosa. Next base: position 51,088 of record BLSH010059079.1, on the reverse strand, counting down.
GGCCATTTCAGCATGTGAGCGCAGTGTCTATCACAAATCTTTCACACTGCATGAACCTGTGTGTATGAGCATTTAATGTATTTATTTACAATTTTTATATTATTTATAAAATCATTTTTTCCATTTTTCACAACACTGTTGGGGGCTTTGATGAATTATCATTGGTCTAAACAGACCCTTGATGTCTCACTTTTAAGACAGAGAAAGGATATGAGGACACCCCAATCCTTTTTTGCAGCCACAACTGCACTGGAGATGAATGAATGGGAAGTGCTCTGTACAGTATACAATGCTTTAGTTACTGATCACGCACTCTGTTCATTCTGAAAAGGAAGGGCTGACAAATGTAACATATTTACTGCCCCCCATCCTGAAATGATCCCCCTGTGCCCCAGTTGGCTGAAATTGGGAGGAGAAAGAGAAGGGGACGCTGGCAGGGCTGTGGGGGGGGCACAGAGGGGGGCCTGGGCATCAGGAAAAATCATAGACAGGGAGGGTGATCATTGCTGGGGGGGGGGTAATTACTGGAAATGATCCCTCTGTATGGCTCTCTGTACAGAAACTGAAAGCCAGCGAGAGGGAGAGGGGAAGAAGCCAGCTTTCAACTGCTTCAAGTAGGGCCATGTTTCCAACACTGTTAGGACCCTCAATGATATTATAATTTTGATTGCATGCATTGCAATTCTGCCATCTCTTCTGTGACCCTTGTAAATATAATAATAGGGTTGGAGAGTTATATATTTAAAATTTGTAAGTATTGTATGAACCCTAAAATCTATATAAAACAACACATTGATATGAATTATGCCATGGTCTCTATGCATTCATTTTCAGAAAAATACTCCAGCTGCTGGAGCAACAATGCACATGCACCGGGCCTGCTTCAGGTACTCTACTTCTCTGCACACACAGAAACTGAAGGTTGGAGAAAATTAACAACTGCCTTTTCCCTGTTTCCTCACTTCCTATCCTGAACCTTATGTTCACTGAGTTAGGATTTAAGATTAAATCCTCTAGACCAGTGGTTCTCAACCCTGTCCTCAAGAACCCCCAACAGGCCATTTTTTTGCAGGTTTTCCTTTATCTTGCACAGGTGCTTTAAATTAGAGACAATGGATTGGTATTTTGGACAGCTAATTCATCTAAGAGAAATTCCCAAAACATGGCCTGTTTGGGGTATTTGAGGACAGAGTTGAGAACCACTACTCTAGACAAAACCTCAGGTAGCAAGAAAATTCTATCCCTTCTCCACTATATCCAAAACTACATAACCCCATTTTGGCACTGTAATGTTGAAAGGGAGGTTTAGAAGGAAATAATATGAAATGATTAGCAAAGTCTATTTTCTTATTATTTGCTTTCAACATGTTCCTCTGTATATTTAGTCCATGAAGTCAAGTAGTACAGGTTTTAAAAGACCATCTTAGCACTGTGTCCTTACTGAACTCTTTACACTGTCTGTTAACAGTCTAAACTGTCTAAACTGACAGCTACACCTGAGCGTGTACCTACTGTTGAAGAGTGTTGTAAAGTGTAAGGGAATTATGGCTGCATTCCCTTTTAGAATTTACAGAATGTTCCTATATCCCCAATGTATAAAGATATTCAGGGTCATTAGATGACTTTCAGAATGTCTATAAGGTACCACCAAGTTTAGCGGAAACATTTCATGTTCTTCCCTTTTCAAAAACGTCTACCATTAACCAGGCTTTGATTTCCCAATGGTGCTGGGATATTTCCAATGTATATAAACATGTATGCTTTGGGTGCTGATATGAATATTAGGTAAGGGAAAGATCATTCTACAATTTAATTTTTCTGACCACCAAAGTGAACCTTTATGCTTCACAAAGTAGTTGACAGCATAAGCTGTCAAAAGGCTAATTTTCATGCAGCTCAATACAGGTAGTGGCATGAAAGTTGATATTTACATATGCACTTGCACACCTCCCATGCGACAATAATTAGGGCCTACCAAATGATTGCCTAGGAAATGGGCAATGTCTGCTTTCAAGCTCATCTATTTTTTATTTACTCACCTACATCAACTGTCTGTGTCCCTGAGTGTACCAACTGGTGATACAGCACTGTAGTCTACAATATATCCACTGGACAGTGTCTGTTCTTGAAACTATCAATGTCTGCTGAAATCGCCTGTGTTCTGAGAGGACCCCACTGTTGGACAGCCAAGAGGAATTATCCCTGTTCCCTAGGCAGTGACATGGATACTAAAAGAAGGACCCTTCCCTACAGGGAGGAGGTGAGAAAAATCAGGACTTGGTGCATCACATGACCACAGACTTAGGAGTATTTGGAGCATTTAGCTTAGTATTTTTTTTACAGTAACCCAACGATTAGTTTAGAGTGGAGATGGGCTGAGCCCCCCTTGGTTCGGTTTGCACCTGTACTCCCGAACATAGCAAAAGTTTGGACCCAAACTTCAAACCCCATTGAAGTCTATGGGACCTGAATCTGAAAAATCAAAAGTGCCCATTTTTAAGACTTATATGCAAGTTATTGGCCATAAAAAGTATGTGGAGGCCCAGGTATTGCCCTGGGGGACATGTATCAACGCAAAAAAGTTTAAAAAATATTGTTTTTAAAGGAGCAGTGATTTTAATGATGCTTAAAGTGAAACAATAAAAATGAAAAAATCCTTTAAATATAGTGCTTGGGGGGGGGGGGGGTCCCTTTAGTCTGCCTGTAAAGTGGTGCATCTGTACCATGTTAAGAACCTACTGTAGCAAATCTGACATTTCTAAAGAAAAAAAAAACCGAACCAGACCACATGCCCTGAACATGGAGGGGTGCTTTGGGGCAGGGGAACTTTGCCCCTCACCCCAAAGCACATTGTCTTCATGTTGATTGGGACAGGGGCCTCTTCCTGAAAACCCTGGACTGTGGTTGTGGGGGTCTGCGGGTGAGGGGCTTATCCGAATCTTGAAGTCCCCTTCCAATAATACCCCTACCCACAGACCCCACAACCACCACCAGGGTTGTTGGGAAGAAGCACTTGTCCCCATCAACATGGGGGCAAGGTGCTTTGGAGTGGGGTAAAGGCAAAGCCCACCTCATGTTGAGGGAATGTGGCCTTGTATGGTTCAGGAGAGGGGAACCCTACGCCATTTTCTTTTTGCTTTTATACTGCCAGCAATGTTATTTTTTTATTCAGCTGTCAGCGAGGAAGCCCATTGACAGCTGATGACTCATCAGTTGTTAAGGACACAGTACTCGGCTTCCCAGCCCCGCTCCTTAACAACCAGCTTTCACTGTGCCCTAATTGGGCAAAGCTTTTGCCCAATCAGGGCATAGAATGCACTGTGCATATTAGGTTTCAGATAACTTATAGTTGTATAGTTACATAGCTTTAAAAAGGTCAATTCTTTCTTATACATTTTTATTTCTGTCAAGTTCATTCTTTTATTTTCAGAAACCTTGTGGGTAGAGTTGAGCGGACACCTGGATGTTCAGGTTTGGCGAGTTCGGCAGAACTTCACGCAGAAATTCGAGTTCGGCCCCGAACTTGACCCGTACTTGACCCCGTACCCCATTGAAGTCAATGGTGACCCGTACTTTTGGGCACAAAAATGGCTCTAAAAAAGCCCTGGAAAGGGTTAGAAGGCTGCAAAAGGAAGCAAAATGGGTAGGTGGTGGAAGTGGCAGTGGAGGAGGAGGAGGTAGCCAACACTGATTTTTGTTTGTTTGGGGTTTTTTTTCTAATTGGGGTAGCCCCCAAAATATTGAGACATATTAAAAAAAAAAGGATACGTTCACTTAAGTATACCAATGGCTGTGTGAGGCCGGTATAAATGGCTATTCTGCACAAGGTGCAGACAAGTCTTGTGGGATCCATGCTTGGTTCATTTTAATAAAAGTTAGCTTGTCCACATTGGCTGCGGACAGGCAGCTGCGCTTGTCTGTGATAACACCCCCTGCCATGCTAAACACAGGTTCAGACAATACACTGGCTGCAGGGCAAGCCAGCACCTGCAAGGCATAAAGGGCAAGCTCAGGCCATGTGCCCAATTTGGAGACCCAGAAGTTGAATGGGGCAGACCCATCAGTCAGTACGTGTAGGCGTGTGCACACATACTGTTCCACCATGTTGCTGAAATGCTGCCTCCTGCTAAGACATTGCCTATCAGCTGGTGGTGCTGTTTGTTGTAGCTTGCTGCTGACAAAGCTTTTCCACATTTCGGCCATGCTAACCCTGCCTTCTGAGGTGCTGGCAGTGCCACAGCTGCATTGGCGACCTCTTCCTCCTCCTCTGCCTTCGCCTTGTGCTTCCACTGAGCCCCCGGTGTCATTTGGGAATGCCCTCAGCAGCACATCTACCAGCGTGCTCTTGTAGTCGTGCATCTTCTAATCACGCTCCAGTAAGGGAATTAAGGATGGCACATTGTCCTTGTAACAGGGATCCAGCAGGTTGGCCACCCAGTAATCAGAACAAGTTACAATGTGGGCAACTTGGCTGTCGTTGCGCAGGCACTGCAGCATGTAGTCGCTCATGTGTGCCAGGTTGCCTAGAGGCAAAGACAAGCTGTCCTCTGTGGGAGGTGTATCATCTGTGTCCTCTGTATCCCCCAGCCACGCTCCAGTGATGCCCACGAGCTGCGTTGGGTGCCACCCTACTGTGAACTTGGTTCTTTCTCCTCCTCCTCCTCATCATCCTCGTCCTCCTCATCCTCCAGAACTGTGCCCTGGCTTGAAAATTTTTTTACCTGACCTATGCTGGTGCAGGAACCCACCCTCCGAGCCACTTGTGAATGACTGGCCTGATAACCGTGGAAATGACCCCTCCTTCTCCTACTCCTGTGCCACATCCTCTTCCAACATCGCCTGGAGTGTTTTTTCAAGGAGACATAGAAGTGGGATAGTAACGCTGAGAACAGCGTCATCGGCACTGGCCATGTTGGTGGAGTACTCGAAACACCGCAATATGGTACACAGGTCTCACATGGAGGCCCACTTGTTGGTGGTGAAGTGTTGCTGTTCTGCAGAGCGACTGACTCGTGCGTGCTGCAGCTGAAACTCCACTATTGACTGCTGCTGCTCGCACAGTCTCTCCAGCATGTGCAAAGTGAGTTCCACCTTGTGGGCACATCGCATTGGAGGCGGTGAGTGGGAAGGTCGATGTTCCGCTACAGTGCAGACAGGTGAGCAGCAGCAGGGTGAGAACGCCGAAAACGCGAACAGACGGTTCGCATTTCTGCAGGAGCTCTGACATATCCAGGTAGTTTTTTAGAAATTTCTGCACCACCAAATTCAGCATATGCACCAGGCAAGGGATGTGCGTCAAACCGGCTAGGCCCAGAGCTGCTACGAGATTTCGCTCATTATCGCACACCACCAGGTCAGGCTTGAGGCTCAGTGGCAACAACCACTCATCAGTCTGTTGTTCAATGCCCATCCACAGCTCCTGTGCAGTGTGGGGTTTATCCCCCAAACATATCAGTTTTTTTTTTTTTTAATATGATTTTTATTAGAAAATTTTAAATAGGTTACAGAATATTTCCAATGTATCTAACATAGTTGATCTATCACTATGAGCCGATGCAATGAATATTGGAAAGTACCAGTTAGTATCAATATGACATATATAGGAGGTATCCATACAGAATGAAAGAAGCAAGCAAAATGATCTTTACGTCTAGCTAGGCTAATAAGCCATAGGAGAACTGGATGGAGATCCTATATTCAATGAAATAACACAGATAACTAGGTGTAAACAACATCAGCAGGTACATATGTGGAAGGGGGGGAGGGGGGGGGTTTCGCCTACAAAAGACAATGGACATATTTGACTTATAGCCGAGAGAATACCAAAACGTGCTACTTTCTTGTACGGGGATGTCACTGAGAATAGCTGAAGGTGGAGTAGGTGGAAGTTATGGTGATTGGGGATTGCATGTAGTCCATAAAAGTACTCCACCGTTTTGTGAAATGTTGTACCGCTCTCGGGAGATTCAGGTCCATCAGGGTCTTCTCCTTACTCAGCTGAGAAATAAGCTCCTGTTTCACCTGAGATATAGCCGGGCCAGAGATGGAAGTCCAGTTGTTTAAGATCACTCTCCTGGCAGTGAACAGGCATAGCAAGATCCACTCTTTCGGTGAGGGGTTTGGGGCCGAGGCCCATGTTAAGAGCTGTTTGTCCCAGTATCCAAAAATAAGAAGTAGATCCCTTGGGATCTGGAGTAGGGTGACT
>BLSH010059079.1:25784-44873 GCA_018402905.1 Glandirana rugosa | reverse complement strand
AATAACACAGATAACTAGGTGTAAACAACATCAGCAGGTACATATGTGGAAGGGGGGGAGGGGGGGTTTCGCCTACAAAAGACAATGGACATATTTGACTTATAGCCGAGAGAATACCAAAACGTGCTACTTTCTTGTACGGGGATGTCACTGAGAATAGCTGAAGGTGGAGTAGGTGGAAGTTATGGTGATTGGGGATTGCATGTAGTCCATAAAAGTACTCCACCGTTTTGTGAAATGTTGTACCGCTCTCGGGAGATTCAGGTCCATCAGGGTCTTCTCCTTACTCAGCTGAGAAATAAGCTCCTGTTTCACCTGAGATATAGCCGGGCCAGAGATGGAAGTCCAGTTGTTTAAGATCACTCTCCTGGCAGTGAACAGGCATAGCAAGATCCACTCTTTCGGTGAGGGGTTTGGGGCCGAGGCCCATGTTAAGAGCTGTTTGTCCCAGTATCCAAAAATAAGAAGTAGATCCCTTGGGATCTGGAGTAGGGTGACTTGATGGATGAATTGGATAATGTTATCCCAGAAGGTGGATATATATGAGCAAGACCAGAAGCGGTGTGTTAAAGAAGGTTTCGGTTGGTTACAGTGGGGGCAGGACATAGCGTTGGCTTTTTGTGTGTCCCAGGAGAACAGCATGTAAGTCCAGTGGATTATTTTTAGTTGAGTTTCCCTCCACTTCTCGCAGGGTATTAGCTGCCGGGTTTTGTTATAGCCTTGTAGGATCTTGCCCAGCAAGTTTGGGTCATCTCTGTACCAGTTTCTGGCAGAGGAGGTAGAGAAAGGAGGTGTGATTTTGGCAATTAGGGGTTTGTAGATCTCTGCGATTGTGTAGGATTCTGAGTCCAAAAGGGTATCAATGAGTGATGAACGGAATCTCTTGGCGCTGTCTCTGCATAGTGATTGCATATAATGTACACACTGCCAATAATGGAAAATGTGATTCGGTTGTAAGGAGTATTTTTCTGCCAAAGTTGAGAAGGGTAGCAATTGCCCGGTGGTGGGGTCACAAAGTGATGCGAAGTGTGTGAGGCCATGGTTCCGCCAGATGGTATATGGACGATGCTGAGTTCCCGGGGGGAAATTTGGGTTCCCTTGGATAGGAAGGTGTTTGGATATAGATGCAGGAGCATTCAGCAGTTTATGACTCTCTCTCCAAGCTATGGAAGTGTCCCGGAGCAAAGGGTTATGTTGGAGGTCAGGGGTTAAGGACTTCCAGGGTGAGTGCAGAAGGGCACTCAGCGAGAAAGGCTTAGTCATGGCGTCTTCCAAAACAAAATTAGCATATCTAGACTTATTTCTTATCCAATCAAGCCCAATGCGTAACAAGCAGGCTAGATTATATACTCTAATATTAGGCAGAGAGGTGCCCCCTCGCCCCTAGGGAGATGCAACTTTGTCATAGCGATTCGAGGTCTCTTGCATTGCCATATGAATTTAGTAATGTGCTTGTTCAAAAGTTGTACATCTTTGTGTTTGAGTAGTAGAGGTATTGTTTGCAACGGGTACAATAGTCGTGCAAAACTGACCATTTTGAACAGATGGTATCTCCCCAGTAGCGACAGGGGCAGGTCCATCCAGCTCTCTATTTCTTGTGAGATCTTATGAACGAGGGGAGGGAAGTTCAGTGAGTATAAGGAGGAAGGGAGATTACCTATTTTTTTTCCTAGATAGGTGATGTGTGAAGAGGCGAATGGGAACGTTGATGTGGGTATCCAGGGTCTTCGTTTATTGTGGCCTATAGGGAGAACTTCACTTTTACTGTAGTTTATGCGCAGACCGGAATACATCTTAAATTCATTGAAAATATGGGTGACGGTGGTCATATCCTCCGAAGGGTTTGCGGAGAATACGAGAACGTCATCCGCGAAAAAAGCTGAACGCAGCTCATGGTTTTTTATGGGAATGCCATGTAATGGAGCGACTGTGTTGAGGTACCTGGACACTGGCTCAATGGCCAGGTTAAATAAGAGTGGGGACAGGGGACATCCCTGCCTCGTGCCCTTAAAAAGTCTAAATTCCTCTGACAGCAGGCCTGCCACCACCAACCTGGCCGCGGGAGTAGAATACATTGACTTGACCAGGTGTATGAACGGGCCTGAGAAACCTAGCCATCCTAGAACCAAGGAGAGCCACTCAAAGCTGACGTTGTCAAATGCTTTCTCAGCATCCAGGGTCATGATGGCATAATCCCCCTCTTTGTGTTTGTCTGTGTGGTTAAGGGCCAGAAGAACTTTTCGGATATTTAGGGAGGCTGTTCTACCCTTGACAAAGCCCGACTGCGCCGGATGTATCAAGTCTGGAAGGATAGAAGCCAGTCTGGTGGCTATAATTTTAGATAACATTTTTACATCTAAATTTAGTAGGGATATGGGGCGGTATGATCCTGGTTCCGCCGGATCCTTGCCTTTTTTGGAGAGTAATTTTATGATGGTTTGGTTGCCTGAGGGGAGGTAGGGACCTCCACTCCAAATGCCAGAGTAGACTTTTTCTAAGGTCGGTGTTAGGAGGGAGCAGAGCGTTTTGTAAAACTCCCCGGAAAACCCGTCGGGTCCCGGGGCTTTGTTGAGGGCAAGCTGGTTAATTACAAGTGTGATTTCTGTGCTTGATATTGGGGCATTGAGGGATTCAAGATCAGCAGGGGATATTGAGGGCAAGTGAAGTTTGTCCAGGAAAGTCCTAGCTAGGGTGTGATTTGTTTGGTCAGGGGCGTATAGGCTTGTGTAGAAATTTTTCATTATTTGATTGATTTCCTGGGGTTTGGTTTTTAGGTGTCCCTGAGGGTCCTTCAGGGCTGTAATGTGCGTGGGGGTATAAGGTCCCCTCGCCAATCTGGCAAGTAGTTTGCCAGATTTGTTTCCGTATTTGAAATATTGGGCTTCTAAGTGAGATCTCTTTGTCATTTCCAGTGATTCAGCCCAAGAGTCAAAATCGGCTTTCGCGGCTTTCCACTCAGTACGGTTCTGTGGGGAGTCAATAATTGATAGGTTCCTCTGGGCTACTTTTAAACGTAGGCCAGCTGACTGGAATTTTTGTAGGGAGTGTTTTTTGAAAGTGGCATTTATACGCTATTATTTTCCCTCTAAGGAAGGCCTTGCCAGCGTCCCAAAATAAATTGGGATTGTCGGCATGAGTGGAGTTGGTAGATGTGTAGTCTGACCATGCAGTGTGCATGTATTGTTGGAAGTCTGCGTTTTTGTAGAGATATTGGGGAAGCGCCATATGCAGGGGTTTGGTTGGGACATAGATTTATGAAAAGAGAATGAGATGGGGGCGTGGTCTGATATAGCTATCTCATGAATTTCTGCTTCAGAAATCATGGGGAGCATAGTGTCTGAAAAGAATAGGTAATCTATCCTCGTGAAGATTTTGTGGGGATTAGAGTAGAATGTAAATTCTTTGTCCAACGGGTGTAGCAGTCAACATGGGTCAATTATTCAGAGAGAGTCCATGGTGGAGGCTAGTGGGGTGGTCTCCTGGTTGAGAGAGTTATGAAAAGGTTTCAGGGGACGGGATCTGTCATCTAAGGCATGGTAGATGGAATTAAAGTCTCCCCCTACCACGTGGGGAAGGTTGGGTTTCGTGGTCAGAATGGGAGTTAATTTGTTAAAGAAAGTTGGACCGGGGCTGTTGGGGGCGTAGATGTTGGAGATCTTGATATCTTTGTTGTAAATTCGTACATGAATCGATATCAGTCGACCCGGAATGTCTGAGTCCACTGATATAACCTCACATGGCAGGTTTTTATGTATAAGTATGATTACCCCTGCTTTGCGACCAATGGCATCCGATCCTATGACCGTTCCTACCCATAATTTTTTTAGTCGGTGGAAGTCGGGTTCTGTTAGGTGGGTCTCCTGGAGGAGGGCTATATCCGCTTTTAGTCTTTTTAGATGTCTCAGAACTTTCATGCGTTTAACAGGAGATCTAAGGCCTTTTACATTCCATGAGATGCACTTCATATCAGATTGATTGTGTGTAGGATTTGTGCTGGAGTTAAATGTAAAGAACGGTTGTCCGTTAAGTATACGGGAGGAAAAGGATTGGTCTTATGGTAGCACAGGTTGGTGATCATGTAGGTACGGTCGTGATTATGTAGGCAGTTGGATTGATATGTGGGGGGGAGGCAACATAAAGTTCGTAACATTTACATCAACATAATAACAAACTGAGAACTCACATAGCTTCGCGTTTTTCCGCATGGGTTCACAGGCCGAGTGTGCTCCCTGCCAGCAGCCCCGAATTTCGAGATTTGGTGGACCATTGAGAGCACGACGGTAGCTGTGTGAGTCAGCAGGGAGAGACGGATTGTAACTTCAAGAGCACGTCAGCAAGAGGACCCATGGTGAGAAAAGTACAATAGGGTAGGCAAACATCAGGTTCACGCCTGGTGAGAGAAAACATGTTAAACATGAAATTAACAGAACTTATACCAGTCAGCAGTTCTAGTGAACTAAAGTAGTGGAGGTTGGGTCTACTGCGCGGAGTTATAGAGCCTCCATATGACCCCTAAGGGATGCTAAGACCAAGGGAGGGCAAGAGAAAGAAAAAACCCATGAGGGGTATAGCCAAATGAGTGCTTGTCAGTGGGAATCTTCCACTTGTGCGGGTCCAGAAGCTTTGAGACGCTTGGGCGAGTCCTTTCTTGGGCTGCGTTGGTCAAGCGATCTATTTATGGGGGGTGCCTTGGTGGGCAGAGCGGAGAATCGGTCGGTGATGACGGTGCGTAGGTATTTTTCCGCTTCCTGTGGATCCTGGAATTGAAGCTGTTCCCCACTGGGGGATTTGAGACAAAGAGTGGCTGGGAAGGCCAGGGTAAATTTGATCTGACGTTGATGGAGAGTCAAGCATACTTGCTGGAATGCTTTCCGTTTTTTTGACACTTCCAATGAGTAGTCTGCAAAAATTAGGATTTTGAGTCCATCAATGACCATTGAACGGGATTGCCTATATCTTTGCAGTATATCTGCCTTGTCGGCGTAGTTTAGGTACTTGGCTATAATTGTCCGGGGGGGTATTACGGTTTGATTGCATGGATCCAATTCGGTGTGCTCTTTCCACCATGCAGGGTCTTGGGAGGCCCAGAGCCTTTGGTACTCGTTTGGTGCAGAAATCAACAAGGGCGCAGATGGCACCTTCTCGACCGGTTTTCTAGGTCGTCAAGCTTCTGGAGAATATATTGATTAGTTTTAAGCTGTGCTTGTTCAGATCCCTGAAGTTGGTAAACTTCCTCCTCTACAGCTGCGATTCTACCCTCCGCTTCATTTAGGCGGACCTTGTGCTCACTGAGCTCCTTCTGAAAGGCTTGCATCTCTTCATGTATAGCCTTCTCCATGGTCGCAGTGATTGTGGGCGGTAAGATGGCTGCTACTGCCAGTGAAATTCTTTCATGCCTCTCGGCTCCTCCGATCGTTGGGGAGGGGGTGGTGTGGTCACTTACCTCCTTTGACGGTTCTTCCCGAACGTTTGGTGCCGTACGAACGATCCGCTCGTAGGCCGCATCCCCGGCCTCGATTTGCGGTGAGGCCGGCGTGACGCGCGGGCCGCCTTTTTCCAGAAAGCGATCCATCCGGTCGGTCAGCGGGATGCTGGGGGAGCTGATGAGAGATAGATGACAGCAGGAGAGGATGTGTGGCTGATTTTTTAAGCAGATGAGAGGCTGTGGAACGGGAGCTAGTGTGGAGTGCTGCTACTCCATGCGGCACCGAAACCGGAAGTAACATATCAGTCTTAAAACAGCCTGCTGTCGTTTCCCCCTGGATGTGCTGAAGTTGGTGGTGAAGGTGTTACGCTGACCGGATGAGGAGGTGGTAGAGGAGGAGGAAGCGGAGTAGGAGGAGGAGGCAACAGGAGGCAAAGAGAAATGCCCTGCAATCCTCGGTGGTGGAAGGACATGCACCAAACTGCTATCCGCCTCAGGCCCACCCACCACTACATTTGCCCAGTGTGCAGTTAGCGAGATATAGCATCCCTGCCCGTGCTTACTGGTCCATGTATCAGTGGTTATGTGGACCTTGCCACAGATGGCTTTGCACAGTGCACACTTGATCTTGTCCCCGACTTGTTTGTGCAGGGAAGGGATGGCTCGTCTGGAAAAGTAGTGGTGACTGGGAACCACGTACGGTGGGACAGCCACCGCCATCAGGTTTTTAAAAAAGTCTGTGTCTACCAGACGGAATGACGGCATTTCAAAGGCCAGGAATTTTGAAATGCTGGCATTCAGGGCCAGGGATCGTGAGTGGGTAGGGGGGTACTTCCTCTTTCTCCCAGTGTTTGGGATATGAACAGCTGTAAGCTTCCATGGGACCATGGTGTGGAAATGCTTGGGGACAGTGGCGGACATGGTGGCGTTGCTGTCACATCATCTGTTTGCTGGGTGGCAGGTGACACTGGCACTGTAGAGGTGGAGGAAGAGGCCGAGGCAGCAGCAGAAGAGGAAGCAGGAGGAGGCCGAGACCTTTCTTGGATTTTGAGGTACTTATTTCACTGCAGCTCGTGCTTTGAATTTAGATGCCTGATCATGCAGGTTGTGCTCAGGTTTAGAACATTTATGCCTCGCTTCAGGCTCTGATTGCACAGCGTGGAAACCACTCGTGTCTTGTCGTCAGCACATTGTCTGAAGAACTGCCACGCCGGGATATTCCTTTGAGCTGCCTTTGGTGTGCTAGGTCCCTGGGTGTGGTGGGTAGTAGCAGGCGTACTGTCTAGGGGATGGTCGCTCCGCTTTTGCAACCTGCTTCCTCTTTTGATGTGCTGGTGCTTCTGTGCGATCACAGCAGTCCTTAATTTCCTCACTGGAGTGTGATCGAAAGATGTGCAACTACAAGCGCACACTGGTAGACACGCTGCTGAGGGCATTCCCAAATGACACCGGGGGCTCAGTGGAAGCACAAGGCGAATGCAGAGGAGGAGGAAGAGGTCGTCAACGCAACTGTGGCACCGCCAGCACCTCAGAAGGCAGGGTTAGCATGGCCGAAATGTGAAAAAGCTTTGTCATCAGCACACCACAACAAACAGCACCACCAGCTGATAGGCAACGTCTTAGCAGGAGGCAGCATTTCAGCAACATGGTGGAACAGTATGTGTGCACATGCCTACACGTACTGACTGATGGGTCTGCCCCATTCAACTTCTGGGTCTCCAAATTATGCACATGGCCTGAGCTTGCTCTTTATGCCTTGGAGGTGCTGGCCTGCCCTGCAGCCAGTGTATTGTCTGAACGTGTGTTTAGCACGGCAGGGGGCGTTATCACAGACAAGCGCAACCGCCTGCCCACAGCCAACATGGACAAGCTAACGTTTATTAAAATGAACCAGGCATGGATCCCACAAGACTTGTCTGTGCCTTGTGCAGAATAGACATTTAGACCGGCCTCACACAGCCATTGGTATACTTTTTTTTTTTAATATGTCTCAATATTTTGGGGGCTGCCCCAATTAGAAAAAAAACGCAGACAAACAAAAAACAGTGTTGTCTACCTCCTCCACCGCCACTTCCACCTACACCACCACGGTCACCGCCTCCTCAACCTCTAGGCTCCTACTCCACATCTACCTCCTCCTCCATCTTTTATTTTTTGAATGTGATTTTAAGTTATTTCCCTATCCACATTTGTTTGCAGGGCACTTGTCCTACTCTTACCCACATTTTGCTTCCTTTTGCAACCCTCTAGCCCTTTCCTGGACTTTTTTAGAGCCATTTTTGTGCCCAAAAGTTTGGGTCACCATTGACATCAATAGGGTTTGGGGTCGGGGGTCAAGTTCGGTGAACTTTTTCGCGAAGTTCCGCCGAACCCGAACACCCAGGTGTCCACTCAAGTCTAGTCATAAGGTAAACCTCTGCTACAGTGGATGCAGATGGAGATTCTTGTGTAGTGGGGGAGAGATAGAAAGGGATGAGCAAGAAGGAGGAAGAGTCTGGGCTGTTTTCTGCCAACCAATATCATTCATATGCTACTCCCACAAGCTTTGTGGTGAAGAATCAAGTTTCTCCTGATGCCTGTGGTACCCAAATGACAGATACATTTGTCACACTTGATAAGCTGTAGGCAGAGGAGGGAGAGGGTGCATTTGCAGACCTCCTCTGCATGCTCTCATTATATATCATGACCACGGCCAGAAAGAAAAGGCAGACACAGCCTGCCTCTCAAAGATACGGCCCAACTACTGCTTTGTACTGCGGATGCAGAATCTGCTCACCCCCTACTACCTGTGTGTGTGAGGATCTTCTGCCCCTCCATTCGGGCCTGATTTGGATAGTGATATCGTGCACTAAACTTTCAGCACTAATATGTGGTGATGTGTTGCAATGAAAGGGCCACTTTGCCTATGTCAGAAACAAGTTCATGCTGCAGACTCCGAAATAAAAAAATGCTCTTGCAAAATTATATTAAACAAAATATACCTCTCTCAAAAAATTTAAATCTAAACACTAAAGCCCAAACACCAACCCTAAAACACTGACCCCAAAAACGTGAAATAAAAGTAAAATACACTCAATTAAAAGAAACGAAACGGGGGAGGGGGGAGTTGTTGATATACCAAAAGATAGTTCACAAAAGGGGTCTAATTACTGTGAAAACAGTGGAAGTATGCAATAATATGGAACCCTAATGCTGCAATTCACAGTTATATATTACAATACAGAACAGTGAACAGAGGGTAGTAAAAATAATACAGGCCCACCACACTGCAATTCACTGTAATAATGCAGCTCAATACAGCACTTTATAATACTATAGATAGCATAGGTTAGCACTGTATAACAACAACTATCTCTCCCTGCACTCTGTCAGCTGTTCTTATCCACCACAAGTTTCCACACACACTGACATAGGGCTGTTAGGATTCCTACCTTTTATAGGGAGGGGACCGGCGCATAAATAAACTCCTATTATATACTTTTCTAAGCCACTTGACCCCAATTCAACTGACCCCAGTTCAAAGGCCAGGAAGTGCATGATTGGTAATAAGTTGATATGGCAGGGCAGTGAACTCAGCTGTTGGAAATTTTTATCCCAGAAAATGTACTAAAAGGGAGAATTGTCTTGTTTATGAAACTACTTGGAATCTTCAATTAGGCTTGTAGATTCTATGTAGCCATAACATTTTTTGTTAGCAATTTAGTGTGATAAACAGTCAATAACTTGGTGCCCAAGAAGATTTATTTATTTTATTTATTTCAGGTACTTATGTAGCGCTGTCAATTTACGAAGCGCTTTACATATATATTGTACATTCACATCAATCCCTACCCACAAGGAGCTTACAATCTAAGGTCTCTAACTCACATTCATACATATACTAGGGCCAATTTAGGCAGGATCTAATTTACCTACCAGCATGTCTTTGGAGTGTGGCCATTTAGTAAAGGAGAAATATGGCCAGAGCTCATTTGGCTGTACTTCTCCTCTGGATCACAGAAGTGCAGATCGTTTTGCAATCCTGTGACCCGTTTTCAGCAGACAGCGGGCTGAAGACCGCTGTCTACTGACATCACAGAGTCAGTCCAGGCTCGGCCAGGAACAGGACAATGAAGTCGGCATCCGCCTACATGCCTGGACTGGCTACTGGCTGACATTGTGCTGACATTGTTGCAAAGGAGAAAGGGGGCCAGTTATAGTGGTAAGTGGGGAGTCCATCACATGCACATTAACTTGAAGCAAAGTGCATTACAGGAGCTTTTTTACAACTGCTGGCTGGGAAGTAGTGTAACATCAGAGCACATTTATTGAAAAAGAAAATAAATACAATTTCAGGAACCTATAAAAGTACAGTTAAACTGGATGCTCCGTAAAGTGTCTGTTGAACTCAGAAAGCCTCATGCTATTTTTCCTGAACTGATATCTCCTGCAGTTCACATGAGTTACATCCTCTACTTGTTCTCAAGTAAAGTTACTTTATTAATATGTGCTAAAGCTTTTCATTGAGATTTGAAGATCCATAGGAATAATAACTGCAACGACAATATTGCATGTTATAAAAATATTTGCTGTGAAAAACTCAAGTAAGTTTAATACTGATGCAAACCTGGGAACGACTTTGATAAATTCCCCCAGCTACTGTAAAATCAAATTGGAGGAATGAAAATTCAGAAATAAAAGCAGTATTAAAGAAATCTCTTGATTGAAAAATAAACCAAATAGATCCATCTTCTGGAAATCTTTACAGCAATTAGCTGCACTGGCTTCATTTATTGTTACATAAAAAATCTGCTTTACTGAGAATTCTACTGAACAGAATTTCTACGAGACACATCAAGAGAAAATATCTTCAATCCAAAACGATTGTTTTGCAGTAATAAATTAAACCATATGTACACTGTGTTATTCAGGTTTTTTCTTTAAGCTATAAATTGATATTAAGGAACATTTAAGTCATAACACATGGTTATCCAGGCATGAACAAGGCAATAACCCGCGTAAGTTGTCAAGGTGAAGCCAAACCATTTATTAGAGGTTTGTGTTGTTTTTGAAAAATACACGCTTGGATAAACAGGGATTAGTGCTATTATGCTGCTACGGTGACTCAAGTGTGTTTTTACAGAGTCAGTAATTTTTATGTTTAAAAATCACTGGTGCAGTATATTAGCTATAATTTATGTTTATCATCTTGTGTACCCTAATAGGTTTCAACAAACCATTTAACACTCCGCTAGCGCATATACATTACTAAATAACTATTTATCTGTAAAATGGGATGGTGGATAGAACTTTAGTATTTAGTTATGGAACACTTAGGCAATAGAGAATAAAATCAGATCTTTTTTTTAGCCAGATACGATTGTTTACAATCTTGGCCATTATTTTCTTATTCATTTTCTTCTTGGCTAGAAACAAAAGAGATATATTATGACAAAAAGCCTGTCACTTTAGATGACATCAAATACCCTGGCATGCATTGTCCGTCACACTTAATAAGTAGAGTGTCCATTATAAAGCCAACACAGCTGGAAATGACAAGAACGTCTGCTGAGCAAAATGTGCTATAGGGTGCCCTTTGGAGAGGACAGCTGACTTTTCAATTTTATGTTCAGATATCTGGAGTATTATTTATGTTCAGGGTAATTTTACTCAATATAGCTGAGCATGAGTTAAATTAAAATTCCCTTGGATGACTTTTTTTTCCATGACTGTTTGGAATGAGAATAATGATAGCACTTAATAATATCAATCATATTTCAAGAGTATTTGAGCATGATTTCAATTATCATGACACAATAAATAACTTTTAAGTGCTTACTGTTTATCAGTTTGGATATATTTATGTTGTACTATTGTTCTACGATAGTGAGAAGACAGTAGAGTCATGCAGCATTGGTTATTTAGAAAATACGTATGTCTAAAAAATGCCCTTTATGTTTTACCTTGTATTGTTGTAGGCATGATAAACAATTGCAGCTACTTAACATGTCAAAACTTTTATATATTAGTGAATATGAAAAATGTGAGTCGTGAGAGTTATAAATAAAATAGCTAAACACATTACATAGGCAATAATTTTGTGTAGCAAGAGGTCACGTGATTTTAACATTTTAGTAAGGTGACAAGATTTCTCCTGCAGCTATGCCTACAGTGCTGGGGATCCATCCACCACTAGAAAATGCAGCAAAGAGTATATTTGCATCACCTACTGGGGGCATGTGAAGAGGTGGCATCTCTCTACGATGGTGCCAGTAGATACCCTCAATTTTTCCCCTCATGTTGGAGAGGAATGAAATGTCCCCCTTGAAGCATCTCTCAAAACTATCCCCCTCTTTACTGCCAGCACTCCAACAATCCTCATCAAATTCCTCCTTTGCTTTCTGCTGCCTCATGGCATGCTGGTGGAGGCCAGGGAATGGCTCTGTGTGCTTACTTGACCTCATTTACTGCATGGTCAAACAGTTGACAGCAGGGCAGGAAGTATAGGTAAATCTCACTAAAATAGCCCTGAATGGCAGTAAAAACTTTGGTTTCTAATCCTTCCCCACTTATATAAGTGATGTCTGCACATACCTGCAGTAGCCTTTGAAAGCCAGAAGAAATGGCTCACTTCCTAATACTCGCCCACCCTTTCATATGTCCTACAGATTAAAGGATAAGTTCACCTTTAAAAAAAAAAAAAATAATTGCACTTTTTTTGCAAGTAAAAAAATGTAAATTTACTTTTTTTCTTAGGAGCCTGTAAGGCATTGCACCCATGATCAGCAGATCATGGGTGCAATGTCAAGCTCCTGTAGACTGTCAATGTATCTATCTGCCATACCTCTGATACAGCCAGGCAGTTACTTCAGTTCAGGAAGCTCAATGGCCTACAAGAGCACTCATCAGCAGCCTCACAGTTCAGTAAGAACTACAAGCCATCGACACATTCATTCATAGAACTCTGTGAATGAATGACGTGGTTGTGTGGGCGGAGCCACGCACAACCACGCTCTTTTCAAATTTTGACAGTGTGTAAAGATCCCCAGCCCTCTGTCACAGCGGGGGGAAGAACTGCAGGAGGAGGAATATGTAACATGTTCCACCCTAAAAATGGGTGGAACATGTAACAATGTTTCCAAATGTGAACATATCCTTTAATATCTGATAAGGTAAGGTGCCACACATAACAGCAAACTCCAACACTCTCTGAAAGTGTGAGCAAAGCCTGTAACAGCTTTTTTTTTTTTTTTAATTGAAGTTTAGCAACATAATCACTTTAAACATCTGTCTGATAGCCTGAAATACTATGACTTCACATCACAGGAAGAATACATTGCCACTGTTCAAGTTTGCATTCATGCAAACATGTAAAACTAAAGTTTGTTTAAATAAAGGTGTGTGCAATTGCACATTCTCTAGCACTCATTCCTTCTAATTTGATTAACAGGAAAATGTTGAAGATTTATTTAAAATCCCTCTCTGAGCATTTTTGCTGAGCCATTTGCAATCAGCGAATTAATTCATTATGAGAAACCTAGCATCAGCTTTGCTGGAATTTTGTTCAAGTCTTAAATACTTTGAAAATTTAAGTTAAATGTCCTGTGTTACATTGCCATCTCATTTTCTTGGCAAATAGTGCAAGGCATATTTGCAATTAGCATCAATTTTTAAGTTTTATTAAACAAATGTTGCTTTAGAAATTGCAGTATATAAAGTGGTTTATAGAAAATCTGATTCAAAGACAATATACTGTACTAACATTCAATAAAATAAAATCTTCTCTACAGTCAATTACACCCAAGTGCAAGGCCTATTTGCTTTATAATTTCATAACTTGCGAGCAATTTAAATGCAAAATGTTCCATCAAATTAACATATCATGTGATAGAATTATATTATCAAATATATTAAACTATGCATGTTCAGCTGGAATTAATTATAAATATTACTTCTCTTTTATTAACAAATTGGTTTCAAAATCCTTCTTCCTTGAAAAATAATGAAATCTTGCTTTGAAAGCTTAGTGTTAGTGGTGGGTTAACAGTTTTTTCATTTTTGTTACTGCTGACCAATGCGAAAGCTGACCGTACACTATGCAATCTGATTGTCCAATCTACATTAGATCCACGAATACGAGGGCCAAAATGAGGGCCTACCTAACTGGATAAAAATTGACAGAATTGTTTTGTAAGACCCTCACATTGCACACTTTTGGTAAACATAAATTTGCGAAACAAGTGGCAATTTTATTGATCAATCAAACATTTGATATATTATTTTACAGAAATCGCAAAGCAAATGTAGACACAAAATAATGGTTCATATTGATCATAAGGAGATGGTCTGAAAATTACCCTCAACCAAATGCAGCAATAAAATCTGATTCTATTTGGTGTATTTGCTCTAGTGTGTTAACATTTCATTCTTATTTCAATGTGGTCGCAATTAAAATGAAAATTGAAAGATTCATGTTATTAAGATCATAATCAACCAAACTTTGTTGGTTGATTGAACTCATTGGTGGCAAATCGCTTATTTTCTTTTTTTCCATAAGTTTATTTAAAATTGAACAGAAAAACATTCATGTAAATAAGAAATTGTGACACCATAATCATGGCAGATGGTAGTCATCAAAATATAGATATACAAATGTACAGTATCAACATAGAAAAAAATTTAAATTGTGTCTATCGAATGCAAGATAGGAAAAAAATGATGAAAAGTCATGGGATAACAGTGGGCCATGATCAAAAAGACATTGCTAAAAGCTACATGGTAAAAGACAGCTTAGCTGAGTGTATATTACTGGAAGGAATTGTATGAAAAAGAAGGAAAACAAGGAAGAGGGAATTAAACACATGCAAATATCTGCATTCATTTATAAACCTACATGCAGATATATATGAAACATTCAACTTTTTAACTCCTCATTTGCAAAAATAAAGTAGTTACTATGTGGTTTCAGCGGGGAGCATCAGTAAATTAAAAAAATGATTAGATGGGCACCTTAATGGCCACAATATACAGGGGTATACAATGTACTATTAACATATAAGCACACACACAGGTTGGACTGGAAGGACTTGTATCTTTTTCAAACCTTACCAACTATGTAACTATTTATTCCATGAACAGCCCCTTTGTAGCAAGAAATGGCTACAAAACAAAGTATGTGCTTGAAGCAAGTGACCACGTAATTCTGCAAAAGGAAACAGGGGGAGGCAGGAAAACATAAAGAAAAGAATGTAAACAGACAACAGAAAGTTAAAAAGAAAAAGAAAAGAAAACAAAAAAATTAGAGTAGGGGGAAGATATGGGCAGTACCCGGACAAGGAAGAGATGCCACAGGTTTCTATATATATAATAATAATATTGGGAGTGCATCTAGACACATCTAGGTTGGGCCTCTTAGTCATAAAAGAGCATAAAACCAGCACAGAGAGTGAATAGTTAATGACAAGTAATGGTGTCAAGATGGTAAAAGTATATAAGTTAACTAGCCTACATACTGTAGCAGACAGCGCATGAGATCCATAGGGTGCCATTATGTTGAGATACTCAGCAGAATATTTTAAATGTATCCAATAGGCCCGTCATTTATAAAAAAGAGGATATACGCTCCGGAGCTAAACTAACAGCAACTACGCTTTCATTTCATCCACCTTGTTCAGGCGCAAGAACCAGTCCCTCAAAGCTGAAATGCAGGTTTGCCTCCAAAACACTAGAATGCACATATAAGCAGCATTTATCATAAACATACCAAGGGATTTAGAACATGAATTTTTCATTGTTGTAGAATGATGTAAGAGATATTGAAGGGGAGAAAGTTCTGATAGATAAGTTGTTACTTTCACTGTTAACTCTTGCACTTTTGTCCAATACAGGCTTAAGCTGGATCATTCCCACCATATGTTAAGCATAGTGCCTTCAGCTTCCCCACATCTCCAAATTTTATTGGAGACTGGCGGTAAAATTCTATAAATGTGCCTGGGGGTCCTATACCATTGAGAATACAACTTGTAATTTTGTTCCAGTGTAAAGACGTTTTGGGAACCTGTACGAATTGTGAGATGGATAGCTTCCCACTCCTGAGATGTCAGTGAGATCTCTTAGTCACTCTTCTATTTAGCCGCACATTCAGGTAGTTAATTAATGGTATCAGACATTGGTAAGGAGTAAATGGTTGCGATTGAGAATTAGCCAAGCATACTTTTTTAAAGTGAGAGAAGGACTACTGGCAGCTGGTCTATGTTTAACATCATTCAAGTGATGTCTGATCTGAAGATATGACCACAAAAGAGATTTGAGGTTGTTGTTCAGAAAGGTGGAGATCATAGTGAGAGGTAAAAGAGCCTCTGGAAAAGAATTGATAAACTCTCTGAGGAGCATCAAATTTACAATTTTTCTGTATGCCCATTTGCATACCTGGTAAAAGTAAGTTATTCAAAAGTGGAGTCAGAGGCCCTGGTTGTGATGCCAAATTTGTGGAGTGGCATGCCAAAACATAGCAGGGTAGGTCCAATAAATGGATGGGAATCTAACAAGAGAGGAAGTTTGCCCAATGTGACCCAAGGTAAAGCTGTTAAGGCATTTCGAGTGAAGAATTGTCTTTGTCTTTGAGAGGGAGATTTAGTCTTTCAACATATGATGGACAGACATGCCAGTCAACTACCCTATTAACTGGCAAGCTCTATGATATTGTCTCCTACAGTATCTGGGACCTCCACGCCCCCTCTGAATTTGGGTCTGGGCAAGGACACTAAGCTCCATCTCAGGGTAGCGCCTTTCGAAATGAAAAAGCTAAAGATTTTTCTGATCAAAGAGAAAAACTCATGGATAGCTTAACAGGGATTGCCTGTATTACATAAAGAAGCCTAGGTAGCACATTCATCTTCAAGCTAGCTCCTGTACCGAACCAAGAAAGTCCCAGCTTGTCCCATTAACCATGTCCTGCTAAAGTGTAGACAGTATGAAAGGGAAATTTTTTGAATATTGATCCTTAGGGTCAGAACGTATTGAACTCTGAGATAAGTGAATGCATCAGTTTTCCAAACAAATGGAAAATTTTGTTGACCTTACAACAATAATTCCCTTGAAAGAGTGTTAATCAGGGTGTATGATTTAAATACATTTATTTTGAAGTTAGATACAGTATTAAAAAGTCTGAATTCTTAAGCAAGTTGGGAAAGGACATCAAAGGGTTGGAGAGAAAAAGCAATAAATTGGCAGCAAATGCAGTGGTTTTAAATTCCCTAGTGCCCATAGAAGTGCCCTGTATGAGGCCATTGGCCCTAAGGCATCTAAGGAAAGGTTCTAATGATAGCATGAAAACAATTAGAGAAAGTGGTTACCTTTGCCTTGTACCATTTCGGATGGGTAAAGCACCCAAAAGGTGGCCATTCATTTTTACTCTAGCCAGGTGATTTAAATACAGACTGCCAATGCTAGCTCCCATGAACCTCCCCAGGCCCAGGGATATGAAAACTTCCTCAATATAGTCCCAAGCCACTCTCTCAAACTACTTCTCCGCATCCGTGGACAAGAAGAATCCATCCGTTTTGGAAGATCTGAGCAAGTATAAAATATATTGATGGACTTAATGGTGTTGTCCCGAGCTTCCCTACCCGGAACAAACCCAAGCTGATCTAAAGAAATGAGGGTAGGTAAGAGTGGAAGGAGATGGTTCGCGAGGACTTTCACAAATGCTTTAATATTTGCTTTTAATACCAATATCAGCCTATAATTTTGAACCAAAGTTACGACTTTGTCCTTTTTGTGGAGAACAGTGATATAAGCCTCAAGCAATTGGACCCAGATTTGAGGCTAACTGCAGCCAGGGAGTTTAAGGCCCCAAGGTAAGGCTAAATAGGAATTTCAGAAAATATTTCGCAGTATACCATCAGGAAATCATCCGGGCCCGAGCTTTTACCTTGTTTCATTTGCTTCCAAGCATTCAAAAGCTCACTGGAAGAAACAGTCTTCTCCAATTCCGAGGCTTGATTAGTAGTACTAGAAGAAAATGCCATGCTTTTTCAAATAATCCTGAAGAAAAGGATGGCAGACTGAGGGAGACCGCATCGCACCATTTGGGATTGTTAAGTCATACAATTGTTTGTAATAGTTGACAAACTGAAATTGCTTATTTTCTAGTGTTTAATTTTGATTGTATTTGTGATTCAAGGTACTGTATATGCAAAGTGGTTGGAAGTAACTGAAAATGTTGTTATGCCTTGCCAACATAAAGAGGATTTAAGGAGAAGATTCACTACTTTTAACCACTTAAAGTCATCTTTTGTTTATAAATACTACCAAACAAAACAATGCAACCTACCACCAACAGTGCTATCAAATATGTGAAATTACTGAAAACAAAACTGTTAATTATTATTTTTTTACTGAACTTATAAGCATGTGTCTTTATTAACCTGCCTTACAATGTATTGGTTCAGTGTTTCTCAATTCCAGTCCTCAAGGAGCACCAACAGGTCATGTTTCAGGCTCTCCATTATTGTGCACAGGTGATTTGATTAGTGCGCCTTGAGGACTGGAATTGAGAAACACTGTATTGGTTGGAGGTTCCATTGATCAGTTTGATAAGCTGCATATTGGTAAAAGGGGCTAAAATAAATAGTCTGGTGAATATGGCCATTATAACATTAGTAATAATAAAGGCAAGCTAAAGTCAAAACACATTTAAGCATATGTATTATTTCTACCACCTGCATGTCAAAATGGATAATGTTGTGCCAAAACATCCCAGGGCCCCTAGATATATAAAAAAGAAATTTCTGAAATCTGATTGGTACCAATCGGCCAGTTAGATTTGCATGTGACTCTTGTGTTATTGAATAATCCAAATTAGTGATCAATGAATAAAATCAAAGGGCAAAGACAGGCAGAAGGATTTATATATTAATATATATCACACTCTATGCAAACTAACATGGAATAACATCCTAATTATACAGAGTAAAGGACCTTTTTCACGAAAGGTTGACATCAGGTAAAATTCAGTGAAGAAAACAGTGCTCTTTTCAGACATCCAGTCAAAGGTCTGTTT
This sequence comes from Glandirana rugosa, assembly GCA_018402905.1. NCBI lineage: Eukaryota > Metazoa > Chordata > Amphibia > Anura > Ranidae > Glandirana > Glandirana rugosa. Next base: position 26,406 of record BLSH010059079.1, on the reverse strand, counting down.
TTTTTTTAAATTCTTCCATACATGATTAGATGTCTGTGTCCACATTCACACTACAGTAGATCAGGATCAAAGTCGACATGTAAATAAATGTCCTATTTGGTGCAGGCATTGTAAAACAATATGACTAATACACATACCTCAGTACCATTGGGTAGAAGACTACAATGGTATTCAAGAAGTAAGAAATCAATTACATTAACCACTTCAATACTATGCACTTAGAACACTTTACTACCAGACCAATTTTCAGTTTTCAGTGCTGTTGCGCTTTGAATGACAATTGCGCGGTCGTGCGACGCTGTACCCAAACAAAGTTTTTATCATTTTGTTCCCACAAATAGAGCTTTCTTTTGGTGGTATTTGATCACCTCTGCGGTTTTTATTTTTTGCACTACAAATAAAAAAAGACCGAAAATTTTGAAAAAAAAAAAATTCTCTATTTTTGTCACAAAACGTTGTAAATAAGTACATTTTCTCCATCACTGGTGGGCACTGATGAGGCTACACTGACGGGCACTGATATGACAGTACTGATTGGCACTGATGAGGCGGCACTGATGAGGTGGCACTGATGATGAGGCACTTATATGCAACGATGATGAGCACAGTAAGTTTCGCGTTG
>BLSH010059079.1:8531-25774 GCA_018402905.1 Glandirana rugosa | reverse complement strand
TGGTGAAGGACTGGCGGCATACGTCTTACTGCCGGTCCTTCACCGACTCAATAGGACTGACCTGCAGTATACTGCAGGAGTCCTATTGTTCGGCGGAGCGCGGGCCCCCCCGCGCGTAGCGCCTCTAGCCACCACACCCCCCAGTCAGACTGGGGGGCGTTACGGCTAGAGCCATTTCACGAAGCTAGGTTTCGTGAAATGGTACACTGGTCGGCACTGGTTAGTGCCGACCAGTGTCACATTATGTCCTTTCGACAAATAGCCGAAAGGACATGAGTCCAGACGTCTGGACTACTCCCCTCTTGGCTAGCCGGGAGGGCTGTGCTGATAAATCATCAGCACAAACCCTCCCTGTCAGGGATGCAGCCGATCGGTTCTCCCCTCATCAGGTCTGCAGACCTGAGTACAGGAAAGCCGATAAACAGCTTTCCTGTATTACACTGTGACCAGCCGTGATTGGTCACGGCTGGTCACATGGTAAAGTGCTTTGGATCGAAGCACTTTACCGAGATCGGCATTGCGGGGGGTCAGACTGACCCCCCACACCACCGATCTCCGCGATGCGCGCCCCCCCGGGCGCGAGGCGGCTTGTTATCCTGAGGACGTCATATGACGTCCAGTCAGGATAACTCAGCCACTTCCTGGCCGTCATTCTGCATACGGCGGTCAGGAAGTGGTTAAGCATACTTATTAAAGGCACAATGAGAATACACATATATGAGTAAAAGAAATAGAGAAGAAATACAAAGAAAATTAGTCTTTTATTGTAGGTTATAGGATTCCACCAAACATAATTCAGTTTTTAGTTGATACAGGAGTGTCTCTGAGGAACTTAATGGGTGAGACCTCTCTGTTTGAACTATGACAGGGAAATCTCACCACTGAATTACCAAAGAGATATAGGAAGGCAGTAGATGACTGATCCTTTAAGAATTATTTTTTTTAAAGACACGTTCACATGGGTGACCAGGGGAAGTAAAAGCAGGCAGATTTACCGCAGTTTAACTGCAACACCAACCACGGCCAGAAATTCAGCCATCCAGGAATTTACCCTGAGCTGTATCCTTAGCTTCATGGCTGCAGGCAAAATTAAACAACATGTTACATTCAGGAAGTGACACTGCCATAATCAGATAAAAGTTGCCCCACCAACCTGCAACCATGTGCAATGTACATGGTTTTGGTGCAGTCGGTTGGCATTTTGAGGGTTAAACCAGGCAGTGAGGAGATGACATATCACCTCCTCACCTCCTGTCAAATACCCTCTGAAAAGTGTTCCACAGTGGATCACATTTCAGTGGGGTGTCAATATAGCTGCATGTATGAATGAGCCCAAAAGTCAATAAAATGAGAAGCACTAATGTTATTTCTGAAGTTCAAAAAGACTTAAGAGAGTAAATGCAAAATGGTAATATACTTTATACTGGATGCTTTCTACATAATTTTGTAAACAAAAAAAGGTTGACTAAAATAAAAAATGTTGAATATGTGCATTCATTTTTCTAAGACTCTCTCTTCTTTGCTTATCCTTTATCTTTTAGTATATGTGGTGAGACAAAGCATTTGGAGGAATGTATTATTTTTTTCTAGCAGTCCCTTGGTAGTGGAAAAAGACACATGAAGAACCCTGGCACCTAAGCTACTAGAGCTGAGTATTACAAAGACAGCATCCTACGCACATCCACACTAAAGGCTTAAGATTAACAGCTATCTATAAATGATGTGAAACATCTAAATTAAAAAAATATGAGCCTCTTAGATGTATACTTCTGTGCAACTAAACAATCTCTTTGACTGCTGGCACAGGTGGATAGAAAAAGATAAGATCCAAAGATTTGAATTTAGAACCACTTAGTACTTCCTCCATATGCAAACCCAACTCTTGATGACCTACATAGACTAAACTACTGACTTGCTTTGCAGGTGTGCACAATATGAGAAAACAACAGCAAAATGCATGAATTGAAAACTACAATTATATCTTTAGAGTGAAACCTTTAGTGGAATTAAGCAATGGTTTTGATGTGATGATAACTGTAAAACTAATAAAAATATTTTTTTGGGCTACTTATTCCTAAAAGAGTCTCCTGCCAATATTGGATTTTCCAAAAGAATGTGTGAATAATATGCTACAGAGAAGTAAAGGTCATTGGCAGATCAGTTGTAGAGATCTCTATGCTTGAGGTTCATGACAGCAGGACAGCACAACTAAGATGAGTTCCAGGGAGGGGCGTGGCTTGGCGACTGGCGGACATGGCCGCTTGAGTGAAGAGCTCCTACAACCCGCAGCACCTAAGAAAGGTTTTTAGCCCTTCCAGCAGCCGAATCTTGCCATGGGCAGATGGGATAGGAGCACCCCATCACACAGCCAGCATCGCTCGCACTCAGTTCCCAGACACCGCAGTATTCCTGAACTATTCTTAAACCATACACCGCAGACGAGGGGCCGTGCAGAGTCCAAGATGGCGCTGACACGCTACGAGGCCACACTCAGCGAGGACTCCCTGCCTACATCGGAGGACACGGTAGGAGACTTGGACTGTCCGGACCACCCAGTACGCCTATCTGAGATGACACAAATAGCGGAGGACATTAAGAGTACATTTTCGTCCGCAATCAGGGACCTTAAGGTGGATCTGCTGTCCCTGTCCGATCGGCTGGAGATGGCAGAGAGGGCCGAAGCTAAACACAGCAGATCGATAGTGCGCTTGGAGACTGAGGTCTCTGCTCATACAGCGCACCTGATTCAAATAAACAGGCACCTAGAAGACCTCGAAAATAGGGCCAGAAGACAAAATATTAGAGTCAGGGGGGTACCTGAGTCAGTGGAAGCCCAGCAAATTAAACCTGCATTACAGGCGATTTTCAATGGTCTCTTGGAGCAGCCTAAAGAGACAGAGATTGACTTTGTAAGAGCCCACAGGGCTCTCTATCCGCGCCCCGCTGACTCAGCCCCCCCAAGAGACATAGTTTGCTGTCTGCAGAGTTTTCCCCTGAAGCAAGAGATCATTAGGCATGCAAGATCCAACGGTCAGATCATGTTCAACGATAACGTCATTAAGCTATATCAGGACTTGTCACATATCACACTGAAGAACCGACGAGCCTTGCGGCCCTTGTTAACTGCCCCACAGGAGAAGGGGGTGCCATATAGGTGGAAATTCCCCTTTGCTCTTAATGCCACGTACTTGGGAAAGCAGCTCTATCTGAGGATGCCAGAGGAGCTACCATCCTTTTGTGATCAGTTGGAAATACCCCGGATAGAGCTCCCAGACTGGTACCAAGAGTTTATAAGCCCCAAGACGAGCTCTACCCCACCAAATACACCGCAGACCTCACCATCAAAATCACCTGTTACAAAGAAACCTAAGTATCCCAAACGTTCGGGAGCTGTTGCTGGCAGACCCCCGCAGGCTGTGAGAAGCCACAAGTTCGGAGACCATACCTGAATAATCAGAGATAAGGCAGGGATGTGCGTGTGACTTTGCTATTGCCCACCGTTCTGAGAAGCTGGGCATTCCACTCTCCGGAGGCTTATCCTGAAGCCGTGGTCACCCTGACTGATCAGAAATGTAACCTCTATTATTTTCATTGATGAAGACACAAATGTCCTGGATTCAAGTATGGGAACGATTACTTTGTGCAGCTTGTCTTTTGTCCTGAACTGCATGTAATTGTTCAACCCCAGAAGATGTTGGAGGACTAACTTAACCTATACTTACAGGGTTACACCACCATAGATACTTTTATAGGCTGGTGTCTCCGGCGGCATATGCTGGAAAACTAAGTTATGCGATTTTTGGCCAGTGATGAGGACTATGACAGCGTGACGGTGACTCCATGCTTCATGCCTGGGTTTTCTTTTTTGGTTTTTCTTTGTCTCTTCTGCATCTCTCCCTTATATTGCCCTATGTACTTGTTTCAACCCATATTAACCTTCCTATTTGATAAGGGGAAACAGAGTTAAATGGTTGTTTAACAAAACTGAGCGATATGTGCCCAGGAGACCTATTTGGAACTGCTCGCGTTTGAGGGACCTTATTCTCCACCCTGGGCTTACTCACACACGAGTGATGGAAGTCGGAGATAGTGTGAAATCTCCAGCCGACAGAACTTATGACCCTAGGGCATGCAGGCAGAATGCCCATGGAGACGCCCCGGTGTACCCCCGCAGAGACTATAGTTTGGGCTGACGGTAATGTCTCCTAATTTTTTATGTCATATCATGGCCATTTTCTATCGTTTGTTATTTTCTTTATATATATCACAAGTTGTCATGTTACTGAGGCAAGAACTATTTTGCTTTACACAGGTACAAATGTTATATTGCTGGAAGGGCTATCCCCCATCAGCTGGGACTTATGTTTATACATATGATAATGCCTATACTCATGCTGTTGGTTTATTTTAGCTTAAAAATTTTGTGCATTTAATTGAAGGTGCTGCGGAAGGTGATGGAAGATTCTAGTTGATACAACTTCCTCTGACCAACGGCTGTTGGTTAGGCGAATAGGACAAGTTGTCTTAGCTAGATCACCTCCCATTGCTTCCCACAGTGGTGACTCCCTGGTTTTTCCTGGGAGTCCCCTCATTACTTCTCTTAGGTTCAAACTTTGAGACGTTAAACCGTATATCCGCTTCTACCTATATCCGGACTGTACTAGTCTGGTGAAATTCTTTCTTATTCTATAATCTCTCTCTTTGCTCTCTCTCTTCTATTCTCTTTCCCCTCCACCCCCCCTTTTTTTTTTTTGTTTCAAGGCTCACTGACGGTAAAAGAGACTATCGTAGAAGGTCTCACTAGATTTTTACTAACCAAATTGAGAACTGGCAATTGCTGATCCCCACGTGTGAGATGGCTTACTCTATGCTTGGTAACCGACCTTTCGTGGTCTCACACAATGTTAGAGGACTGAACATCCCGGAAAGACGCATTTCTCTCTTGAGAGAGCTATATAAACTCAATCCCTCAGTGGTCTTCTTACAAGAGACCCATTTTAAAACGGGGCAGTACAGAAACTCACGGATAGGAATTTTACAAAGGCTTTTCCTGCAACCTACTCAGAATCCAAATCGAGGGGAGTAACCATTTTAATCAACAAAGACGCAGGCATTGAAATAACTCAACATCTAGCAGACCCAAATGGCAGATTTATTTTCCTCAGAGGGGAGTGGGCAGGGATGCCGATCACATTGGCAAATGTATATTTCCCAAACAGAGAGCAGGGATCCTTTTGTTCCAATATGATTACTGAACTCAAGAGTTTTGCACAGGGTGGGATCATCCTGGGGGGGGGATTTCAACATACCGTTCGACCCTCTACAGGATACCTCAGATGGTTCCTTATGCATACCATATCAGTAACTTCGCAAAATTAAGAATCTGTTATCTTCACTTGCTCTTGTAGACACATGGAGAGTGGCTAATCCGGAAGGACGAGATTACACATATTTCTCGCCCCTCAGAAACAAATATTCCAGCTTGGACTATGTGTTCATGTCTCAAAGAGATTTACCGCTACTGAAACATGCTAGTATAGGTATTCAGTCCTTCTCTGACCATGCACCCATAGCGCTTACTCTGAAGCCTCCCATCCAACGTCCAAGACACTGCTCCTGTAGACTGAACCCCTCTTTGCTTACCAACTTGGGAAGTCAATCAAAAATTTCATCTGTTATTGAAAATTATTTCAAGGAGAATGCTTCAGACGAGCTATCTCCTAGGCTAATCTGGGAGGCGCACAAGTGCGTGGTCAGAGGGGAGTTGATGAGGCTGGGAGCCAAAAGGAAGATAGAGGCAGAGAAAGTTCTGAAGGACCTTATAAATAACATAAATACCTTAGAATCCAAACATAAGCAAAGTTTAGCAATGGAGTCAGCCACAAAATTACTGGAATTAAGGAAACAGCTACAAACCCATTTGAATCTTAAAGCACAAAGAATCCTCTTTTTGAAAAGAGGTTTCTTTTATGAACACGGCAATAAAACAGGGAAGTTCCTTGCTAGGGCACTGAAAGAAACCCAACTTTCCAATAATATACCAGCTATAAAAAGTAACATGGGACCACTTGTCCGGGAATCGGAGAAAATAGCGAAGGAATTCCACGCTTATTACACGGCGCTCTATAACTTACCCAAGGGCCATAAGCCTGCAGATGTAAGGGGCTCCAGGTCCCAGGCGATTAGTCAATTTCTGATAGATAGTGGTATGCCGACTGTGGAGGAGGCAGATATAGAGCAGCTAGAAGCACCTATTAAGGAAGAAGAACTGAATAAGGCCATAAAATCTCTAAAAGACAGAAAGAGCCCAGGACCTAATGGTTTTACTGCCCATTATTATAAGATATTCACTGCACTGCTATCGCCACACATGTTAAAAGCGTTTAACGCCATCAAGGATAAAACTGACACTTCAGATGATTTTTTAAGAGCACATATAACTGTTATTCACAAACCTAATAAGGACCCCCTTCTGTGTTCAAACTACAGGCCTATCTCGCTGCTCAATTTGGATTTAAAGCTTTTTACAAAAATTCTGGCAAATAGGATCCGGCCTTTTCTGACTCATCTGATGGGACCGGAACAGGTCGGTTTTATGCCTGGAAAGGGAGGCTCGAGATGATGTCATTAAGGCGTTGAATCTTATTCACGGAGCACGGTCGGAGGGCTTAGAAGGAATGATACTATCTACAGATGCAGGACGATCTCCTTTTTTTTATCACGCAGCCCCATATTACCTTGCCAAACTTGCGGGAGATATTCTCATTGTATGGTTTCCTATCAAATTTCAAAATCAATTACAATAAGTCAGAAGCTATGAATATCTCACTTTCCAAAGAAACTCTTAAGACCACTCAGAGCAATTGTGAATTCAAATGGGATGACAAGGCCATAACATACTTGGGAATCAAGCTTACACCACGGGTGGACTCTATTTATGATTCTAACTTTAAACCCCTTCTCCAAAAAATACATACTGACTTAAAACATTGGACTAGGAAGAATTTTTCTTGGTTTGGCAGAGCCACAATCACTAAGATGACGATTTTGCCTAGAATAATGTATTTCTTCCAAACTTAACCAATTTCCATACCCAGTAGCTTTTTCAAAATGTAATGCTTAGGAGATTTCTGTGGGCTTCAAAAAAACCCAGAGTTAACCTAAGACTTCTTTCTAAAGCTAAACATTTGGGGGGCATGGGCTTCCCCCATTTTCATAACTACTATTTAGCTACTCATTTGACAAGAATGGTGGACTGGCATTGTCATGCCGAGAATAAAGATTGGGTACAGCTAGAAAATTCCATTGCCCTCACACCAGTGAAGTTCTCACCCTGGATTTCTTGGGAGGTGTGCCCTAGGAGCTTACAGGATCATCCATTGATAGGTGCTACCCTAGCGGTGATGCGTCAGATCATGTCAAAAACGGATCTGACCACTAATCAAAGTCCCTTGATGCCACTAAGCCTAAATCCAGAATTCATGCTTGGAATCCTGACCCGTAGACGATGGCAGGGGGAGGGTGAGAAGCCATTCCTAATAATGCATTGCTTCAGAGGTGGTAAACTAAAACCTCTGGCTGATTTAAACTTAGATAGGACTCATAATAAATTGTCAGACTGGGACTATCGCCAGTTAACTAGGTACGCCTTGGACGTTAAACGGCGCAAGAATTTCTCTAGGCCTCTAACTCAGTTGGAGGGTATTGAAACAGCACGAACCACATCATTAATGTATAGCTGGGTACAGGGTTCTGGTACGGAGGGGATAGAAGAAGACAGACATAAAAGATTCTGGGAAATAGCTCTTCACACGACATTCAGTAAGGATCAATGGCTACATGCGTGCGTGTTCACCCACAAATGCTCAATTAGCACTAGATATCAAGAAGCTTCCTATAAACTATTGACGAATTGGTACAACACACCTGATAAGATACACAAGTGGTTCCCCTCCATACCGGACACCTGTTGGAGATGTGAGAGGGAGACAGGCACTTTATGTCACATTTGGTGGGAGTGTCCACTGATTCAACCTTTTTGGCAAAACATCTGTGATTTATCTAAAAAAATCACGGAGACTTCAATACAGTTATCTCCAGAGTGCTGTCTACTCCACATTTCCAATGGATCCATGAAAAAATATAAAAGATCACTAATTAGATTTTTATTTACCACAGCGAAAGCGCTAATACCTAGATACTGGAAGACGACACATACCCCTCAACCAAAGAGTGGAATTCACAGTGTAAGTGAAATATACCACATGGAGGAAACCAGAGCTATTGCCACCAACACGACAGAGAAATTCAATAAATTATGGAATGCTTGGGTTGTATACAGGTACTCAGAGGACTACGAAAGAGCTATCAGTAGTTAATCTATATATGGTTGACCCTTATATTGAGACCCTATATCGGACTCTTGAGCCTCAACACTTTTTGTATACTTTTATTTATGTGTGTCTTTTTTTTTTTTTTTCCCTTCTTCCCTTCCTCTTTTTCTTCCCCTATTTCTCTCTCTTTCGCTCTCACTTCTCTACTCTCTGCTTTATTTACCAAACTAGACTGTTAATGATGTTCTTCACCGTTGATCATGGGAATAGCGAGCTTTAGTAGGCCCCATCCCTATGTTTCTGTTTCAGAAGGTATTGTATGTATACCACTGTAGTTATGTTATAAAGAGAAGTGGGTATTTATGCAATACAGTTATTTAGCTCATACGGAAATGCTACAATTTTAGGTGGGAATCTATAACTACTTATGCCAGAAATATATGTATGTGTCAATAACAGCTAAGACTCTGATCGTAAACTACATAGAAGCATACTTTGCCATTCATTCTTCTGTATCAATGCGAAATGTGAACCGAACATCTCATTGATTGTACTTTTTGTATTTCTGCATTCTCAATAAAATTTTATAAATGTGAAAAAAAATAAGATGAGTTCCAGCTTAAAGAGGACCGGAATTTTGGCAGCAGTGCACAAAAAAAGATAAGTGGAGGGCAAAGGGCTAGACAGCAGTATTGGCTGTAGGCTCCTGGCAGCTGATCTTTTGGTCCTTATCTTTAAGTGGAAGCAGCCATTTTGGTAAATGAATAGGGCACTGATTCCTCATGTCAGAGCTGCCCCCTTGATGACTGGTTACCTGACAACTGTTGTGGTACTATTCATGAAGACTAAGAAGCGGTGCAGATATCAAAGATCCATGGAATGATTCTAGCTGGGGTAGGGAGGTCCTTGCACTACAACTTTCTTAGAAGTCAGTCAGCAGTAGCATTACCTTAGATGATCTCTAGGGTTGAGCGAACCCGGACTGTAAAATTTGGGATCGTACCGGACTTTGGGGTGTCCGTGCCCCGAACCCGATCCCGGACATTAAAAAAAAACTCCGGGATTTTGCCGCCTTTTCTATAGCTGCTGGGCAGCCAATCAACAAGCTTTTCACTAGTTTGCCCTTAGAAGCCATCACAGCCATGCCTACTAATACAACTACTTCTGCAATAGGCCCAGGTTCCTGTTGGTGCTGTGAGGGACAGTTTATCATTCTAAAAACAACTACAACTGCATTAGGGCCAGGTTCCTGTTTGTGCTCTGAGGGAGAGTTTATCGTTCTAAAAACAACTACTACTGCAATAGGGCCAGGTTCCGGTTTGTGCTCTGAGGGACAGTTTATCATTCTAAAAACAACTACAACTGCATTAGGGCCAGGTTCCTGTTTGTGCTCTGAGGGACAGTTCATCATTCTAAAAACAACAACTATTGCAATAGGGCCAGGTTCCGGTTGGTGCTCTGAGAGACAGTTTATCGTTCTAAAAACAACTACTACTGCAATAGGGCCAGGTTCCGGTTTGTGTTCTGAGGGAGAGTTTATCGTTCTAAAAACAAATACTACTGCAATAGTCCCAGGCTCCAGTTGCTGCTCTGAAGGACAGTTTATCGTTCTAAAAACAACTACAACTGCATTAGGGGCAAGTTCCTGTTGGTGTTCTGAGGGACAGTTTATCGTTCTAAAAACAACTACAACTGCATTAGGACCAGGTTCCTGTTTGTGCTCTGAGGGACAGTTTATCGTTCTAAAAACAACTACTACTGCAATAGGGCCAGGTTCCGGTTGGTGCTCTGAGGAACAGTTTATTGTTCTAAAAACAACTACTACTGCAATAGGGCCAGGTTCCGGTTGGTGTTCTGAGGGAGAGTTTATCGTTCTAAAATCAACTACTACTGCATTAGGGAGAGGTTCCTGTTGGTGCTCTGAGGGACAGTTTATCGTTCTAAAAACAACAACAACTGCATTAGGGCCAGGTTCCTGTTTGTGCTCTGAGGGAGAGTTTATTGTTCTAAAAATAACTCCTACTGCAATAGGGCCAAGTTTGGATTGGTGCTCTGAGGGACAGTTTATCATTCTAAAAACAATTACTACTGCAATAGGGCCAGGTTCTGTTGGTTCTCTGAGGGATAGTTTATCGTTATAAAAATAACTACAACTGCAATAGGGTCAGGTTCCGGTTGGTGTTCTGAGGGAGAGTTTATCGTTCTAAAAACAACTACTACTGCAATAGGGCCAGGTTCCTGTTGGTGCTCTGAGGGACAGTTTATCGTTCTAAAAATAACTACTACTGCAATAGGGCCAGGTTCTGGTTGGTGCTCTGAGGGAAAGTTTATCCTTCTAAAAACAACTACTACTGCAATAGGGCCAGGTTCCGGTTGGTGTTCTGAGGGAGAGTTTATCGTTCTAAAAACAACTAATACTGCAGTAGGCCAGGTTCCTGTTGGTCCTCTGAGGGACAGTTTATCGTTCTAAAAAACACTACAACTGCATTAGGGCCAGGTTCCTGTTTGTGCTCTAAGGGAGAGTTTATCATTCTAAAAACAACTACTAATGCAATAGGCCAGGTTCCTGTTGGTGCTCTGAGGGATAGTTTATCGTTCTAAAAAACACTACAACTGCATTAGGGCCAGGTTTCTGTTTGTGCTCTGAGGGAGAGTTTATCGTTCTAAAAACAACTACAACTGCAATAGGCCCAGGTTCCTGTTGGTGCTCTGAGGGACAGTTTATCGTTCTAAAAACAACTACAACTGCATTAGGGCCAGGTTACTTTTTGTGCTCTGAGGGAGAGTTTATAATTCTAAAAACAACTACAACTGCAATAGGCCCAGTTTCCGGTGGGTGCTCTGAGGGAGAGTTTATCGTCCTAAAAACAACTACTACTACAATAGGCCCAGATTCCGGTTGGTGCTCTGAGTGAGAGTTTATCGTTCTAAAAATAACTACTACTGCATGAGGGCCTTGTTCCTGTTGGCAGTTTGAGGGACAGTTTATCGTTCTAAAAACAACTACAACTGCATTAGGGCCAGGTTCCTGTTTGTGCTCTAAGGGAGAGTTTATCGTTCTAAAAACAACTACTATTGCAATAGTGCCAGGTTCCGGTTGGTGCTCTGAGGGACAGTTTATCGTTCTAAAAACAACTACTACTGCAATAGGGCCAGGATCTGGTTGGTGCTCTGAGGGGCAGTTTATCGTTCTAAAAACAACTACTAATGCAATAGGGCCAGGTTCCGGTTGGTGCTCTGAGGGACAGTTTATTGTTCTAAAAACAATTACAACTGCATTAGGGCCAGGTTCCTTTTTGTGCTCTGAGGGAGAGTTTATAGTTCTAAAAACAACTACTACTGCAATAGGCCCAGGTTCCGGTTGGTGCTCTGAGGGAGAGTTTATCGTTCTAAAAACAACTACTACTGCAATAGGCCCAGGTTCTGGTTGGTGCTCTGAGTGAGAGTTTATCCTTCTAAAAACAACTACTACTACATTAGGGCCTTGTTCCTGTTGGTGCTTTGAGATACAGTTTATCGTTCTAAAAACAACTACAACTGCATTAGGGCCAGGTTCCTGTTTGTGCTCTGAGGGACAGTTTATTGTTCTAAAAACAACTACTACTGCGATGGGCCCAGTTTCCGGTTGGTGCTCTGAGGGAGAGTTTATCGTTCTAAAAACAACTACTACCACAATAGGCCCAGGTTCCGGTTGGTGCTCTGAGTGAGAGTTTATCCTTCTAAAAACAACTACTACTACATTAGGGCCTTGTTCCTGTTGGTGCTTTGAGATACAGTTTATCCTTCTAAAAACAACTACAACTGCATTAGGGCCAGGTTCCTGTTTGTGCTCTGAGGGACAGTTTATTGTTCTAAAAACAACTACTACTGCAATAGGCCGAGGTTCCTGTTGGTGCTCTGAGGAACAGTTTATCGGTCTGAAAACAACTACAACTGCACTAGTGCCAGGTTCCTGTTTGTGCTTTGAGGGACAGTTTATATTTCTAAAAACAACTACAATTGCATTAGTGCCAGGTTAGTTTTTGTGCTCTGAGGGAGAGTTTATCATTCTAAAAACAACTACTACTGCAATAGGCCCGGTTTCTGTTGGTGCTCTGAGGGAGAGTTTATCGTTCTAAAAAACAACTACTACTGTATTAGGGCCTTGTTCATGTTGGTGCTTTGAGGGACAGTTTATCTTTCTAAAAACAATTACAACTGCATTAGGGCCAGGTTCCTGTTTGTGCTCTGAGGGAGAGTTTATCGTTCTAAAAACAACTACTACTGAAATAGAGCCAGGTTCTGGTTGGTGCTCTGAGGGACAGTTTATCATTCTAAAAACAACTACAACTGCATTAGGGCAAGGTTCCTGTTTGTGCTCTGAGGGACAGTTTATCGATCTAAAAACAACTACTACTGCAATAGGCCCAGGTTCCTGTTGGTTCTCTGAGGGACAGTTTATCGTTCTAAAAACAACTACTACTGCAACAGGCCCAGGTTCCTGTTGGTGCTCTGAGGGACAGTTTATCGTTCTAAAAACAACTACAACTGCATTAGGGCCAGGTTGCTGTTTGTGCTCTGAGGGAGAGTTTATCGTTCTAAAAACAACTAGTACTGCAATATGCCCAGGTTCCGGTTGGTGCTCTAAGTGAGAGTTTATTGTTCTAAGAACCACTACTACTGCATGAGGGCCTTGTTCCGGTTGGTGCTCTTAAGGACAGTTTATCGTTCTAAAAACAACTACAACTGCATTAGGGCAAGGTTTCTGTTTGTGCTCTTTGGGACAGTTTGTTGTTCTAAAAACAACTACTACTGCAATAGGCCCAGGTTCCTGTTGGTGCTCTGAGGGACAGTTTATCATTCTAAAAACAACTACTACTGCAATAGGCCCAGGTTCCTCTTGGTGCTCTGAGGGATAGTTTATCGTTCTAAAAACAACTACTACTGCAAAAGTCCCAAGTTCCTGTTGGTTGTCTGAGGGACAGTTTATCATTCTAAAAACAACTACTACTACAATAGGCCCAGGTTCCTGTTGGTGCTCTGAGGGACAGTTTATCATTCTAAAAACAACTACAACTGCATTAGGGCCAGGTTCCTTTTTGTGCTCTGAGGGAGAGTTTATCGTTCTAAAAACAACTAGTACTGCAATAGGCCCAGGTTCCGGTTGGTGCTCTGAGGGAGAGTTTATCGTTCTAAAAACAACTACTACTGCAATAGGCCCAGGTTCCGATTGGTGCTCTGAGTGAGAGTTTATCGTTTTAAAAACAACTATTACTGCATTAGGACCTTGTTCCTGTTGGTGCGTTGAGGGACAGCTTATCGTTCTAAAAACAACTACAACTGCATTAGGGCCAGGTTCCTGTTTGTACTCTTAGGGACAGTTTATTGTTCTAAAAACAATTAATACTGCAATAGGCCCAGGTTCCTGTTGGTGCTCTGAGGGACAGTTTATCATTCTAAAAACAACTACTACTGCAATAGGCCCAGGTTCCTGTTGGTGCTCTGAGGGACAGTTTATCGTTCTAAAAACAACTACAACTGCATTAGGGCCCAGGTTCCTGTTGGTGCTCTGAGGGAGAGTTTATCGTTCTAAAAACAACTACTACTGCAATAGGCCCAGGTTCCGGTTGGTGCTCTGAGTGAGAGTTTATCGTTTTAAAAACAACTATTACTGCATTAGGACCTTGTTCCTGTTGGTGCGTTGAGGGACAGCTTATAGTTCTAAAAACAACTACAACTGCATTAGGGCCAGGTTCCTGTTTGTACTCTTAGGGACAGTTTATTGTTCTAAAAACAATTAATACTGCAATAGGCCCAGGTTCCTGTTGGTGCTCTGAGGGACAGTTTATCATTCTAAAAACAACTACTACTGCAATAGGCCCAGGTTCCTGTTGGTGCTCTGAGGGACAGTTTATCGTTCTAAAAACAACTACAACTGCATTAGGGCCAGGTTCCTGTTTGTGCTCTGAGGGAGAGTTTATCATTCTAAAAACAACTACTACTACAATAGGCCAAGGTTCCGGTTGGTGCTCTGAGGGAGAGTTTATCGTTCTAAAAACAACTACCACTGCAGCCTTGTACCTGTTGGTGCTTTGAGGGACGTTTATAGTTCTAAAAACAACTACAACAGCATTAGTGCCAGGTTAGTTTTTGTGCTCTGAGGGAGAGTTTATCGTTCTAAAAACAACTACTACTGCAATAGGGCCGTGTTCCTATTGTTGCTTTGAGAGAGAGTTTATTATAAAAACAACTACTACTGCAATAGGCCCAGGTTCCTGTTGGTGCTCTGAGGGACAGTTTATCATTCTAAAAACAACTACTACTGCAATAGGCCCAGGTTCCGGTTGGTGCTCTGAGTGAGAGTTTATCATTCTAAAAACAACTATTACTGCATTAGGGCCAGGTTCCTGTTTGTGCTCTGAGGGACAGTTTATTGTTCTAAAAACAACTACTACTGCAATAGGCCTAGGTTCCTGTTGGTGCTCTGAGGGGCAGTTTATCGTTCTAAAAAACAACTACAGCTGCATTAGGGCCAGGTTCCGGTTGGTGCTCTGAGGGAGAGTTTATTGTTTTAAAAAAAAAACTACTACTGCATTAGGGCCTTGTTCCTGTTGGTGCTTTGAGGGACAGTTTATAGTTCTAAAAACAACTACAACTGCATTAGTGCCAGGTTAGTTTTTATGCTCTGAGGGAGAGTTTATCCTTCTAAAAACAACTACTACTGCAATAGGCCCAGGTTCCTGTTGGTGCTCTGAGGGACAGTTTATCGTTCTAAAAACAACTACAACTGCATTAGGGCCATGTTACTGTTTGTGCTCTGAGGGAGAGTTTATCATTCTAAAAACAACTAGTACTGCAATAGTCCCAGGTTCCGGTTGGTGCTCTGAGGGAGAGTTTATCATTCTAAAAACAACTACTGCTGCAATATTGCCGTGTTCCTGTTGGTGCTTTGAGGGAGACTTTATCATTCTAAAAACAACTACTACTGCAATAGGGCCTTGTTCCAGTTGTTGCTTTGAGGGAGAGTTTACAGTTCTAAAATCATCTCATAAGTAGGGACAGGTTCCTGTCAGTGCTGTGAAAGACAGATTATCGTTCTAAAATCATCTCATACTGGTGTAGAGAGAGGTTCCTGCTGCTGGTGCATTTTGCACAAGAATAAAAAGTGCATCTACAATTTTCTTTTGTTAAAAAAAAAAATAATAATATTTTTTTTTTTTGTATTAATAAATAGTGCTACATAGTACATTTGTGTCCAGAATGAGGAGAGCGTTAAATAAGGGACGTGGTGGTGGTCGTGGTGCTGCTGGTGCTGCTGGTGTTGGTGGTGTTACTTAAGCTCCTGTTGCAAGGAGAGGACGTGGTCGATCTGTGCCAGCTACACGCACAAGTGAAACACCTTCCTCAGGTAGCCGACAGAACCTTCAACGTTATATGGTAGGCCCGATTGCCGCTCAATGAATGGTGAGGCCAGAATAAGTACAGGCGATAGTAGATTGGGTGGCTGACAATGCCTCCAGTTCTTTCACATTGTCTCCCACCCGGTCCCTTGATGAAAGCTCAGAGTTGGCACCTGAACCCCATGGCCATCTGTCTTTCACCTGAGCCCCTTGTAAATCAGCCAAGCAGTCTGAGCCCCAAGTCATGCAGCAGTCTCTTATTCTTTTTGATGACTCTGCTGCTGTGCTTTCCGTGGGCCATCCACATAGCCTGGCACAGAAGTGGAAGACATTGAGTGCATTGATGCCCAACCACTTCTGGTTCAGGATGAGGACAGTCGCCTGTCCACAGCCAACGTGGACAAGCTAACCTTTATTAAAATGAACCAGGCATGGATCCCACAAGACTTGTCTGTACCTTGTGCAGAATAGACATTTAGACCGGCCTCACACAGCCATTGGTATCCTTTTTTTTTTTTTTAATATGTCTCAATATTTTTGGGGGCTACCCCAATTCTAAAAAAACCCAAACAAACAAATAACAGTGTTGGCTACCTCCTCCTCCTCTTTCTCCGCCGCCAGGCTATGATTAAGCACCCGTTGGTGTGAAACGCGTCAGCCAGTCATTGTGGTTCACCTGTATGCTGTATTTTGACCAAGAATAAAGTCATTGCACAGGAGTGCGGCCATCCAGTCCATTTTTTTCTGTTTCAATGCACCTGCTTGCAGGCAGCCACACTCTGGGGATAGAGGTTGAAGCAGCAGGGTCTTGAGTAACCTGGAGCGAGGCTTATCTTTTCACTATATTATACGTGCATGTGATTATATTTTACACACAGTGCACCATCCCACTAGCATATATTTATACACATACATGTGTCTATGCTGGTGATCCAATGCAACAACTATGGATTGACGTCTATTATACACTATTTGTGCTTCTGAGATACTGATATGTCTCAATCTCAATCCTATGGTGTATGGTATAGTCAGGGTCAATGGGTATATTATACGTGCATTTGATTCGATTTTACACACTGTGTATCATCTTGCTAGCACATATATATATACATACACGTGTCTATACTTGTGATTATATATTTTTTCTGCTATGTAATCATTCACGTGAGATGTACCATATATATTTGTACCATGTAGAGTGCACTTACTAATGTATCGTCTTTTTTATATATTAGTGTTCATATCTGTGCACATACATATATATATACACGATCGTTCTACTATGTGTCACACATTTTAGCTTAGTTTACGTGCATATTATATGGGTAACTGGGACTGATATGGTATGTGGTATCCTAACTCTAACTCTGTATAGTCATAGAGTCTTCGTGTTTATCACATATTATCTGCAGTTAGGTATCAACAACGTAACCTAGTGGTCGTATCTGTGTACATACACATATTTATATACGATCACCCTACCACGTGACACACATTTTATATTAGTGTACGTGCATATTATATCACTTTT
>BLSH010059069.1:1196430-1208143 GCA_018402905.1 Glandirana rugosa | reverse complement strand
ATGTGTACTTTCTCTAGGTCCTTCTCTTAAGTACGAAGTGCACTTTTTTTAAAAAATATAACATAAAAATATTTTTTGCAAAAATATGCATGTCATAATTTACATTTGCAACAGAGAAATTGTGGATAATATGTACTGAGAAGAAAATACCTTTAGAGAATTTTCACTGATAATTTATTACAGAAAAGGTTACACAAAAAAAAATATTTATAGAACAAAAGGATTTCTTATTTTTCTGGGCCAGCAAGAGACGCATTCAGTTTTGTACAAAGCCTTCTTTGCTGGTACAGTAGTTCTTTGTGATGGCGATGAGCACTGTTTGGAGTTTAAAGGTGTCCATAACAGCATGATATGTTCTCATTGTCCCTGGTTTTCTCAATGATGAAAGCATGAATTCTCTTCCTGGATCTCTTTCATGTGTATGGAGCACACGATGGATGGAGACAATGCATTCTTCCCTGCACTTTGTACATTAATGGTACATGTCAAATAAAGATGTCTCCACTCTCTGCCCCTTTGTGCAGTGGGTCCCTTCAGTCTTATTTAACAAGGCAGTATTGTAGCTGTGATATTTATTGACTTATGGCAGCCAATCAGAATGCACACGCCTTCACTTTAAGGGCTCCATTTACACGGGACGCTATTTCAACCTCCCCTGAATGATTTTTTTTGTCAGCTAGAATCCGGCGTCTAAAACGGCCATTTAGTCGCGTTTTGCATGCTGCATTTAGCCGCGTTTTGCCACGTTTGCGTCTAGGACCGTTTTTTTTAGAATGGAAATGCCAATAAACGAAACAGTCCTAGATGCGAATTACCGCATTTAGGCACCTTTTGCGGCTTTTACAAGCTGTTTGGCATTTCAAATGCCTCTGAACTGGAGTCTGAACCCATTTTTTTGCGTTCCAAAAAAAGCCTTTAAACTCAACTGCCTGGAAATTACCTTAAACGGCCTTGTGTAAATGTACTGACAAGATAACAGAGAAAGTTCAGGGGCAGCTGAAAAAAATGCCCAAATGCCTCTAAACGTCTGTTGACCAGCAGCAGTGTAAATGAGGCCTAAAGCACAATTAAAATATTTGTAAATCCCAACAATGAACTTCTAATATTTTTACAGATTGGTCTGTTAAATATACCATTGAAAAGGTTTTGTTTTGTAACATCTGTTAAAGAAAATACCTGTTGATCCTGCTAGACATTTTGTGAGCTGATAACTTCCTGTGCTCTCTGTCTGTACTAACTGTTATAATTAAACTGTGAACCCCAACATGCTATAGAGTTCATGAACAGCGGAGATGTTTTGTATTCCTAAAATATTTCCTGTCCTGGGATGACTACATCCTTCATAGATATAGTGTGCCGAGTGTTGTCCCCCTAGGGCAAGAAGCATGTTACTTGCAGGATCACTGTTATTTTAATTGTTCATTGCTTTCAAAAACAAATACAAATACCCCACTGCCTGAGGACTGCCTACCTTCTATGATGTCATAAGCCACTGTCCTTACTGAGCCGTTCAAGTGCCATGCCATATGGCAACATATTTATAGTATATTACATTTGAGCTATACAGATCTTCAATAAATCAAGCATCACCTACTCTCATGGTTTTCATCTACTCTCAATGATCTAGATGTTTGGTGAAGTTCCAGCTTGTGCAGCAGGTAACAGACTAGTTGTACATTGTCCAGATTCATTGGCAGGTGTATTTATTGTAAATAGGGATTAGCTTTGGGTTCAGATCAAACAAAGGTTTAGTGTGACTGTGAACTCAGATTTATTTGTGGCTGGAGAAAGCAGGAAACTAATGTGGCTGATCATGTCTATAGCAACCAATTATCAACAATGCCATTCCTGGCCACTGACCTGTGGTCAGGTGGTTTAGAATGGCCAATCAGGGGGTTTTCATATGTGCCAGATGCTTCCCTCTAAGGCAGGGGTCCTCAAACTATGGCCCTCCAGTTGTTCAGGAACTACAATTCCCATCATGCCTATTCATGTCTGTGAATGTCAGCGTTATACAATGCCTCATGGGATGTGTAGTTCCGCAACAGCTGGAGGGCCGTAGTTTGAGGATGCCTGCTCTAAGGCCTCATACACACGGGCGTCTATGAAAAAATAGGCAAAACGTTGAGTCCGATGTTTTGGAAAAAATCTGCGTTTTTACCGGCGTTTGCATTGGCGTTAGTGAGCGTCGGCGTCAATAGGCGTTTTTTTAAAAAATCAGTCCTCTGCTATTTTTCAACCTAACACGTCGACGTAGAAAAAAACGCCGGTTAACGCCAGTATGGCGTTAGTGAGCCTTAGTGAGCGTTTTGCCGATTGGTGTCAAAAATACGCCAAACTTCTACAGCCTCAGAACGCACTGGTCCTGCGTTCTAGAAACAGCTCACTAACGCCGAAGCCCTCTACTGCTCACAAACGCCAGCGTTTTTAGAGGGCCATTGAATAACATGGAGAGCTGCAAAATATGCCTACAAACGCCGGCGTCAAAAAACGCCCGTGTGAATGAGGCCTAAAAGTTAAGGTCCCCAGCGTGTGTTGGGGGATACATGAAGTAGTTAGGGACAAATCACAGAGTGTTTGCAAGGAGAGCTGATTGTTGCTGCTGATTGCTAAAAACTGCTATATTTACACACGGTTACAGACGCACTCACTATGTATTGGACAGTCCTGGAGCAGATAGTGATAGATCACAGAGTCTGTGCGTTGACAAACAGTTTCTGCCATGCTATACAGTGCTACGGAAAAGTTGTATAAGCATGTGTTGGGAACACTTAGCATAGATGGGGATAGATCACACAGTGTTTCCAGGGAGAGATAGTTTCTGTCATCCTATACAATGCCAGTGGAAAGCCTTATATTTACAGTCAGATGTGTTGAGGACAAATGGAGACAATTTGTTTAAGTCAACAACTTCAGTTGCTGTTTAACTGCTGCCCCTTGCTTTTTAGATGTTTTTTGTTAATGTAAACATGATTAAATACTGTGCACAAAGTCATTATAGTATTTTGCTGTTTTTTGTGAAATAAATGCACTTTGATATTGTTTTTTATTAAAAACTGGCTAGTGTCTATCCTGCTCAATATGCAGCCCAGTGAAAATGTCTAATACTGTGCAGAGAATCACTACAATATGTTGGTGACTTTTTCAGTGAAATAAGTACGCTGTTATGATTTAGACCTGTGTGGTTAGTTTTGCTCAAAAATTGAAACTTGGACACATTTTTCATTATTTGAAACTTCAAATGTATCCGAATTTATGAACTGCAATAGTAATTAATTTAAATGAATTCAAAATAAGTAAACAACATTTTGGATGAAATTCAAATTCGAATAGTTCTCGGATCAAATTTGAATAGTTTTCAAATCAAATTTTGGAAGGAAATATAACAGAATAGAAGATAAAGAAATAGAGTAGAAACAAATACAACATAATAAAGTAAAACAGAGTATAACATAACACAATACAAAATAAAAGAATAGAGAAAATAGAATGAAAAAATATAATAGAAAATAAAGGGATAGAATAGAAAATAAAATAATAGATTAAAACAGAACAAAATAGAACAGAAAATAAAGGAATAAAATAGAATAGAAAATAAAGGAATAAAATAGAATAGAATAAAAAAAATAGAATATAATAGAATAAAATAAAAAGAATATAACCATCTTCTTAAACTCAAATTTCAAATAGAATTAATTTGAATACAATAGAAAAAAATAGAAACATAA
Source organism: Glandirana rugosa (assembly GCA_018402905.1). Lineage (NCBI taxonomy): Eukaryota > Metazoa > Chordata > Amphibia > Anura > Ranidae > Glandirana > Glandirana rugosa. The sequence continues at coordinate 1,204,415 of BLSH010059069.1, read as the reverse complement.
ACATTGTAAACATATATAGTTAGGAAGGGAGAATGTGTACCTGTAAATTGTCTGGGGTATCTGGACTAAGGGGAGAGCAAAGAAAAACTGCGTCATAGGCGACAACCGCACAACATGAAAGGTGCCCAACGGGCACTGAGTCGGATCTTGTCACATCCGGCCACAGAGATACGTGATACTGTCAGGTGTTCCCGCAGCCATTCCCCCCACTCTGTCCATGCCATTTGATATGGTTTACATGTGGCAGGACCTATGGGAGGAGGTATGTGGCGATGTTAACCATTTATTGTATTGATTTCCCCTGGTGCTTGATTGCAGCCAATAGAGAGGGGACCCACCCAGCACCCTGTGGATCACTCCCTCCTCCAGGTTCTATTTAGAGGGGTAGGTCAGCGTTGGGGACAAAGATGCTGGTGTGTGGGATCCTCGGGAGACCCAGAAGGGTACTGCATTTAGGTTGAGCACAGCGGGAAGACATCCATCTTTCTATATCCCACAGCAGCTTGTCCATATGGGTGACTTTTAAAGCAACTTATTGATTAGAAGTGTATGCTCCCATTCATCTACATTCAGCTGAACTGAATCTTGGTAGTGACAAGCTGTTTTCATATATATATGTATACTTTTCAGGGTACGGCTATCGGCTGATTTCTTTTTATATATATCCCATTTATGGAAGAATTAGCACAGTTCTGATCTGAGCCTTACCCATTTGCTACTCTTAGGTTAGTTCTGGGTTTGTTTTCATTTGACATTACCTTTGTTACATCTTGGTGAAGTTGGTATCCAATTAAATTTTTGCATACATAGGCCTTTTGTTCCCCTTTTATAAACATTGTATATATTTCTTTCTTTTTTAGTGTGGAGTATTTACATTAATGGCTCCTTGGTCCTGTTAGGCACCTCTCATGTTATGCGGTTGTTGCCTATGACGTCGTTTTTCTTTGGTCTCCCCTTAGCCCAGATATCTCAGACAATATACAGGTACACATTCTTCCTTCCACCACCCCCCTCCTCCATGTGTCCACTTCCAAGGGACAGAGTTCTGTATTTGTGAAATGTGTAATTTATTTATGTTTGTTTATGCTTATTCAAAATAGGTGTGGAGCCAAGCCTTGAAGAAGCGGTTCATGAGGCCATGAAACATGTCGGCAGTCTCCATATAACACCTCAGGCTGACATGTCTCTATACCTGTAATTGTTTTTTACAAATGTGCAGGCTTGTTGTTAGCCCTTCACTTTTTTGGTATATGTACAATTGGATGGTTTATTGCCTGTTTGTCTATAAATAAACCTTTTAACTAATATATGTGTATTTTGAATTGTCTGGGGATCACCATTTAACACCCAATCCCTTTCACCTCCTTTTATATATTTCCTGCATATATTATATTTATGTTTCTATATACTGAGGGTACTAAATACCCATTAATATAGTAGCCCAAACATTTTTGCATTTATACTAAGTTTAATGGTTTTATTAATTATTGGTCATTTAATGTTAGCCTTTTTTTATATATGTAGCTTTTTCCCCCCTCCTTTGTGTGGTGTCAGGTACGGACAGGCTGGTCTAACCTATAATTACCAATAAAACGTATTTGGTATTAATGGGTTAATATGGCAGAATATACAGGGAATAGTTGGATGGGATTCGCTGACCATCTCAAGGCCAGTACGGCAGGTCCCTATAAAAATAATAATGAGATAATAACTTATTTTGCACAACTCAAGCAATTGTTAGAACAAAAATCTAGGGCATATTGGCATGCCTACTATTTTCGTCAATATTTGGAGGCGAAGGTTATACCATTAGGCTTATGGGTACAGATCTTCCCCACCATCCAAAACCCCTCCCAGACCCTTAAAGATAAAAGGGAACAGAACCTTAAAGCATGCTCATTAAGCATGCTCAGTATACTCAAACACCACTACGAGGAAGAGGTCATAAGGGTGGACAGGGAGGTTCAATCCATTTTGAGCAAAGTAGGGGGACATTCAGACTCTTCCACTTATAAAAAGAAAAATGGCAAGCTGATCAAAACTTGTAAAGATACAATCAGCAAATTATAACAAACAAGGATAAGAAGTTTATTAACCACCACCCTACCACCAAATGCAGAATGATGGCCGGGAAGTGGTTTAGTTATCCTGACTGGGCGTCATATGACGTTCAGTGGGATAACAAGCCGGCACGTGCCTGTGGGGGCAGGCAGCGCGGCGATTGTTGGTGTGGTGTGTCAGTCTGATACACCGCATCTCTGATCATGATAAAGAGCTTCCGTCCGAAGCTCTTTACCACATGATCAGCTGTGACCAATCACAGCTGATCACAGAGTAAATAGAAAGAGCCGTATATTGGGGGCGACGGAAGTAGATAAGAGCCGATTGGGGGCTTTTCTGACAGGGGGGCTGCACTGATTGTTTATCAGTGCAGCCCCCCAGAGGATCGCCACCCAAAACCACCAGGGAGCCCACCTAGGACCTCCAGGGAGCCCACCCAGGGACCACCAGGGGTGCCTACCTAGGACCACCAGGGAAGCCATCTGTGAGTGCCCATCAGTGCTGCCTATGAGTGCCCATCAGTGACACTTATTAGTGCTGCATATCAGTGCCACCTATCAGTGCCTGTCAGTGCTGCTTATCAGTGCCGCCTATTAGTACTCCATATAAGTGCCTCATTATCAGTGCCCATCAGTGCCACCTCATCAGTGCCAATCAGTATTGCCTCATCAATGCCCCTCAGTGTAGTCTCATCAGTGGCCATTAGTGATGGAAAAAACATACTTATTTACAAAGATTTCTTTTTTAATTTGTAGCACAAAAAATAAATACCGCAGAGGTGATCAAATATCGTCAAAAGAAATCTATTTGTTGGAAAATAATGATAAAAATTGTATTTGGGTACAACGTCGCATGACCGCGCAATTATCATTCAAAATGCAACAGCGCTGAAAGCTGAAAATTGGTCTGGGCAGGAAGGGGGGGAGGGGTGTAAGTGCCTGGTATTGAAGTGGTTAAGGATCAGATAGCATTCCAGACAGGACGAGCATATAAGTGGCACAATGTGAGACGAGTTAGGATATTTACACAAAAAACTGATATAGACTCGGAAAGTGATATCTCTGATTAATCATCTGTCTCTTCCGTGTTTTCATTACAGAGACAACCAAATGTGAGAGGAACCAGATCCAGCTGTCATGCACAAGGAATTCGGGGTAGAATTGGTGGTGGTGAGTCACATGGTGAATACAATCGCACCCCCCTCCCCACAAAATGTAAAGATCCTCCATCTGGAGAAAGGCAGATAGAACGGGCTCACAAACACATGGGTGCCAATAGAGGTGATGGTTCTGTTAGGAAAAGGACACACAGGGCATGAGGGGCTTACTACCACCCCCATCTCCCCCTGTAGACACAGATGATGATTTTTTTTAGAACTAACTCCCACCGACAAACTCTTACGGACAAACACGATACAAGAAAAAATGGATGTCTACATGACCAGACCAGACCATTAGATGAGAGCATTTTTGAGATCATTAATTTGATGTCCCACCACTTCATGCCCGATGAACTCTCATTATTGAGTTTGGGCCTCAATTTCTGTCCTGAAACTAATATGAACATTTTTGAGGTTGTTAGAGATCTGAAATTTGCTCATAAACTCAAATTTAAGCACCAATTTGAAAGCTCCAAACATATATCTGATGAAGTCTGGGGCGAACTGGTCAGATTCAAGCAGCGGGAATTTGCCCACGCTGAATGCCGAGCCCTTAAAGCGGCTGTATGCTCTCAGAAAGATTCCGAAATAGAAGCATTATGTAATTCCATTATATACAACAATACAAACTCCAAGATTGATATTGTTATCTAACTGTTCTTACTGTATAAAAAAGATAGTTTTGGTCCGCTCCTGCCTCCTCCTCGCTGGCGCCATTACCTCTTTGGGCTTCCACGTCCTGTATAGGATTTTCTTTCTGCCCTCACTTCCTTCTGCTGGCCATAAAATTGCATAGGAGCGGAATTGAAGCCTCCCACTCCTAGGTGTGATATTGTGCCGGAGCTGACGTCGACAATAGGAAATGACGCAGCCCCAGCATATACCCTGCATTTTTCCGGGGGAGTCTCGGCCTGCCAGAAAATGCGGAGGTAATGAGCATGCGCGGACGACGTCACTAAAAGAAAATACATCTATAATAGCGAAAGGATGCAGGCAGGCAGAGTAACAATGAGCGCAATTTATTCTCCTTGCTGGCATATTGTAGAAGATTGAAAGTAGTCAGAATGAGTATACAACCACTTTAAGGTCCTCAATGAACTAACCAAGGAGAGCTGTGTAGTGTGAGGATATTTTAATGAATCGGGCCTGGTATAAAAAGATCTCCAAACTCATGATCACAAGCTTTCAACAAGAATTTTTCAATATAATTGCTAGAGCCTTCAGACAAAACACCATCACAAAGGACACTAGGGATTTCTTAATCATTACCTAACTTGTGACACCTACATTCTATGCCCTACCCAAAACACGTCCCCCGGGATGGCCCATCATTTCTGATATTAAAAGCATCACTTCGCAAGCGAGCATATTAGTAGATAACTATTTGTGCCCCAATGTGGAAAGTCTGCCAACATACATCAATGCCACTATTCACCTGCTTACAATACTTGAGGGTATGACACAATATTGGTATTGATTGATGTGTAGAGTTGAGCGAACCCGAACTGTAAAGTTCGGGTCCGTACCGAACTTTGGGGTGTCCGTGACCGGGACATTTGAAAAATAGTTTGGGTTCGGGTTCTGGGTTCGGGTCTTTGATCATGCATGTTGAATAGCTGCAGGGCAGCCAATCAACAAGCGTTTCACTGGTTTGCCCTTAGAAGCCATCACAGCCATGCCTACTAATGGCATAGCTGTGATTGGCCAGTGCATCATGTGACCCAGCCTCCATATATGCTGGAGTCACGTAGTGCTGCATGTCACATGCTCTCAGGCTAGTCTAGGGAGAGGATGCTGCCGGCGCTGTGAGGGACACAATGCAGATATAATATTAATAACATCTCATCGATCTAATTGTGGACTACGTAGAGATTACTACTACTACTGCTTTGAGGGACAGATTGCAGAGCTCATCCTGCATTACAGAACAATCTGATTGTGGACTAGGTAGAGATTACTACTACTACTGCTTTTAGGGACAGATTGCAGATCTAATAACATCTCATCATCCTGCATTACAGAATGATCTGACTGGACTAGGTAGAGTCTACTGCTTAGAGGGACAGATTATTGTTCTAAAATCATCTCCTAGTTCTACAGGGTCAGGTTCCTGCTGTTGCTGTAAGGGACAGATTATTGTTCTAAAATCATCGCCTACTCCTATAGGGTTAGGTCCCTGCTGTTGCTGTAAGGGACAGATTATTGTTCTAAAATCATCGCCTACTCCTATAGGGTCAGGTTCCTGCTGTTGCTGTAAGGGACAGATTATTGTTCTAAAACCATCGCCTACTCCTATAGGGTCAGGTTCCTGCTATTGCTGTAAGGGACAGATTATTGTTCTAAAATCATCACCTACTCCTATTGGGTCAGGTTCCTGCTGTTGCTGTAAGGGACAGATTATTGTTCTATAATCATCTCCTAGTTCTAAAGGGAGATGTTCCTGCTGGTCCTGTAAGGGACAGATTATTGTTCTAAAATCATCTCCTAGTTCTATAGGGAGAGGTTCCTGCTGCTCCTGTAAGGGACAGATTATTGTTCTATAATCATCTTAAAACCAAACAAACAACAAAAAGTTTTAGCTACCTCCTCCTCCTCCTCCTCCACCACTGCCACTTCCACCTACACTGCCACGGTCACGGCCTAGTCAACCTCTAGGCTCCTACTCCACATCCACCCCCCCTTCCCATTTTTTTTTTTTAATTTGATTTTAAGTTATTTTCCCTATCCCGGGTCAAGTACCGAACCCGAACTTTTTTGCGAAGTTCAGCCGAACCCTAACATCCAGGTGTTCGCTCAACTCTATTGATGTGGAGGCTCAGCAAGTGGTTAATTCCACGTAAGCTCTATTATTTTAAGCATACAATTTCCTATAGCTTTTAGATCTGTTGTGGTGGCTACTCGCACTGGTCAGTTCAGCTTTTACCACTGGATAAATAATCAGATGTCACATTCAAACTACCTAAAAAAAATATATATTTTTTTAAAGATATAATGAATTAAAATGGGGTGCTGCCAATTTTGTATTTAGGCCAAGCAATAATCTAGAAGTAAAACAATTGATTACACATGCTAAATATATGATGCTAAATGATTGTGTCGCTAATGCTTTATGTCTGTTCCATAACACCCCACACAGCTTAAAGGCATCTCCCAAGCATGCAATGGTGCTTGTCTAATGTCATCCTTTGATGTTGCATAAAAAGGAGGACCCACTTCCCACTGAGGGGTATTTATAATGTATTTTTGCATTGGGGCATGTCCCCTGTAGCAGAGTCCAGCTACTCATGTCCTTTGTTTCAAAATCCCTATTAGCCTTGAAAATGACCAGAAGTAATTTACAAGATTTTTCCTTCCTTCGTTACAATGAGTTTGACAAATGGCCCACAACTGAACCCAGGCATATTCACTAATCCCTAATTGTAAATCTTTATCAACTGCCTTATTGTTTTTTTGGAACAGATGTCAGATGTCCGATTTTTCAGAACATTATTGGTGCTCTATATTGCCTAAGGGCAGAGAAAATGTACATAATGGGCTAGTCACAGTGCAAATATTTTGATAATTTTTTCTAATAGAACAAACATCTTGATGTACACCATGATGACACAAAACAAGTAAGTAATAATAATAACTTTTGAGCTCATACCTGTTGGCTGCAAATTTTTGACAGATGTAGCCGCCCGGAATCTGCGTAACGATATATCCCCAGAAGAAAGAGCCATGTATCATTCCAACTGTTTCTGGATCCCAGTTAAATTGTGCTTCCTGTAAATATAGAAATATTATGTATTTATAGCAGCTTTGAGATGGGTTTACATGAAAGATTCTTAAAAATTTGGAGCAGACCTACATCCAAAATTATAATTTTATTTGGATGTAGTGTACTCAGACTGTGTTGCAGGTAAATAAATATTTAGATCTGCTATCTCAATGTCTGGTATTCGCTGTCATTGCTGTTGTCCTTCTAAAAATACTACTTACATGGTGTTTTTGCAAACCCACTGGCTTTACTACTTTTAGTACTCAACAGGAAAAACTGTACTACACTTTTTCTGGGTCACTGAATCAAAGTTTTTAATAAGTGGAGTCAGTATAACATACAAGCAAGTAGAAGACATGCCTACTTATTCTAGTTATCTTGTACCCCACGCAGCATCACACCTGCTAGAATTAACCTTTTTACAGTGTTTTGCAGTAAATGGGATTGGATGTCTTTTATATCTTTCAGATCTGTTACTATCCTATTACTACCTCCAGTGCAAGTATGTGTATCTCCTCCTTTCCTGACACAAGCACGACAGCATATACGTATGGACTGGCTCCGCCCCCACGCCCAGTTCCAGGATCCGGTTACACTATAAAGTCAAACACCTCCCACCAGGCCTCATTCTCCTTTTTTTCCTCACTGCTCAGCTGGTTACACTGACTTTTTTTCCTCTTACTCCGGACCACCCTCCACAAACTGAAATATCACATTGGCCTAGGACCTTGACCCGCACCCCCGCCTCGGTCAGGTATGCATATACGACAGCACGAACACAGTCCTTTCCTCCTCTATGTGTATGAACGTGACCTCCATCATTATCCTATCATTGTCTAGACTTTCTATATTTTCTGTAGGTTAGGGTAAATGACGTTTTGTGACATTTTTCCAATTAAGATCGTCCACACTACGACGCACCCCATGTTCTATTGATCTTATTCATCCGTACAGAAGATGAACGAACATACAATATGACTGAGGTGAATAATTTTTGAAACTAAG
>BLSH010059069.1:1174564-1189843 GCA_018402905.1 Glandirana rugosa | reverse complement strand
TATCAATGACTTCCTCCAGCAGTACAGTTTGAAACTGCTTTCCGTGGAAATTGCGCGAAAACTTGAGGTCCCTCTCACATCTGATGAATTTGATAAAGCATTGAAAGATATGGAGTCAGGCAAGAGACCTGGCTCTAATGGGCTTTCTGACCACCTTTAGATCTCTACCCTCCTCCTCATGTTCATGATCAATGCAGTTAGGCACTGCATCCTCTGTCGCTCCACCATAACTCCGACATTGGAGGAGTGGTTCCGGAGAATAGACAGAATGGAAGAGATTGAGGAACTGATCGAGATCTCATAAGAACAAGTGTCCAAATTTACCTCAGCTTGGTGCTGCTGGGCTTGAGTACCTTTTCCCTACCCTGACCCCTGTGCACTTTACTTCCACACCCTCCTCTCTCATCTCTCCCCCCCTTCCCCTCTCTCCTTGCTACAGCTTTGTCTTCTTTTTCTTCTCTCCTTTCGGTATTTAACCCTGGTAAGGACACTACTTTATTACAATAGCCATGCCCTGCCTTCCTGACAGGCTATATCTACTCTTTTAGAGTGTGCAAAATATGCTGCAGATGTGCATGGTAGCCAATCAGCTTCTAATTTCAGCTGGTTCAAAAAAAAAACTGGAAGCTGGTTTGTATGCAGAGCAGCATCAGATGCACTCCCCATTTTTAGTAAATCAACCCCAAAGTCTATTTGTAGTACTCTGCTATCATGTGAGAGCATTGGTGTGTATACTGTGTCCTAACTTAACCTTCTTTAACCTCCCTGATGGTATGATTATGTCAGATTTTTGGGTCTAAAATCGGTGCGTTGTTTTGCATAGAAATTTGGCGCTTTATATTGTAGGCCTGTAATTATTAGGAATAAATCACTTAAATCTGTCCAAACAAGAGTCTAGTAGACATCCCCGGTATGATAAAGTTTGAAACATTAAATCATAAATGATAATATAATAAATAACTATAAATAATTATCTAAAATAATAACATAATAGTAATAACATTTATTCAATAATGTAATCAAATCAAAAACACTGAAATGTGTTCAGTTGCAGAATTGTCGCTGTCGTCACTTTCAGTGTCTGCTGACGAATTTCCCCACAAATCAGTATCGTTCAATTCTGTAAATGAGTTTTATTTACTATCGGTATTTTCTAGCTGATCAAAAACCACTTTTGATGTAAAGGGATGCTTTTTGGTTGCCTTGGACATTCTCAAGTTTCCAGGCAGAAAGAATGGCATATATAATTGAAAAGTGCATACAGGGCACTGGACAAACCACTAGGGACAAAGGGGATGTGAAATGTTTTCATACAGTAATGTAATCTTACAGATTACAGTGTACCGTATGTTTACTGTGTGTTTCACTATTTGAATTTCCCGCCGGTCTCGGCGTGCTGACACAGCGGGGGGACATCGCTGGATCCATGGGACAAGGTAAGTAACTTTGCTCTGATCCAGCAATGCGATCCCAAGCGTGGCTCGGCGTTACCGCTCTTGGTACAGAAAATACCACCAGGGAGGTTAAGTATATTCAATGGGCTGTGTTTACACTGAAGCCCACTGATAAAAGAAAAAAATCCATTCATTAGATTTTGAGTCAGACTATTCTATATGTACTTCTTAATCAATGGACTGCAGTATGAACACAACCCACTGAATAGACCATTGTGAGAGATGATTAAATGAGGATATTGGATACACAAAAATGTTCTCATTTACCAAATATCTTCACATTGCTTTTCTTTTTTTTTTACTATATGAAGCAAAATTTTGACAAACAAAAAAACACTACTCTTGTGGCAAAATCACATTTACAGACATGTTTTGCTCATCCCTAATTATAAAGAATTTAAAAGGGCAAATGTTACGGTTTTGGATAGACTGACCCTTTAATATAATTGTATTTCTACACTGAAATCTAGAAAACTTAGAATGCTAGTGGCACTTTAGGAAAACAATGGAGAATATTGTTTTAAAATGTAAAGACTATGGGATGCATGCGCGAGGCTCTCGGTGACGGACATGCCTAGCTAGAGCTCCGCACAGCAGGGCACCTACCCAGAGCAGCCGCTGATGCTCAGCCTCCAGCTCACCGCAGAAAGCAACAGCATCCCATCATCACTCACTGGCGACATGACCTCTTACCATGTTACAGGTACTTGGTTTATTCTTTATGCTGTTTGATTAATCTAACCACGGCCTCCAGTTTATTTTTTATTTTTTAGGACCCACCTTTATATGTAACTGTTACTACAGGGTTTACGAATTGTTAAGTTCCTGGTTTCCCATAATCCCAATCCCATTTACTAACCTTTCAAGGCTAACATTCTGACCTTCCCTGGTCTGATTTCATAACACCACCCTGCCCAACCCTCAGGGTATATGGTTATGCCTGCTTCAACCTGGCAACATTACTACATTCTCTCTTCTGTGGCCTACACAGGCTGACTGACCTCCTGCTGGTTGTCACTGCTGTCTCCCCTCTTGCTCAGAGAGTACCCTTATATGGGTCCTCCCCGAACAACATGGATCTCTCTACGCAGGACATTTCGACCTGCCTAGACGGCAGACTACACACATCATCTTTTCCTACACCTCCTCTCTCCTACTTTTCTCTCTCCTCCCTACTCCCCTACCGCCTCGCCGGGAGGCCAAGATTGCACTCGAACCCCACCAACCTCAAAGGATCCCGACTGACTATACCTCATGGCCCCCTTAAATGTCCTCACCCTCAATACGCAGGGTTTAAATTCCCCCAACAAAAGGCGTAAGGCATTTCGCTCCTTTGCTTCGCACAAGGCACATATTGTATGTCTCCAGGAGACCCACTTCACTAATCACCTTACCCCCAAATTTTTTAGCCCGGCTTATCCTCAGTTTTACACTGCTTCAGTAGACACTAAATGCAGGGGGGTCCTAATCGCCTTCCATTGCTCTACTCCCTTCACACTCCGAGCAGAGATTAGGGACCCAGAGGGTCGGTACCTTATACTGAAAGGCCTTCTACAAGAGTTCGAGACCACAGTAGTCTCATACCATGCCCCTAATCGTAACCCTAGTTCCTTCTTGTCCCACCTATTTCAAGTGATAGACTCACACAAACAAGGCACCCTGCTAGTCTGTGGTGACTCCAATCAGGTTTCATACCCTTTCTTAGACAAATCCCCATTCACACCCCCCTCCAGTACTTACTGCAACAGCACTCACTATTAGATACCTGGCAAGAATGTAACCCCACAAAAAGGCAGTATACCTTCTGCTCCCGCCCACACAATACATTTTTTTGCATTGACCACATGCTTATTTCTATTGGAACTTCGCCGTCACTCCTCTCATCCCTGATGATCCCAATCCCGTGGTCCGACCCCAACGCGGTCATGTCCTCTCTAACCTCTCTAATCCCCGCTCACTGTCTGGGAAGCCCACAAACCGGTAATTCGGGGAGCACTCAACAGCCTAGCCTCCTGTCGTAAAAAAGAATGTCAAGCCCTGTTCCAAACCCTAGGAACTAATTTCTCGGCCTTACAACAAACACAATTAGACAAACCTATCACTGATGCTGAGGTACTCAGTGCAGTCAAATCCCTCAAACTTAACAAACGACCAGGCCCTGATGGACTGACAGCTAATTACTATAAGCAATTCGCCGACCTTCTAGCCCCCCTTCTCTCAAAAGCCTTTAACGCTGTCCTAAAGGGACATTCATTCAACTCAGATTCTCTGCACACGACTATTTCTATGATACCTAAACCCCAATCTGATGACTCCTCCTGGACGAACTTTTGCCCTATTTCCCTATTAAACATAGACATAAAACTCCTTACCAAAATCCTCTCCTCCCATCCAAACCTGATCATAGGCTCCCTTATTCATAAGGACCAAGTCGGGTTCATCCCCACCAGACAAGCCAGCGACAATGTCCGAAGGGCAGATCTCCTTTCTCACTATGCCCATTCACGCCATATCCCTACTTGCTTTCTGTCGCTGGATATCCAAAAAGCTTTTGATAGCCTCTCTTGGCCCTATCTCCAGTTCATCTTGTGAAAATGGGGCTTTGGCCCTCATTTTCTTCAATGGGTTACCTCCCTCTACTCTGTCCTGTCGGCCTACATCTGATACGCTGGATTCAAATCGGACCCCTTTCCAGTATGCTGTGAAACGAGACAGGGATGCCCGCTCTCCCACCTCCTATTTTCCTTAGCTATAGAACCGCTTGCTCAACTGATCCACACAAACCCAGATATTAAGGGGTTGGAAATAGGGGGACACCATCATTGGCTTTGCTTATTCGTAGATGATGTCCTCCTGTTCCTCACTTCTCCATTAACCTCCTCTCCTACCTTGCTCTCCATACTTGACCAATTTGCGGCCATCTCTGGTTTAGTAGTGAATACCCAAAAATCCAAGATACTCAACATTTCGTTACCCCCCTCTGCAGTCACAATTACAACTAGTCCTCCCATTTACCTGGGCACATCAACACCTCACATACTTAGGCATCAAATTGACACCTGACCCAGCAACTCTTTTCTCTGGCAAATATCCCCCGATATTAACCATCTTGGTCCTCCCTACCCCTATCGTGGTTAGGGCGCATCACAGTAGCAAAAATGGTCATCCTCCCTAAAATCCTATATTTATTTAGAGTTCTCCCAATTCCTGTACCCGCCTACTTTCTCCGTATCCTATAACGTAGAGTGTCTGCATACACCTTGGATAAGATAAGACCCCGCGTCCCCAAAACAGTGCTATATTTGACCAAGACTCATAGAGGCTTAGGTTTGCCTTGCTTAACTAAATACTATCTAGTGGCACAACTAGCCATCCTCACTAAGTATCATGCGATGTGTGAGGTCCGCCTACGGGTAGCCCTAGAAGCGGTCGACTGCGACCCACTCTCGCTAGCCAATCTACTGTGGCTCCTAAGGACCGCAGGAATGTGACAAACCCAGTGATAAGCCACTCGCTACACTTGTGGGATACTCTTCAATTTAAATACAAGCTTCAATCTCTTCACAACCCCCTCTTGTCCTTTTTACGCAACCCCACTTTCTACCCAGCCTGGACCTCTCCGGCCTCCTTTTTAAACTGGTCGAATGCAGGTCTCATCCGTGCCCACTCGTTTTGCACACCTGGCACCTTCAAAACATTCCCTTCCCTATGTGAGTCCTCAGGCCTCCCAAACTCTGTTTCCTCCAGCTCAAGCACTTCTTCGCCCCATGTATACGCACTGACTCCTCTCTCCCATCTATGACCACCTTTGAACAAGCCTGTCATCGAGACCATCATATGCGAGGACTAATCTCCCTCATATATATGCGCCTACTCAACCCCCCACCCCACACTTCCCTCTCCTATGCCAACAAATGGACCTCAGACTTGGGTCTAACCCTGCATTCAAATGAATGATCCGACATATGGCAAAACACGAAGTCGGCTTCTCAAAACATAATAGCTTCAAAAGCAAACTACAAGGTGATGCTACGGTGGTACCTGTTCCCTGCTCAGATATCCAAATATGTCCCAATGAGCCCCCCCGCATGTTACCGTGGCTGTCCAGAAGATGGTACCCACCTTCAAATCTGGTGGAGCTGCCCCATAGTCCGCAAATTCTGGATGGAGATATTTTGATATTATCTCAACCGTAACAAACATGCAAATTGAACTTTCCCCCTCTGTAGAAATACTCAACATAAACCCCCTGAAGTTACAAGGAAAAAAATTAACTCTTGCTGCAAATAACTACTGCTGCAAAGCAAACAATCGCAAACCCCTCCCTATCTATCTTAGAAGTCAAACATAGAGTCACTATGCGATGATACAAGCCAAAATTTAAGTGGTCATACTCAATTCTGTCCCCAATGCGAACGCATCTGGCTGCCCTGGACAGATCATTTTCTCCCAACAGACTTTCACAATACTCTCCTCCTCCCATGATCAACCATCTACTTCACTCCCCAACCAACCCCCACCATGTCCTTCTTACAATCATCTCCTCCTCCCGACGAGAAACCCCCCCCCCCTTCTAACCCTCTCTGCCTCCCATACCTCTCTTTTTTTCCTATACTGCCTATCCACTCACCCTAACTCTCCTTCTGTTTTCCCCCACCTTTGAACTGGAGATCACCCCTTCCTTTACTCCTCACTATAAGATGATGATCTCACAATACATGTAAAGTTTGCACTTATTTGTCTCTTACCTATATGTTTCATGAAGCACTTGTCGTCATCCTTTCTTGTCTTGTTTAAGGGGATGATCCCCACCTTGTACTGTATTGTACTGTTCTCAGTTCTGTCTACTCTGTACTACATTGGACTATTTTAATAAAAGACTTGAACAAGAAAATATAAAAACTATAAAGTGAACCGTTGCATATTTTCTAAAGCCTGAAGAATATTTAGAGAACAACTTTAAATACCCCTCATTCATTCTGCAGCTATCAACTTTGTGTCCTTTCATATTTAATAATTTCTGTCAATTAGCTACTGATCCAAACCTGTGGAAGACAGCATGGTGCTGATGTCTTATACAATATGCTGTTATATGATCTTCTTTGGTATCATAGTGATGTCAGTGCATTTTGTCTAATAAGTCATACTGGGGTTGATTTACTAAAACTGGAGAGTTCAATATCTGGTGCAGCTGTGCATGGTAGCCAATCAGCTTCTAACTTCAGCTTGCTCAATGACGCTTTGACTTAAAAAAAAATGGAAGCTGATTGGTTTCTATGCAGAGCTGCACCAGATGTTCCACTCTCCAGTTTTAGTAAATCAACCCCACTGTATGTCTTAAGGCCAAAAGGTTAGGGGCCATTAAGGCTAGAACTTATTTCTATTTACTAGAAATACAAATATATACAAATATATTTACTGGACAAACAAGGCTTTAGCAATGGCAATAAAATATTATTAACCACTTAACAACCGCCCTATAGACAAAAGACGTCTACAGGGCGGTTGCTTAACTCTGGGAGGATGTCTATTGACGTCCTCCCAGAATCGCGCTTCCCACGCGCCCCCTGGGGCATGCACACGGGAACATCCATGACCGTTGGAACCGGGGGACCCGACCGATCATGGATCGCGGTGAATGGCCACTGTGAGCAGCCTTTTACCACGTGATCGCGCCATCAAATGACAGCGCGGTCACATGTAAACAAGCCGGTGCTTCAGCCGGCTTTTCTCCCTCCTCTCCGCACCGATCGGTGCATTGCGAGAGGAGAGAGGGGGGAGGCAAGACGTGCTGCAGTGCTGTGGGCGATGTGTAATGCCCACAGCACTGCTAAGTGACAGGAATGCCCCCCCACCATCCATCAATCATCCACCCAGCCATCAATCACCCACCCAACCATCAATCACCCGCCCAGCCATCATCACCCATCCATCCACCACCCACCCATCCTCACCCAATCCATACTCACCCACCCATCCTCACCAAATCCATGCTCACCCACCCATCCATCCATCCATGCTCACCCATCCACCCATCCTCACCCATCCATCCATGTTCACCCATCCAGCCATGCATGCTCATCCATGCTCACCCACCCAGCCGTGCTCACCCATCCATCCATGCTCACCCACCCAGTTGTGCTCACCCATCCACCCATCCATCCATGCTCACCCATCCATCCATGCTCACCCATCCATCCATCCATGCTCACCCACCCAGCCGTGCGCACTCACCCATCCATCCATCCATGCTCACCCATCCATGCTCACCCATCCATCCATGCTCACCCATCCATCCATCCATGCTCACCCACCCAGCCGTGCTCACCCAGCCATCCATCCATGCTCACCCACCCAGCTGTGCTCACCCAGCCATCCATCCATCCATGCTCACCCAACCATCCATCCATGCTCACCCACCCAGCCGTGCTCACCCATCCATCCATCCATGCTCACCCACCCATCCGTGCTCACCCACCCATCCTTGACTCATCCATCCCCATCCATGGCTCATTTGTGTCTCATTCATGCCCATCCATACCACTACAGCGCCCATCCGTGCCACTACACTGCCCATCCGCAGCACTACACTGCCCATCCATGCCACTACATTGCCCACCCGTGCCACTTTACTGTTCATCCGTGCCACTGCCCTGCCCACCTGTGCCACTACAGTGCCTATCCATGCCACCAGTGCCTCACAATAGTGTAAAAGATGGTCAAATTAGATTCTAAATGTATGCCCCTAGAACACCTGATGGTGCTCCCTGCATGTTGGGCCTCTGTATGTGGTCAGGCTGTGTAAAAGTGTCACACATGTGGTATCGCCATACTCGGGAGGAGTAGCAGAATATATTTTGGGGTGTCATTTTTGCTATGTACATGCTGTGTGTTAGAAATATTGTATAAATGGACAACTTTGTGTAAAAAAAAATGCGTTTTCATTTTCTTTCCACATTTTCCAAAAATTTGGGGAAAAAATGACATGTTCAAAAGACTCACTATGCCTCCTAGAATATACGTTGGGGTGTTTGCTTTCCAAAATGGGGTCATGTTTTGGGCGTTTCCATTGTCCTGGTGCTCCAGGACCTTCAAAAGTGCAAGAGGTAGTCAAGAAATGATGTGTGTTATTTATGCTCCTAGAACGCCTGATGGCGCTCCCTACATGTTGGGCCTCTGTATGTGGCCAGGCTGTGTAAAAGACTCACACATGTGGTATTGCCATACTCAGGAGGAGTAGTAGAATGTATTTTGGGGTGTAATTTGTGGTATGCATATGCTGGGTGTGACAAATAACCCGTTAACATATGACAATTTTGGGGGAAAAAAATCATTGTGCAAAGAATTGTGGGAAACTTTACAACTTTACAAAAATTCACCATAACCCTTTCTAAATACCTTGGAATGTCTATTTTCCAAGAAGGGGTCATTTGGGGGGTATTTGTACTTTCCTGGCTTGTTAGGGTCTCAGGAAATGAGATAGGCCGTCAGTACATCAGGTGTGATCAATATTCAGTGATTGGCAAAAATTACTAATTTGCTAAATTTTATAACAGAAACAAAGAAAAATTCATTTGTTTACAAAATGTTCGGTCTTTTTTTAATTATAGCGCAAAAAATAAAAACCCAGCAATGATTAAATACCACCAAAAGAAAGCTCTATTTGTGTGAAAAAAAGGATGCAAATTTCATATGGGTACAGTGTTGCATGACTGAATAATTGTCATTCAAAGTGTGAGAGCACTGAAAGCTGAAAATTGGTCTGGTTGTTAAGGGGGTTTAAGTGCCCAGTGGTTAAACGTGTGAAATAAAACCATACTTAATTCACTTTTTGTCCATTTTTACATGCTAGTGTGCATCCATCATATAAGGAGCAAGTTGGACACCATTGCTGAAAAAACTAGCTGCCTGGTTGCCTCTGGCCTCAATAACTCAGGGAGTCTCCAACCTGAAACAAACTTGAAGAAAAAAAAGAAATCAGAGAAAGTCTGAATTTCATATGTCAATACTTATTCTCAAGTGGTGACTCATAAAATATTTAAATGAAATAATCAGCATAACAGTCAGGCAATTAACATTTTTAGAAGAGGCCAATGGCACATCATGCTGATATTATACCAGGTCTCTTTTAAATAGTAGAGTTTATTTTTGCTTACTTTGCATCCATGACTAAGATCTATAGGATGCAGGCGTCATGTTGTTATATTCACCTTCCTCATTATGGCAGCATTCAGGAGCTTAGACAAGTAAATACTTGATTAAAAAAAATTATTGGAATAAAAACAAATACTCAGAAGCTAGGGGCTGAGTACTGTGTTCTGTCAAAGGGCTGGTAATGGCAGCAGCACATAGGAAAGAGTACGGAAGGCCTAAAGCCACTGGGACAAACATGACGCCAATTTACCAAACTCTGAATTTTTAGGGTTGGTAAAATTACTAGAAAAAAAAATGCTTGAGGTGATTGTAGCAGTATTAGTGCAATTGCGATAAAAAAAGTATCACAGACAGTACTCAATTTTCTCTCTAAAAAAAAAAAAAAAAGTATTAGTTTAAAATAAAATTATTAAGCTCGATTCACAAAGCTAACACATGAGGGTAAGGGTCCTAATTTTCATAAAAGTCCAATGTGATTTGAAAAGTACAGTCACGTGAGAAAAATAAAGATTTATTTCCTTGTTTTAAAATTTGTGGATTGGGCCTCCTGAGTGTTTCACCCATATCCTCAACTTTCCTATTTATAAAGCTGCAGGAATACTACAGAATAAATGGATTACATATAACATTGAGATTTCTGCAAAACCAGTTAAAGACTATTTTAATTCACTGCTCCCCTCGTTTACTGCATATGGAAGGTTATGCTTTTGGCCTACCAGTACACATATCTGGCCTTAATGGTAAGCTTCAGCGAGCACGAGCAACTCTTGGAGTGCAGCAGTGGATATCAACCTAAAGGTAGCTATCAATGTTGTATTGCCTGGTGCTGTGCCTGGGAGCAGGGGAGCATAGGCAAATGATGTGAATTCACACATTATTTTTTGAAAAAATATTATTCTTATGATTTATTTCCTGTTAACTAGAAATCATGCTTTCACTTGCTAGGTGGCAATTCTAGGTCGGAGTGACACAGGTGCAATGGTACAGGAGCACTATTTTGTATTTTATTTAGTATTTTGTAATACTGAATATTTTGAGTCAGTATTTCAGCATTTGTTGTGCACTTTTTTGCAGACTCTACCAACATTTTTTGTCATCAACATTGATAAATAATTATAATTATGAATTACACACAGGTTACATTTCATACTTATTACATACAGGTCCATACTGTATATACTGTTTCTACTCTGGAATGTTCAATGTGAGCATTTAATTGTTCCCAGAATGCATAGCCGTACATGAATTGTTGTGGAATATTCATCCTCTGTCAGCCTCTCTATAATACAAAAGTAAAAGCCGCTTCGGTCTGTTCACATATATCATTAAAATGACAGAACTTTACTAAGTTGAGAATAGTACCAAAATGGCAGAACTTTACTAAGGTGATAATAGTACCAAATCATAATCTTGAGTGTTGCAATGACTGCTTAGCAAATTTTGTCTATGTACACTGTGTGTTTTGCTGTGTGTATCAGGGCTGATGTTAGTCCTCAACCAACATCATTTCACAGCTAATCTGTACTAGGAGAATATAGAGGCTGCTAATTATGTCCTCTACTCTGCAAAATGTTAGCTGTCTGGCTGCCATGCTGTTCCAATGGCTTCACTGTTTTTTTGGCTCTGACCTAAATCAGTTCTCAATTTATTCTTTCTAATTTGCACACTTTTTTGATCAGTGACTCACAAACTACTTACAGACAATCAGGCAACTTGTATTCTAAGAATCAGATCAACAATTGCAGCGCCTGTATCTCTCTAACTACAAGTTTCCATTAAAATACACCTACATTATTAAAACAAACAAACAACCAAATAAAAAAAATAACCATATAAATACTGAAAAAGACAAACTAAAAATGCTGCTTCATGTTTGGGATTTATATCCCTTCCTGTGTAGCTGTTGATTTCTTGCTTAAAGCTGGCCATACATTGTTAGAATTTTGAATGATTCCAGTGAATCATTCCATGGGTAGCCCTGCCAGCCATGCTCCAGCCACCACATGCATCAGCAGTCAGTATACAATTGCAGACAGGGGAGATGCGGTCATCTATGCTACTTAGTTTGAATGAGGGAATTAAGTGACTCCTTCTACCTGCATCTGACCCATTTAACTGAATATGGCCAGCTTAATACCTAGGCTTGATCATGTTGAAGAACTAGGTGGGATGTGCACTGTGCTAAAAGCTCATTCACACCTGTGAACTATGCACAACATAAAGCATGCATTATGGTGTCTGTTGTGTACCTGTGCTGTCATGCATTGCAACAGCACATTGCAATCTTTGCTTGTCTTCATTTTAAGCATTCTATTTAACTCTATGCACAACAGTGTGCTGTGATGCTCTTTTTTACGTCACAAGACATTGGGGTCAATTCACTAAGGCTGCCCATACATTATACAATTTTCTTATTCAATTTTTTTGATTTACATTTAAACTATGCAGTGCAAGGGCCTGCCTGATTGCATACAAATTAACCACTTGCCTACCGCCCACCGTCAAATGATGGCGGCACGGTGAGGCTCTCGTTCTGGGACAACGTCATATGATGGCGTCCCTTTAAGCCAGGATTGCGTGCGATTGGGCGCACGCATCCCGGCTCTGTCGATGTCAGCGTGTCCCCAGGACACACCGCATCACAGACGGGGGTGAACAGCCATTGGCCATGGCTGTTTACCATGTGATCAGCCGTGACAAAGTGATGCGCGCGATTGGGAGTGGCCGGCGGCTGTTACCTTGTGATCGCCTGTGATCTACTTCACAGCTGATCACATGCAATGCAAACAGAGCGGTAACTCACTGTTACCAGCTCTTCTCTCCTCACACAGTTTCCAGTGCGAGGAGAGAAGAGCTGGGATCAGTGAGTTACTGATCCGTAAAGAAAAAACACACCCTGTCACATCCCCCCTGCCCCCCAATGCACCTGTCACCCAACAGTCACCCCATATGCCCCCATAAAGTGTACCTGTCATCATAAAGTGTACCTGTCATCATAAAGTGCACCTGTCATCAGACTGTCATTATAAAGTGCCCCTGTCACCCATCACCCGTCAGTGATCATGGCATGTCACCCGTCAGTGACCTTGGTGTGTCACCCATCAGCGACCGTGGCCTGTCAACCATCACCCATCAGTCACCGTAGCGTGTCACCCATCCCCCATCAGCGACCATGGCCTGTCACCCATCACTGACCGTGGCCTGTCACCCGTCACCTATCACTGACCGTGGCGTGTCACCCGTCAGTGACTGTGGCATGTCACCCATCAGTGACCATGGCGTGTCACCCGTCGGTGACCGTGGCGTGTCACCCGTCAGTGACTGTGGCGTGTCACCCGTCAGTGACCGTGGCGTGTCACCCATCAACCGTCAGTGACTGTGGCGTGTCACCCGACACCCATCAGTGACCGTGGCATGTCACCCGATACCCATCAGTGACCACCGCCAGTCACCCATCAGTGACTGTGACCAGTCACCCATCAGTGACCACCACCAGACACCCGTCACCCATTAGTGACCATCGCCAGTCACCCGTCACCCATCAGTGACCACCGCCAGTCACCCGTCCCCATCAGTGACCACCGCCAGTCACCCATCACCCATCTTTGACCACCACCAGTCACCCGTCACCCATCGGTGACCACCGCCAGTCACCCATCACCCATCAGTGACCACCGCCAGTCACCTGTCACGCATCAGTGACCACCGCCAGTCACCTGTCACACATTAGTGATCACCGCCAGACACGAGGCACCCATCAGTGACCTCCACCAGACACCCGTCACCCATCAGTGACCACCACCAGACACCCATCACCCATCAGTGACCACCACCAGACACCCGGCACTCATCAGTGACCACCACCAGTCATCCATCACCCATCAGTGACCACCACCAGACACCCATCACCCATCAATGACCACCACCAGACACCCGTCACCCATCAGTGACCACTGCCAGACACCCGTCACCCATCAGTGACCACCGCCAGTCACCCGTCACCCATCAGTGACCACCACCAGTCACCCATCAGTGACCATCGCCAATCACCTGTCAATGACCGTCACACCCATGAGTGAACATCACCTGTAAAAGTCTCACACATTTGGCATCGCCATACTGAGGAGGAGTAGCAGAATGTATTTTGGGGTGTCATTTTTGCTAAGTACATGCTTTTAAAAATAAAAGCGTTTTCATTTTTTAACCACATTTTCCAAAAACTACTGGAAAAAAATGACATGTTCAAAAGACTCAGTATGCATCATAGATTATACGTTGGGGTGTTTGCTTTCCAGAATGGGGTCATTTTGTGGGCAATTCCATTGTCCTGGTCCTCCAGGACCTTCAAGAGTGTAATAGGTAGGGGGTTGAGAAATGAGATGTGTAATTTGTGCTCGTAGAACGCCTGAAGGTGCTAGTTCAATGTTGGGTCTCTGTGTGGTCAGGCTATGTAAAAGTCTCACACATGTGGCATCACCATGCTCGGTGGGAGTAGTAGAATCTATTTTGGGGTGTTATTTTTGCTATGTACATGCTATGTGTTGGAAATATCTTATAAATGGACAACTTTGTGTAAAAAAAATGCGTTTTCATTTTTTTTCCCACAATTTCCAAAAACTACTGGAAAAAAATTAACCATTCAAAAGACTCATTATGCCTCATAGATTATTCGTTGAGGTGTTTGCTTTCCAGAATGGGGTCATTTTGTGGGCAATTCCATTGTCCTGGTGCTCCAGGGCCTTCAAAATGTGATAGGTCTTTATGACATTAGATGTGTAATTTATGTCCCCAGAATACCTGATAGCGCTCCCCGCATGTTGAGCCTCTGTATGTGGCCAGGCTGTGAAAAAGTCTCAGAAATGTGGTATTGCCATACTCAGGAGGAGTAGCAGAATGTGTTTTGGGGTGTAATTTGTGGTATGCATATGCTGTGTGTGAGAAATAACCTGTTACAATGACAATTTTGTGGGGGAAAAAAAAAAGAAAAAAAAAACTTCATTTTGCAAAGAATTGTGGGAAAAAATTACAACTTCAAAAAATTTCCCATGCCTCTTACTAAATACATTGGAATGTCTACTTTCCAAGAAGGGGTCATTTGGGGGGTATTTGTACTTTCCTTGCTTGTTAGGGTCTCAGGAAATGAGATAGACCATCAGTATATCAGGTGTGATCAGGTGTGATCAATTTTCAACGATTGGCACCAAAGCTTGTAGACTATATAACTAATGCCCCGTACACACGGGACGACGATCGTGTTCAACACGTCGTACTCACGACCGTTGCATGCAGAATCGTTCGTCTGTGGCGGCACTGTCAACAGTTGAACGTGCTCGTACAACTGTGCTGGTTCAAAACATCAGACGTGTATGTTGAGGGTGCTTGCTGGCAGCATGCAAGTTGACAACTGTCACGGCGGTGTCTGCTTGCTAAGACGTACGTTGCCAGCACTCATGCTGCACAACTTGTGCTAGCAGCAGGGCACACATGCCCCGTAATCAATATATCAGATGTTCGAAACCACGGTTAGCAACTTTTAACTAGTGTGGACTAGTGTGGACTATATGACTACCAGATAGAGTAAAGGACTCTGGGATTGTTCGTTCCTTTCATGTTTATGGGGGGTTTACTGGGGAAGAACCTTTCATCTGTAAGGTTACATAAATCATTCTCC
>BLSH010059069.1:1162694-1174554 GCA_018402905.1 Glandirana rugosa | reverse complement strand
ACCAAATTGATCACGATTCAGCAACCAATTCTTGGTCCAGCAACTCCTCTCTCTCCTTCTCCTACGTTGGTTTCGGGTCCAAGCCAGAACTCCTAGGCCAACAGCAGCGAGATTTCTCTCTCGAGAAGGCAACATGGTTGACGAACGAGCGTCCAGAAACGAGCCAAAGAACGATCCAAAAAGAACGATCTGAAGAACGATCTGAAAGTCGCGAATCAACACACACCAAACTTCAACTAACACGAGATTAGATGAAGGAGCCCAAAGGGTGGCGCAATGATACCAGCACTTCCTCTTTATACGCGCGTTCGCGTCATCACGTTCGGCCGGTCGTACGTTACACACACGACTGTCGTGTGCATGTCAGTAGGCTACATACGACCGTCAACGTACGATTCAACACGGTCGTACGCGCGATCGTCGTCCCGTGTGTACGGGGCATTACACAAGAACCAAATAATATACACTTATTTGGGTTATTTTTACCAAAGATAGGTAGCAGTATAAATTTTGGCCAAAATTTACAAAGAAAAATTACTAAATGCAAAATTTTATGAAAGAAACAAAGAAAAAGGCATTTTTTCACAAAATTTTCAGTATTTTTTTATTTATAGCACAAAAAATAAAAAACCCCTAGTGATTAAATACCACCAAAAGAAAGCTCTATTTGTGTGAAAAAAAGGACGCAAATTTCATATGAGTAATTGTCATTCAAAGTGTGATAGCGTTGAAAGCTGAAAAATGGCCTGGACAGGAAGGGGGTTTTCGTGCCCAGTATTGATGTGGTTAAAAGTGTTTAGGTTTGACCTCATATTATATGGTTTTGGTAAATCTAAAGGAAAATTGTACAAAACAATTGAATAATGTATGGCTAGCTTAAAGTGATTATAAACCCTCCCCTTGTACAAAGTTTAAAATAGTTTTAAATAGAAATGAACGTCAAAATATTTTTGTATAGATATGAAAAAAAGGAGAAGCAACAGCTGAGCTTCCCAGTGAATGGCTGTGCAGTGGGGTGGGGGGGGGGGGGGTCAGGACAAGTCTAATCATTGGAGGATAGCACACAGCATAGCTAGTGAACTGACTACAGTGTGCTCTCCTGCTTAGTGTAGTCATTTTTTTTTTAATCAGGAAAATTATTATTTGTGCCAAAAATTGTCAAATATACAATACAATATACAATGAGGATAATAAACCCAAAACATACAATAAAGGATAGTGCATATTTTACATAATATGAACAAACCATATGACTAGAATATTACCATAACTCAAACTTGCGGGGTACATAAGGGATATTGTATACATAACGCATATACAGGGCACATTGGTATAAAAATACCGGAACAAAACAAAAACAATAAAAATAAAAGATTGACTAAAAAGGGGGGGGGTCTTTTCCCCTTGTGGAGAATAAGACCACTGGCAAACTAGTCACATATAAAACATAATCTTTCTATCCCAAAAGAAAATTGGTAGCAAAGACAATCTCTGTGGGAGGGAACAGGGGGTGCGGTATTGAGTCCATCTTGTATAACATTACCTGGGACAGGTATTTCCCATGCGTCCCAGTCTGGACAAGGAAACATAGAACTAAGATAAACTTAAGAACTTATGCCTGTAATAATCTATAAATAATTAGTTGAAATGGGGCAAGTCCTGGAGTATCCAAACATGCCTGCCAGATAGAAGAGAAGTTTCGCTTGGCATTTCTGTGTTGGTATGTTAACCGTTCCCTAATAAGTATAGAATTAACTGTTCTATCCAAAGTTTAGTGGCAGCTATATTAATTAGGGGAATAAAGATTTCCTCATCCACTGCACCTAGCAGACAAACCATGGGATCTAATGGGACCTATACTGTAGAGATAGTATCCATCACATCCTTCCAGTAGCGGAATAGCCTAGGGCAGTGATGGCGAACCTTGGCACTTCAAATGCTTTGGAACTACATTTCCCATGATGCTCAACTACACTGCAGAGTGCATTAGCATCATGGAAAATGTAGCTCCAAAACATCTGGGGTGCCAAGGTTCACCATCACTGGCTTAGGGCATTGACACATTAGATGTATGAGAGTTCCCTCCTCTGTACAACATTTTGGACAAATAGGTGAATCCCTTCTCCCCCAGCAATGAAGTTGTGTTGGGATACGATAGGCTCTATGGAGTAAACATAGGTATGGCAGCTTGTGCAAGGGTGAAACGGATATAGCAGACACATTTTGCAACCACATCTCCTACAATTCTCAGTTTATGTCCCCAAATCTTGTTCCCATCCCTGCCTACACTGAAGAGTTGTTGCGTCCTGCAAGATTGAAATTAAAGTGGAGGAAATTTGTGAGATCATGCCTTTCTTGTTAGGTTCAGTGAATACCTCTCGCAACAAAGGATGATCAGACAACGTAAGAGTAGAGTAGCGCGCTGGGCTTGAAAGTCATGTTGCAACTTAGGTGCTTCAAGAACTGTTGCCTGGGTAAATCAAACTCAGCCTGTAGCTCAGTAAAATATTCTAATATATTCTGGAAATACAATTGTGACATATAACAAATATCTGCCAGCTCCCATACCTGAGTTCAATATACTTAGGGTTGCGCCATATAGGCATAGTTTCAGACTATGTTTGATAGCATTATGCTTTATTTAATTCTATATAGCATGATTAAATTTCTTATTGGTGTTCTTCTTTAACTTAATTCTACTGAAATTCTGTCTTTCTCAACTTCTCAAACATTTCTGTGTGTAGAAGACGATGTATACTTCACTGTTATCTAAACCCATGGTTACAATTATCTGTGGGTTATTCTTAAATCTCTTTTTAAATATTATTATTGTCTATACATACAGTTGTCCTCGTTTAAAGGAAACACGCTGTGCTGTGTAAATTAGTTCAGCAAGATTTCTTCCTCATGATGCATGTATGAATTGTCCATTGTTCGTAAATATCACATATGTTGAAGGCTGGCCTGTATTTGTGGGAGGAGTCGGGGCTTCATAAGCTCCCTCCTCCTCCCATTCACTCGTCGGCGTTCTGACTGGAGGGAATCCCCGGTGACGTCACTTCTGGTTCCGGTCTCCGCTCGTCAGCCCGTCATCTCGGCTTCTGCAAGTTCGTCCAGTCTCCTCGTGTTCTCACCACCATTGGTGTTCGGCAAATGAAGGGGTTTCAGTGTTCTGTAAGCTGCAGAGGAGGTAGGAGCGGGTCTGGAGGGGAGGGGGGAGTGGAGTTCACTAAGCAGGTGACTTATCTTTTTCCTACAGCTGCATTTCAACCGTTCAGACTGTTCCTATCATGTGCATTGATAGTGTACGGGGGGTATTCCGAGAAGGGGGACAGCTTTATCTCGGCACCTCAGCAGGGAGGGGGGGTAGGGGGAGTGTGATAGAGCTCTGCATGCTAGGTTAGGAAGGGGTGTGTTGGTGGATGGCTGCTGCAGGAGTCTTGCAGCAGCCGTGTCAGGCGGGGGGGTGTCAGGATCACAGCACGCAGGCTGCATACCATTGGGGAGTTTGGAGGTGGTGGCACAAGGGAGGATTGCCAACAGAAGGGGGGGTCAGGCATTGGGGTTCCACAGATGCACGGGGGGAGGGGGTCAGGCCATTCCTGAGGGAGTTCAGGGGCCCTCACTCGGTTGGAGCATTCTGGGTCTTGTGGTTCATCACTGGTCCCCCTGCCCTTTCATCATCCTCATCACCGCTCCAGCTGCGGTTCATGCTCCTGGGCTCATGGCCCCCTGTCTTACGGGGCACCACGGCCCAATCATTGTGGGGCACTCAGCATCCTTTCCAGGCACGGCCTATTGTCTAGCACCTCGGTTCGGGCTCAGGGCACACAGCCTCAGACATTCAAGGCACCACAGCCTTTCATATGAGGCACCAAACTCACATTTCACCAGCACCACGGTCTGTGCTTCTGGGCATCTCGGCCCCATTCATACGGGGCATCACGGCCCAATAATCAGGCAACACAGCCCCATTCCAGGGTTCCACTTAGCATTGTCTGTGTCATTTTTTCTGCTCAGACTGCTAGGTGGGAGATGGTTGCATTGGCTTATATATATTTTTAGCTTATGCCACTCATTTGCTTTGGTCAGTCATTTAGTTTGCATTTCATGCTATTTTTCAGGTGGACCTTACGTTTCATTCAAGGATAGTGAGGTGTGTTAGAATTTTTTCATGTGTTGTTCCTTACAGTTAGGGCTTACATACGGGATCTGTCACGTCTTCGTTCTTAATTGATTGTAGCATGCGCAATCTTCTCGCCTGTATAACATACGTCATACATTTGCACGTCATACTCGCTACATGCTTACTCTACCTACCACGATCTGTACGTATCTAGCCCTGAGTGTTCGTTATTAATTACCTGGTCTGGCGCTTCAGGTTGCTTGGGCTCGCTTACTACACAGATTAGGTGC
This sequence comes from Glandirana rugosa, assembly GCA_018402905.1. NCBI lineage: Eukaryota > Metazoa > Chordata > Amphibia > Anura > Ranidae > Glandirana > Glandirana rugosa. Next base: position 1,170,138 of record BLSH010059069.1, on the reverse strand, counting down.
TTGGTCACTAGTGCAGCCACATGTGCTCTTTTTTGTTGTTTTGCGTTGCAGCATCACACTACACATTTCAGTTAGTTCAGGAGGGGTTCACCATATCACGGTGATAGTGTTGATATTTTCTTGACTGTCTAGTTGATTTCCTCACGGATTTCAACATGTCACATTTCTCGGAAAGTGACAAATTTGCCTATATCCCCGTGACTGCGGCCAGGGGATCTGAACATGGTAGCGCTCCCTCCTTAAGGAACTGGACTATTCCTAGGATCACGGCAGAGCTCCAGAGCAGGGGCATTCCTTTCCCAGTCTCAGCGAGGAAAGCCGAGTTGTTTAGACTATTATTCCCCAATCCATCTCAGCCTACACCCTCTACCAGCGCAGAGTATTTATCAGTTCTCACATCTCTGACCCAGATACATGCAGTACTGAATACGTTATCCACGTCAGTGCAGCAGTTACAAGACAGGATGAAGGTGTTGGAAGCCAGGTCGGTCAGTACGGAGGTACCAGTGGCACCTACAGACCCAGGTCTACCTAGCGCCCCTCCAGGTAATGGCTCCTCTCTGCCTTTGGCGGTTCCTTCCCCTTTGGTAGTGGTACCTTCCGTATCTCCAGCCCACTACATTCCGGCCAATGTCAAGAAAGATATCTTAGAGGGGAAGGACGTGAATCTAGCTTCCCTTTTGATAGCTTTCCAGGACATTGCAGAGAATAAAGCTTATGCTTGTGGTGATGTCTCGGTGGTCCTCAAGACCAGAGACCCCAGACTCAACCGCAAATTAAGCATAGCTGAGTTTGTTCTAGCATTTGGCATTTTCAGGGACATCATTTGTGCAGTTAGTCCCAGCAGAAGAGAGGAATTGGACCTTTACTTACACAAGGTGGTAGATCTAGCACACAAGTATGGTGGCTTCACTTTCTATGATTACCATAGGTCTTTCTCTGCTAAGGTAGCAGCTACCTGGGCGCAGTTCCAAGTTGCTAATTGCTGGAGCAACATAGACATGGAGCTTTTCTGTAGGCATTTCGCTAATCAGAAATCTCCAGTCTGTATCAATTGCCAATCATCTACGTATACCAGCAATTGGTGCCCCAACTTGGATGGTTCGGCCGCCTCAGGGTCCCTTAGACAGGCGACCTCAGGTTGCGCTGTGAGCCCGTCAGGCCAGGTGGATAAATTGGGCGGACCTATTCATTACCTGGGCAGAGCCCAACTATGCAACAACTATAATTACAATACCTGCAATTACTGTCAGTGCAGGTTGCTACACATCTGTGCTAATTGTTTTCGCGCTTATCCCAAGTCAGCCTGTCCTGTCAAGCCTTCCAACATTTCATGACTGAGCCGCATAAACGTGGCTCATTGGGGGGTTGGTTGGAGGGCCACCCATCTCCAGGGCTCAGGCAGTTCCTCACGTTAGGGTTCTTGGAGGGCTTCCACACTGGCCTGATTACGCTCCCATCCGTCACGTATGAATGTGCCAATTTATTATCAGCTCAGACCCATGCCAATTTAGTGGATCAACTACTGGAGGTGGAAGTCTCTAAGGGTTTTGTCATAGGGCCCTTTGTTTCCTCACCTTTTAGTATGTGGAGGGTCAGCCCCATCGGGGTGGTCAAAGGGAAGTTTTCAAATAAATACCACTTAATTTATGACTTGTTGGCTCCTCATTCCTCTCCTATACCCAGCATCAATTCTCTCATTCCCTCTGAAGAATTTTCATTGAAGTACGCGTCAGTGGATAATGCCATTCAATGTATATTGCAGTTAGGCAGAGGCACATGGCTATCCAAGGCAAATATTTCTGACGCTTTCAAACTCCTGCCCATCAGACCCAGTCTCTGGCAGTGGCACGGTATCAAGTGGCATGAGCAATACTATTTTGCTACTAAATTAACATTTGGTGCCAAGAGTAGCCCTTGGCTTTTCAACACCTTTGCTCACGCCCTCAATTGGATTCTCTCCAATGGCAAACGTTGCCATAGGGTCATCCATTATCTGGATGATTTTTTACTACTAGAACCTCCTGAACAGACGCCTAGGGATTTGCTAGCACTCACTGCTCTTTTTGAAGAGTTAAATGTACCTATGGCTGCTCACAAGGTGGAAGGGCCGTCCAATGTCATTACCTTTCTTGGTATCATAGTGGATACCAATCGCATGATGGCCAGCTTGCCGCAGGAGAAACTGGACAGGATTCATGGGACTGTCCACGGTCTGGTCAGGTCCCCGGTTTGTTCCAGGAAAGAGTTGCAATCACTCCTGGGTATGCTCAATTTTGCCATAAGGATCATACCACAAGGGAGATTCTTTATTTTTTTAGGTTATTGGCTCTCTTACCCCAGTGCTTAGATACCGATTCGGTTATCAGGCTACAATCTGATGCATTTGCTGACCTGTTCATGTGGGACCAATTTTTGCAGGACTGGAATGGCATTTCAATGTTTGTCAATCCTCCAACGGACACCTCTCCTAGAATTTTTTCTGACGCTGCGGCTTCTGTGGGTTTTGCAGCTATTTTTGGTAGTCAGTGGTTGGCTAGTCCATGGCCTCAGGAGGTGTTCAATTTACCCCAGTTCTCGCAAACATCAGCACTGTTTGAAATCTATCCTATAGTGGCCGCAGCAGTTACTTGGGGGCACTCATGGTCTGGCCAAACAGTGTTATTTTTCACGGATAATTCAGCCACAGCCGACATCCTCAACAAAAGAAGGTCTCGTTCGCTGCTTATCATGTCATTCATGCGCAGGCTGACATGGTTAGGCCTGAAGTACAAATTTAATTTTCAGGGGGAATTTATCAGTGGTCATTTCAATGGGGCAGCAGATGCCTTATCTCGTCTTGACTTCCCACGTTTTTTCTTGCAGGTTCCCGAAGCAGATCCCGTTGGCAAACCAGTCCCAGCTTACTCCCTCCTCTTAATGGACTAGATGCTTTCAGGGTGCAGGCTATGAGCCTGGTAAATTCTTCACTGTCCAGGAACACACTAAGAGCTTATGAGACCGCGTGGAAATGCTTTATGGAATTTCAGACTCTATATCCATGCAAGTCTCCTGGTGATGTCAAGTACTTAATGTCTTTTGCTGCTTACTGCCATAGTCATTTGTCTCTGTCATCTAACACCGTCAAACTTTACCTAGCTGGTATCCAGCACTTCAGGTCTCTACAGGACCCTGACAAACTGTCGATTTTTGCCTCTCACCCTATCAAGGCCATATTAAAAAGCATACAGCGGAAGCAGGGACAGTCACCCCTCGCACGGTTACCAATCTCTGGTCAGATGTTCCGAGGGATGTCCGATCTGTTAACCCTGTCTCCTTTTGGTACCGGTCCCAGCCTAGTCCTCAAAGCGGCTATCTATTTGAGCTTTTACGGTTTTCTCAGACCAGGGGAAGTATCTCTAGCCAGCTGCCATGCTCCAGTGCTACTTAAGAGTAGTCTTACCAGACAGGTTGATCATTTCCTGCTACAACTCCCCAACAACAAAAACAAACAGATAGGTCGAGGTTTTGTGAGTAAATATTTCAAAACAAACAACTCCTGGTGTCCGGTGGAAGTGTTGGGTCAGCTCTCTTCCATGTTTTCTGAAGCTCCCCTTGACAGCCCATTACTCCCTTTTCCTGCGCAGCCTCTCACCTCCAAGCATAACCCACATCAGAATTTTAATTGCCAATTTAGGTTTCAATCCTAAACAGTTTTCAGGTCATTCTTTCAGAATTGGTGCAGCCTCTGCAGCCTCTAAACAAGGGGTCCCGACTCACATAATCAAACACATGGGGCGTTGGAGTTCTTCCTGCTACAGCAGATATATTCCCGATCCCCAGGAAGAGGTCAGGTGTGCTTTCGTTTCTTTGGTAATTAGTTGTACATTTCCAATAAACATGATTGCATTCATTCCTAGTTGGTGTATTTTTGCCCTCTTATAGGCATACTATCCGGCGCGACCATGGCACACCTCAGGTTGTGGTGCATAGGGGGTTCATGTTTCGGCTATTATCAGACTCTGACCACAAGTTTAAGGCTGGCCGAAGGCTGGCCTGTATTTGTGGGAGGAGTCGGGGCTTTATAAGCTCCCTCCTCCTCCCATTCACTCGTCGGCATTCTGACTGGACCCACCCTCCCATTCCCTGGGTCAAATACTCAATACTCTGGGTATGCCCTCTTATAGGCATACTATCCGGCGCGACCATGGCACACCTCAGGTCACGGTGCATAGGGGTTCATGTTTCGGCTATTATCAGACTCTGACCACAAATATATTTTAGTTTGACCAGGAAACTAAATGTTACAACCCCTTTCTAAACTGTATATAAGCTGTTCTGATCTTTAACCACTTGCCGACCGCCCGCCGCAGCGTGACGGTGGCAAGGTGGCTTGTTATCCCGAACCGCCGTCACAGGACGGTGGCCACGATAACTAGCATTGTGAGCGCACGCGCACCGCCGAAGGCGCGCTCGCGCGCTCACTGTGTTCGGGGGGAGCCAGGGAGCAGGTAGGGCTCCCCCACACTGAAAGAACGGAGGTCTGTGTATGTAAACACGGATCTCCGTTCTGTTGAAGGGGGAAGGGCGATGATCACAGCCTTCCTGTATATGGAAGCTGTGATCATCCCCTTTCCCCAGCCAGGGCAGCCAACACACAGTTAGAACACGCCCAGGGAACACAGTTAACCCTTAGAGTGCCCCCTGCAGGTTAACCCCTTCACTGCCAATGGCATTTACACAGTAATCAGTGCATTTTTATAGCACTGATCGCTGTATAAATGCCAATGGTCCCAAAAAAGTGTCAAAATGGTCCAACATGTCCGCTGCAATATCGCAGTATTGCTAAGAATTGCAGATCGCCGCCATTACTAGTAAAACATAAAAAAAAATAAAAACCCCAGAAATGAATTCTCATCATCCTTAAACGCGGCAACATTTGCGCAAACCAATCAATAAGCGCAGATTGCGAATTTTTTTACCAAAAATATGAGGAAGAATATAAATCGGCCAAAACCGATGGAAAAAAATGTTTTTTTATATTTTTTTTTTTGGATTTGTATTTTATCAAAAAGTAATACATTTGTGTTTTTTTGCAAAATTGTCGCTCTTCTTTTGTTTATATACGACCACAGGTCATTGCAGAGGATGAGGATGCAGCAGTGTTTAGACTGCATGCAAATCATCCTCTGCCCCAGCATCCCAGGACCAGGTTAGCAGGGATGGGGTTCCCAAACAATTGGTGTGGGAGGATAGTTCTGCTGGAGCCGCTGTCCCTAGGGTGGTGGATGGATAAAGTGGGGGAACCCAAGGAGGTATAATAACATCTTCTACTGAGGAGAGAGGAGCAGCAGCTAGCACAGAAGGGAGATTTGTTAGTCAGGTTCCCTTAACCTCCCCTAATACTTTGAGTAGTGGTACTTTAATTAGGCCTAGTGCCCCCATTCCCCTTGCTGGGCCCAGTACCTCTTCCCCCATTGCGTGCCACTTCCCATCTGCAGATTTAATGGCACCTTATACAGTATCATAGTTGGAAATGATGTTACGGTTAAACCAATGCAATACTGCATGGACATTATCAAAAATTCCCCAGATTCTAGAAAAAATCCTTCAGCTGCCATAAACTATTTAAAAAAGAGCTACAAAGGGTAGGCAGTGTTCTATAGAGGACTATAGATTAATTATAGATGGAATATTGGGATATGACATGGAATCAGGATGGAGTTGGAGTAATGTGGATAAATTAGACTTAATAGCACCATTCGGTAGAGCAGCAGCTTACCTTTTGTTAACAGATGCCGATGTGGAAGATATGTGGAAGCAAGTTGAGACAGAAATGAAAATATTGTGGCAGGATAAGAAATCAATTTCTACAGCCATAGCCTGTAAACAAGGTCCTAAAGAGTCAGTAACTGGCTTTATTAAAAGGTTTAAAAAGGTGTGGAAGGAAGAAGCAGGAATGACCACTGAAGGTGATATGGGCATGATATACACACAGACTATTATGCAGGCACTTAAACCAGAGGTTTCCCTTTTAATTAAGCAACTAGTTGCTAAATGGACTGAGCTGGATACAAAGGGATTTGAGAAGGAAGTTATGTTAAAGGATTCAGCAGGCTGTTTTGATATTCCCAAAACCTCGTCAAAGGCACAATTCCAGGGACTGCAGCATAGCCCAGGAAATTTTGATAATTCCCAGTGTGGAAATAGAGGGGGATACAGAGGAAGGGGAGGATACAGAGGAAATAGAAGAGGAGGCTCAGGTGAGAGAAATGAGAGATGCTTCATGTGTGGGGAATTAGGACACTGGAGGAACAATGCCCACAGTCCAAGGGTGGTACTTCAGGATATAATCCTGGAAACCACCCCCAACAAAGACAACAACTCATACCATTAAATACCCATTACAATGGCAAGGAAAACAACAATAGGATTGACCGGAAGGTAGTCCCCTCATGCTCCCTCAGATATCCTCTCAATATTCTGATCAGCCTACAATACCTTTAATGGTAGATGGCATAATTCTCCATTTTATAATAGACACAGGGGCCACCCAGACTAAAATACCATCAAAACTATATGAAGGGTACCTGTTTGAGTGTGAACCTCCTGTGGGAATAAATGGGGTATTGACTCATACCTGGGAAACCCCACCCCTTGAGGTAAACAATCCTTATGGTACAGGCAACATTTTACAACATTCATTCAGAATCATTCCAGACTGCCCTGTAAATTTACTTGGAAGGGACTTACTAGGCAAATTACAGAGCAGAATAGAGGTAGACGCCAATGGTGGCATACACATGGAATCACCTAATTGCTTCCTAGCAGCTGGTGAACTTGATGATATAAATCCACAGGTATGGGCAAAGGACAAGTTATACATAGGGTTCATTCCATGCACACCTTATAAAGCTAGACTGAAGCCCTTCACTAATCCTGTGTACCAGAAACAATATCCTTTGTCACAAGAGGTAACAGAGGGAATTAGGCCAATAATTGAGTCCTTCTTAGAACAAGGTATATTAAGGCCTGTAATATCTCCCTACAAAACACCAATAAATCCAGTGAAGAAGCCTGATGGCTCTTATAGATTTACCCAAGACCTTAGGACTGTTAATAACTTGATAGTTCCAATTGCAGTCCCGGTATCTCATGTGGCGTCCACTCAGATACATTGGAACTCCGTAAGAGGCGGTCCATTCGACCACCGGCACTTTTCACTTTGAGTCATCATCAACACAGAGAAGCAGGTGACCCTACCCTTTTTTACGTAAACTGTTCAGGTTATGTCATATTATGACTCACCATGTCCCTTTTCTCCATTAGTTACTACCATGTAGACCCTGTTAGCCACGTTAACCTTGATAGTTCAATAATTGTCAGGATTCCAGAACCCATTTAGATATTCTCGGTAGTCCGAAGAAGTGACCTAAATAACCACAAAACATCCCTCTATAATGTC
>BLSH010059069.1:1127995-1144305 GCA_018402905.1 Glandirana rugosa | reverse complement strand
CACAGTTTAATGATAATAAATGGCTTCAGCCAAACACTAACCATGAGTGAAAGAAAAGTTTTTGTGCTATTATTCATATTCCCTGAAAAATGGCCAAGAAATCATAAATTCTGCCGGACTATGTAAACTTATGACCACAACTGTATATATAGTTACATAGTTACTCGGGTTGAAAGAAGACACAAGTCTATCTAGTTCAACCAATAAAAAAAACAAAAAAAAAAAAACATAACCATACACTCCCATATACACAATCCTTCACCCACAGTTGATCCAGAGGAAGGCGAAAAACCCCAGCAAAGCATGATCCAATTTGTTATAGCGGAGGAAAAAATCCCTTTCTGATTCCCCACAAGGCAATTGGATTATCCCTGGATTAACTTTACCTATAAATGTTAGTACCCAGTTATATTATGTACATTAAAGTGATACTAAACCCTCATTTTTTTTGGCTAATCCTGGCCCTTTAACGTTGTCTATTCTCAATTTACTAACCTTGCCATCCAGTTCCGTTTGAAAGTTAGTTTTTTGGGGGTCAATTTTCCCCACTTCCTGTCCTTATTCCAAATGGATGACCCCTTCACAGGGGCCTTCTCAAGGGGTCACCCAATCATGCATGCTCCCAGCACCGGTACTACAATATTGCATGGACACGCAGGCTGCACTGACAGGAACGGGAGGATGGGTGAGCCATAAATGGGATGGAAATGGGATGGCTTAGACAATGCTGGGGGGGGGGGGTTGTTGGGGTGGAGGAGGTGACACATAAAGCTGGCTAGGGATGAGTAATAAATGTGCATGGAACAAAAAAAATTGTAATAAATATAGTAAGCAGTCATATTGAATAATGCCACGAGTATACATAACTATTTCCCGTTTTTTAAAATTACCTTGCTTTCATAAGAATCAGTTTTGGTGCTCCTCTCACTCTCGTTATTTTATTGTGCATCTGAAGCCGCTGAAGTTCTCACACTTCCGAACACAGCCTGCGTGTCCACGCAATATGGTAGTACCCATGCTGGGAGCATGCATGATCGAGTGACCCCTTGAGAAGGCCCCTGTAAAGGGGTCACCCATCTAGAAGGACAGGAATTGGAGAAAATGGACCCCCAAAAACTTACTTCCACACGGGACTGGATGGCAAGGTTAGTAAATTCAGAATAGAGAACGTTAAAGGGCCAGGATTAGCCAAAAAAAAAAAAAACAAGGGTTTAGTATCACTTTAAGGAAAGAATCCAGACGTTTTTTAAAGCAATCTACCGAGCTGGCCAGAACCACCTCTGGAGGGAGTCTATACCACATTTTCACAGCTCTTACGGTGAATAAACCTTTCCGTATTTGTAGATAAAATCTTTTTTCCTCTAGACGTAAAGAGTACCCCTTGTCCTCTGTGATGACCTCAAGGTGAATAACTTAACACCAAGTTCACTATATGGACCACTTATGTATTTGTACATGTTGATCATATGCCCTCTTAATCTCCTCTTCTCAAGAGAGAATACATTCAGTCCCTCGAATCTTTCCTCATAGCTGAGCTTCTCCATGCCTCTTATCAGTTTGGATGCCCTTTACTGCGCTTTCTCCAGTTCCCCAATATTCTTTTTGAGAACTGGTGCCCAAAACTGAACTGCATATTCAAGATGAGGTCTTACTAATGATTTGTACAGGGGCAAAATTATGTCTCTCCCTCTGGAGTCCATACCTCTCTTAATACAAGAAAGGGTTTTGCTTGTTTTGGAAACTGCAGTTTGGCATTGCATGCTATTATTAAGCTTATATTTAGAGTTGAGCGAACCCAGACTGTAAAGTTCCGGTTCGTACCGGACTTTGGGGTGTCCGTGTCCCGAACCCGGACATTTGAGAAATAGTCTGTGTTCGGGTTCGGTATTCGGGTATTTTTTGCGCATTTTCAATAGTTGCAGGGCAGCCAATCAACAAGCGTTTCACTCGTTTGCCCTTAGAAGCTATCACAGCCATGCCTACTATTGGCATGGCTGTGATTGGCCAGTGCATCATGTGACCCAGACTATTTTTGGCGCCTGTTGAATAGCTGCAGGGCAGCCAATCAACAAGTGTTTCACTTGTTTGCCCTTAGAAGCCATCACAGCCATGCCTACTAATGGCATGGCTGTGATTGGCTAGTGCATCATGTGACCCAGCCTCTATATGAGCTGGAGTCACGTAGTGCCGCGTGTCACATCGTCTTGTACTGGAGTAGGGAGAGGATGCTGCCACTGCTGTGAGGGAGGGACTAGCGTTCCAATATCATCTCATCCTGCATTAGAGACAGGTTCCTGACGATGCTGTGAGGGAAAGATTAAAAGTATCTGATACTGGAGTAGGTACAGGTTCCTGGTGCTGTGAGGGAAAGATTAGTGTTCTAATATCATCTGATACTGCATTAGGGACAGTTTCATGGTGCTGTGAGGGAAAGATTAGCATTCTAATATCATCTCATACTGCATTAGGTACAGGTTCCTGGCGTTGTGAGGGAAGTATTAGCATTCTAATATCATCTGATACTGGAGTAGGTACAGGTTCCTGGTGCTGTGAGGGAAAGATTAGCGTTCTAATATCATCTGATACTGCATTAGGGACAGGTTCCTGTTGCTGTGAGGGAAAGATTAGTGTTCTAATATCATCTCATACTGCGGAAGGGACAGGTTCCTGTCGGTGCTGTGAGGGACAGATTATCGTTCTAAGATCATCTCATATTGGTGTAGGGAGAGGTTCCTGTCGGTGCTGTGAGGGACAGATTATCGTTCTAAAATCATCTCATACTGGAGTAGGGAGAGGTTCCTGTCTGTGCTGTTAGGGACAGATTACCGTTCTAAAATCATTTCATACTGCAGTAGGGACAGGTTCCTGTCGGTGCTGTGAGGGACAGATTATCATTCTAAAATCATCTCATACTGGTGTAGGGAGAGGTTCCTGTCGGTGCTGTGAGGGACAGATTATCGTTCTAAAATCATCTCATACTAGAGTAGGTAGAGGTTCCTGTCGGTGCTGTGAGGGACAGATTATCGTTCTTCAATCATCTCATAAAATCATCTCCCATATTCTGTATTGGAATTCCATGGAACCCTAGGGTTCCTCCAGGGGTGACAAGGGGTTCCTTGAGCTGTGGCTAATTGCCCCCCCCCCCCATTTGATGGTGCCTGAATAATTGCAGGTCCAACATCTCTTGGCAGAGACGACAACATGACTGCAAGGGTATAATTCTGGCAACCCCTCTAATGGGGGCAATCTTCCCACTAGTCACCACCAATGTAGGGGGTATTTTCTTAATGGCCACCAATAAACTATCCTTACCAGGGGTTCCCCAAGACCAGGAATTGGAAAGTGTTCTGGTAAAAAAGGGCGAGAAAGGCTGTTGTAATAGATTGTAAGCTCTTCCATCTTCTGATTTTTTCCTAAACACCATAATAGAACATTTTCTTCAAATTCTGCTTATCACTTTCCACACATGCTAGGCATATTTTAACATATTCAAATTAGAGTAAAGACCATAATACCCAAATCAAACTGGTACCAAAGGAGAAACTTTTGTTTACATTATTTTATATCACTTATGCACTAAACTGTATTTGAGGGAATAGAATGTTGAATATAGTGATAGACGTACGCATTGGCCAAGGATATAAGCAGGGAAAGACAGAAGGCAGAGTGTACTTGCAAAATTCAGAAACCTACATTTGCCTGACAAAGAACGAGTACAAGAGAAAATGGTTACATAGTTAGAAAGCATGGTTTGCCAAAAATATATTTACAGATAGACAGCCACCATATACATAGCTCTATGCACATAATAACAGAATAATAAAAAAAAGAAAAAGAATAAATGAAAAAAAAATAAAAATCACTGCAACCTGATGTAAGAAACATGTAAGAACCTAATGTAAGAAACATTTGATATATTCAAGACATCCCCATGTATCACTTACTATAGCTGAAAGTCACAATGACATTTTCATTTGTCTCTCAGGATGCTGAAAATGATGCCTGATTTAGATGTTTCTCATTATGCTGTAACGGAGTGCACATTTACTTCCCATGCTCAGATGCATACACATGCCCCTTTAACTCCATCTCGTACACCTCTCTGGGTTCCAGGACATGCCCAGGGAAGATACATTCCTCAACTTCCCTCCTTTAGCAGCTCCGTGAGGCCTCACCTAATGAATCAGAGATAGGTGGGCAAGTGATATGCAGATGAGAGGCCCTCCTTTGTCAGTACTGGCATGCAGACAGCTGGGCTGCAGATTAATAGAATGCATCCTCTCCAGAAGATCCAGTTACTGGGGGGGAGAGGCTCCCCAATTACTAACAGAGTATTCCAGTTCCTATGGTGGGGTACTTTAGCCCTTGGGCTTGCATCTTTCCAGCTGTTTTCTTGTGTTACCAGAGCTACCATTGCCTTCACTGAAAGGGGTGCTTTTAATGAGGATAAGTGCAAGAAACTGTTTTTGTTCTGAACATTTTTTCTCAACTAGAATCATAGTTGTTATAAAGTCTTAAAAAGACTATGCTATGCAGCCACATGTTACCCTGACTGGTAAAGAGTCTATGTTTGCAACCTTCATAATCTGTTTTATTCTGCAGTGTAGGCATGCTCTTTGCCATCCTATTTTGTGTTATGTATACTTCTAACTTTGTACCTGTTTAGTAAACAGCAAGTTACAGTTCAATTAGTTGTGTGATCATTACCTACTTTGCTAAAATACCTCCATGTGTTGCCATGTAAATCTCCCTACTCCTTGACTGGACACTGGAGGGTAAGGAGAAGTGCAGTATTAAGGAAGGGTGGGATATTCTGGATGAGAAGGAGGAGCATAGTCCAGCTCAGAATGAGTAGATATAGGTATACTAGAGGGGCGGTACAAGGTGGTGCATGAGCTGGACACAAAGAGTAAAGGAGTAAGTCAGACTAGAGGAGCAGTACTAAGTAGTGCTTGAAGTGGACAAAAGGAGCAATACAGATGGGCACTGGGGTGGGCTGCTCAGAGGATTGCTGGAGTTGTATAGTGGGGACAGAAAAGGGGGGTACATGAGGCAGAATATAGGCACAGTAAGGGATGAGTGATGTAGGAGAAAACTAGTATGAGGGGGTTGCTGGTGGTGGATAATAGGCAAAGTACTGGCAGGCTCTGGAAGCAAATGAGAGGGGTGATATAAATACTGCTGATGGCAGATTGGAGGAGCAGTACACTAGGGTGTTGGAGGCAGATGACAGAAACTGAACAGGGAACACTGAAGACAGACAAGGGGCGAATGGGTGCAGATGGAGCAAACTTGCCTATATACATGCTTGCTTATATATATATGTTGTGACAGGTTGAGATGCTGCCACTGTGAAATTGGTGATTTAAAGGACACAGGGCGTGCACATTGGCTCAGTGCAGGTCTACAGAGCATTTATTTTGAGAGGAGAAAACTGCTCTGGCAGCTTTCTCTGGATTATAGCTGTTTGTAGTTTGGAGATTTCATAGTGTCTTGGATGGGACAGAATATCCAACCCTGTGTCTGGCCTTTGTTGAGGACCAGCAGGGTGTGTGCTCAGATGCACACAGCCCTCATAATGGAGGTTTAGGAATACCTCAGCGCTCCCAGTTGGAGACTGCTCCACCCAACAGACAGGAGGTCTGTGCATGAGAGTCAGGAGGACTCCAATCCTCTCCAGGAGCCAGAGAGGCTGCAGTGGCAGCCAGAGAATGTGTGTGTCTGCCTGCAAGAGACAAGTAATGGACTGGGGACTAAGGCCAGAGCAGAGCTGTGGGCACTAGAGTGAAGCGGTCTGCACTGAAGCACGTATGGTCGGGGTGACCCGCATTAAGAGCAGAGGTACTGCGACTAAAGCCGAGTGAGAGCTTAAGAGCCAGATGGGCTAACATTTTCCATGTATTTGTATTTACTAGAGAAGGACCCCTGTGGGGGAAACCCTATATGTTATGGACTTTGCTTTTGCCTTTTAATAAAAATGGGCCTCCATGCCCTAAAACTAAATGCTGACTGATGTAAATCACTTGAAAACGCATCTACCACTAGAGCTAATGATCCTCCATGTTAATATATATATATATATATATATATATATATATATATATATATATATATATATAGTAGCCATTGCCCCCTCGGGGGTTGCTGAATGTTGTGGTTTACCTGATCACACTGTCCTCAGTCACAGTTTTTCCTTACATCCAAAGTCATAGAACAGGCTGGTACTTTGTTTTTTTGTGTGTTTTTATTAGGGGATTGAGCTTGGATAGGGTAGGGTGGATTATGTGATGCCCACGGATCAACAGTTCCTTAATGGGACCTCTATATACATCTCAGTATATATTCTCCTTCTTCACTGCAGCAGAAACACTTGCTGCATGATCAACTCCTTGTTCCTCTCTCCTGCACAAAACTTGGTTCCGGCCTAGCTAGCACATGGCGACTACATGGTGCTGTAGTTTTAGCACAAGCTCTGGACCACCCATTATAGGCAGGGACCATTGGGCCCCTAAAGTGTAGCAAAGTACATATGTGCTAGCTAGTGTGATGGACTACTGCTCCCAGCCAATCCTGTTCCAGGCCTTGCCAGTGCTCCTGGCTGCAACGCCCCTCTCCACTGCCACAGTGACACCACAGTCCCAACTGGCTGTCACTTGTAGTTCCTCTCCTGGAGATCTCTCCAATAGTGCTCTCTCCCACTGCCCTTTTCGGCTCTCTTTGTGCATCTCCTCCAGGATCTCACTCTCTCCTCCTGGCAGCACCTGAGCTCTCCTAGGCAGAGGTCACCCCCCCCCCCCCAGACTTGGATCTCCCTCTAGGCCCCAACAGCCTCCACACTATTTCGTCTCCAAATCTTCCACCCAAACTCTCCTCCCAGACTGGGCTGACCCCAGGTATTTAAGGAGGCCTGCCCCATGCCAATCCAGGTTGGGGATTGGTCAGAGCTCTTTAACATATCTTAGGAAGCTGCACTTTCTTCCCCACCCTTTCTTCCAAATCTTTCTAATCCAGAAAGGAAGGGTTACCAAGGGGTGTCACAAACCTGCAGTCACCAGTCCTCCCTAGGCCACTCCCCGACCCAGAATCAAAACAATCAGGCTTGACTAAATTTACCTGCTCTGTCCAAAAAAATTCCTGAAACTTAGCACCTACCTACTGTAGGCGGCACTACATACTGTATATATATATACATTGTGGGAGATTAGCTCGTGGGGATCATCTTTCCTGAGGAAAATAGTCAGCGTGCAGGCAACTTTCTTTAAATCTGATGGTTTGCCAGGTTTATTTACAAAATAAGTTTGCAGGTTATAAAACAAAACAAAACAGAAAACGAAACAGAAAATAAGTCATTGCCGTCGGGCGCTAAACTAAACAGTACAGTTCCCTCAATATACAGTGTGGGGCTGGCCCCTGACACCCACAAAACATAAGCCAAAATGCAAACCTTGTCTTTTAAAGTCCAAATAGACACAGGGCTACCTCAGATCCCCCTCTGAGTCCCAGATCAGAGCTCTAGTGAGATCTCTTCCTGATTATTTAAGCCACCTGCTGGTGAACTCCAGTGGACCGCAAACTCTGTACCGAAACCAGCCCTGCCATGGTGGCTGGTAAAATCCAGACCAGATTCAATTTAATCCAGTCCAAATTAATGCATACAAGGTGACAGAAAGCGTACCGTCACATATACCCCCCCCTGCTCAAGCCCTTGTGGCTGAGCAACTGTCCCAACCATACAGTGGACCCGGGAGAGGGCATCCGCATTGTTCTGGAGTCTTCCCGTCTGGTGTTCCACTGTGAAATTAAATGGCTGTAGGGCCAGGAACCACCTAGTTCCGCAGCAGGTGGAGCTCTATCCTCCAGACTCCCTGTGCCATCCCATAACTTCCAAAAATGGGGAAAATCTCTGCCCACTAGGGTGTCATGAAGCAGTGAAGGTACCACCCCCACTGAATGAGTCACACTGCCCCAAGGGGTGTCAATCTCAACCACCGACACCTGGTAGTCACGAGTGTCCCCATGGATGCAAATGACCCCGACAGTGCTAGAGTGTAACCTTGCAGGATTTACACAATTGCTTTTTGCCAAAGTTACCACACTACCAGAGTCAAGCAGTGCAGTGACCGGCTTCCCATCAACAAAAATCACACACATTTGCGTCTCCATGCGACTTGAACATGATGCTGTATATGTGACCTGTGCAAAAAGAGAAAGGCGTCTATTCACATAAGTATAATTGCATTGCATGGGTTCATCATTCAGGGGACAATTGGCAGCAACATGGCCCAATGCATGGCATCGGTAGCACTGTATGTGCTCTATACCCAGTCCTCTCAAGGGTCGCCAAGACCTTCCTGGCTTCTTTGGTCAGTCTCCAGGTCTAGAGCCCATAGTCTCTTTAGCCATAGCAGTATCAAATTTCCCCATGCCCCTGAACCCTGGAACATTCTTACTGGGTCTGCTGGGCGTTCTTTCACCCCTAGATACATTGGAGTGGGGCGCAGATGGGTGCAACAAGTCCTCAGCAGCAGTGTATCTCTCCACGAGGTCCATGAGTTGGTTGGCAGTGTGGAGTCCCCATGACTGACCCGTTTCCTCAAAGCAGCAGGGGGTGTATGTAGATAATAGTCCATGACCACGCGCTCCACAATCTGGGGACCTGGCAAAGTCTCCTGGTGAGGTGGACCAGGTCGAACATCTGCGAGCGGGGTGGCTTGTCGGTGCGGTAGGTCCACTGATGCATCCATTGGGCCTGGACAGCCATGGTGATTCCTAGGCGTGCGAATATCTCTGCCTTTAGAGTCTCATAGTCCTGGGCCTTATCTGGTTTCAGATCAAAGAAAGCTTTTTGGGGTACTGGTCAAGAATGATGCTAACTGTCCCACTCACTGTTCTTTTGGCCATCCTTCGCAAAGAGTGACTCTTTCTAAAGTCGTGAGATATGCCTCCACGTCATCCGCAGGTATCATCTTCTGCATGTGATAAGAGGCGCATACCAACTTTGGTTCCACTGTCACCAGAGGTGCGGGTCACTTCTTTAATTCCAACAGGGCCTCTGGCGGTTCAGCTCCTGCTGAGCTGCATTGGCCTGTGCGACCTGTTGGTTGGTTTCCCGCTGAGCCGCAGTGGCTTGTAGCAGGACCTTCATCATCTCCTCCATTTTGGAAAGTTGCTCCACCACGTGTGGGAGATTAGCTTGTGGGGATCATCTTTCCTGAGGAGAATAGTCAGCGTGCAGGCAACTTTCTTTAAAATCTGACGGTTTGCCAGGTTTATTTACAAAATAGGTTTGCAGGTTATAAAAGAAAAAAAAACTGTAAATAAATCCTTGCCGCTCAGCACTAAACTAAACAGTACAGTTCCCTCACTATACGGTGTGGAACTGGCCCCGACCCACAAAACATAAGCCAAAATGCAAACCTTGTCTTTTAAAGTCCAAACAGACACAGAGCTCCCTCGGATCCCCCTCTGAGTTCCAGGTCAGAGCTCTAGTGAGATCTATTCCTGATTATTTAAGCCACCTGCTGGTGGACTCCAGTAGACCACAAACTCTGGACCGGAACCAGCCCTGCCATGGTGGCTGGTAAAATCCGGACCGGACTTCGTTTAATCCAGTCCAAATGAACGCATATGAGGTGACAGGTAGCGTCCGTCTACCACTTCACCTCGCATACCGTCACAATATATATTTTTATTGAATATATATGTATATCTCACAACTCCCTCTCAGTAGACCTCAGACCCAGTGACCAGCAGCACAATCTTAATGTGCCAATCTTTTCTACAATCATCAATTCAGCAGCTCTTGTCAATGCAATGCCCCTTTCTTAACCTAACGGGCTTAAACTGTGATAGTAGAGGAGAGTAATATGGTACTGATTATGTGCTGAGTACTGAAATATTACACCACTTTTCTCTATTTTCACTGCTTTGGCTTGTCAGATTGAGGTAGTGACTGTAAAGAAGAATGGTATGTAAGGGCTGTGTTTCTGGTCCCCATATGTATGTCTGCTGAGGAGGGAAGATGGCATTAAAGCACAAATGTGCCATTGCCCTCTCTCCCCTTTAATTCAGCCTTAGCAGTATAAGACCCAGGTCCCTGGATGCTAATTGGGCCCTAGGAACCCACCTAGGTCCCTTGTTGGTGATAAGACCCTGAGCCTACTGTTAAAGGGTTGTTGGTTGTTTTTGCCCCCAGTGCTCGTCTACATTTCTAGCTTTTATCTATGAATATCTAGGTGTGTTTTACAACAAATGCCAAAAGCAGAAATTCCTTCGCTCATTTTCATCAGTCTTATAACATACAAATTGGAATCCAAATAAATTCTGAATGACAAGTTTTAGCCGGTTCCTGACAGGCTCGCGTACATTTACTGCTGCAGAGTGTCGCTGTAGCGCAAATCGCTGTCTATAAACGGAGGCTCGCGCGTGCATGGCTGCGTGGCTGCACTCTGGCCACGGGTCCGGTAGACTTCATGTCCACCGGCTACTCGCGATTCACTGGCAGAGGAGAAAAATGAGGAACCGCCGAATGGCGGTTCCCAGCTCTGTCACACGGCATGTAAGAGATCTACTGATCCCTGTCACTGGGATCAGTTAGATCTCTTATGCCCCTGGCAACCCAGCCCCCTCACAGTTAGAACACACCTAGAGAACACAGTTAACCCCCTCGATCACCCCCTGCAGGTTAACCCCTTCACTGCCAATGACATTTACACAGTAATTGGTGGATATTTCAATTTCTGATCGCTGTATAAATGTCATTGGTCTCAAAAAAGTGTCAAAAATCGCAGATCGCCGCCATTACTAGTAAAAAAAAAAATAGGAAAAATGCCATAAATTATTTCTCATGGTTTGTAAACGCGGCAACTTTTGCGCAAGCCAATCAATAAATGCAGATCGCAATTTTTTTTTACCACAAATATGAGGAAGAATATATATTCTTTTCGGATATGTATTATAGGAAAAAGTAAAAAATTTTTTTTTTTTCAAAACTGTCGCTATTTTTTTGTTAATTGCGGTGATCAGAAGTGACGCAGAGGGGATCAAATACCACCAAAAGAAAGCTCTATTTGTGGGAAAAAAAGGCGTCAATTTTGTTTGGGTACAGCGTTGTACGACCGTGCAATTGTCAAGTAAAGCGACGCAGTGCAGAATCGCAAAAAATGCTCTGGTCCTAATGTGGGAAATCCTTCCGGTCCGTAAGTGATTAAAGTTGTCAATTTTTATCAGTGTTTCACTTTTTAAAAATAGCTGATTAACAGCTGTGAAATCTCACACTTTTGCATAGCTGTGAAATAGAAACCTGAAAAAACTGAGAAAAAGAAATCACATCTCATGAAAAAACTATTTATAAAAAGAACAGATGAAAAGAAATAAGATGAAAGTTCTAACTATGTTATGTGGTGATCTTTTCTATGTTTGGCACTCGTTTTTAACAAATGTCACAGGATTTACACAATTATTACCTGGGTGCGTGTTTGTGACTCCAATGTTCTTCAAGACTTAGAACATGAACTGAATGGCAAGAGTTAGGCTTCATGACACAGGGGGCTAAAAAATACCTCTTTTAGGAGTGTTTTCCTTTTTTTTCCCCGCCTCTAAACAACCCCTCATTTTTAGCCTATGTGTCCGTGCATTTAAAGGCATTTGAAGGCTAAAGTGATTAAAGGCAGAAAAAAAAACGGACAAGTACATTCAGGAGAGTGCCTAAATGCATGTAATTTTATCTAAACGCACTTTAGCGCTAGGTGCATCAAGCGCTTGGACGTTCATTCATTTCAGTGGCCAGAATATTAATGTATTCCAGAGTTAATGAACGCCCAAGAGCTTGACGCGTTTAAATGTGTGCAAAACGTGGCTTTAGGTTTGTTTTTAATGCTGTTGTTTCCTCCCCTGGAGTATAGATATCTAGTGGAGGAAAAATAAGTAGACATGTGAAGAGTGAAAAAATGTGTTTAGTTTTATCTTGTTTCGATTCCTTATTTACATAAGTTTGTTTAGTTAGATTTGTTTCATTCAATTATTCATTTTCAAATCGATTAGAAACATTTTCAAATCAATTTTGAATAGTTTTTGAATTCAAAAAGTTTTCGAATTCAAATCGTTTTCAAATTCAAATCATTTTCTAATGTGATATGTTTTTGAATCGTTTTCCAATTGCCAAGGAGAATGGGGTGGAGTGGAAAGTGGAGGAATAGAATGGAAAAAAATAGAATACAATAGAGGGGAATATAACAGAAAATGAAAGAATATAATGTGGTGGAGTGGAACGGAGCTGTTTTATTCTGTTGTATTCTGTTCTTCTGTTTTCTGTTATATTCTTTTCTAGTCTATTGTTTTTTTCTGTTCTATTCCTTTGTTTTCTATTCTATTTTGTTCTCTTTGTAAATTGGAAAACTATTCAAATTAGAGGACTTTTCAATCTAGAATTTGAAAACTATTGGTATTTGAAAACTATTTGAATTTGAAAACTATTCGAATTCGAAAAGTATTCGAAAACGATTCGAAAATTATTCAAATTCGAATTTCGTCCAAATTTTATTTTTTGTTATTTTGGATTCATTTAAATACGGTACTATTGTAATTCGGAGAATTAAAATTCGTCCGAATTTTAATTGGCAATGAAATAAACCGCAGATGTCTAAAAAAGTCCTTTGTGCATTAGGCCTGGGTTGAAAATCCTCGGAGCAGTAAAAACTTCTGTTGGTATGCATGCATGTTCAATAAATTGTTGTTGTAATTTAAAATTCTTCAAATTCTCACAAGGGTACTTAAAAAAACAGCTAACTGGCACACCTGGTGCAGATCAGTTTGCTCTGAGGAAGAGGCTCCCTCAAAATGTGTCAGAATTAAGCATGTTGGAGACGATAGCGAGTCTATCTATATTAGATAGATTAGATAGATAGATTTGATCATTTGTATCCAGTGTTTCGAAAGGATCCATACCTGTTTGGATGCTATGTTTTATATGCTGTTTTTCAAGTACCCTTGTGAGTACCTGAAGTATTTAAAGAGGAATTCTAGGTATGGATAGGTATGGATATTTTATATGTATGGATATGGATAGAGATCATCAGAAAGTAAGGAGGAAGAGGAGGGAGCAGCAGTGCCCTCTCAATGCAGAGCCTGGTGCCAGTCCAGGCCTGGTGTCACCCTACGGACCGCACCCCCATAGTGATGCCACTGTAGTCACTTCACTGGGTACATGTCAGGGCTTACAACCAGGAGTCAAGTCCTGGGAAAAAAGTGTGGGAACTCATCCAATATCTCTCCCCCACCACCACCACCACTACTACTACCACATTGTTCATCAAGCCCAAGCGAAAGTGACGTTCTATCGCTAATGAGCGATCGGTGAGATACACTGTACAGTGCCGTTTAGATTATCAGGACTCGTGGTACAGGTTTTTAGGGATGAAATAAGATGGTGAGGAGGCAATATAATGCTTCCTTGCCACCTGTCAAACACCCTGTGAAAAGTGATCTACTGTGGTTCACTCTCCAGAGGGCAGCACTAGTGTACCCTAATCTACAGCAATGCCCCTCACAGGGCCGATCAATGCAGCCAGCTTGGACCAATGCAACTATGCATATTATATACCTTGCTGATGCACAGCTGGAAATTACATCACCACCCTGTCTCTCCGCCCAATCCAATCAGAGAATGGTTTGTATTCATTCAGAAGATGCAAATAATTCTCTGAATGACACCCATGCCCAATGGCCAACCTCCTGTGTTCAGAATGCAGCAGGGCAGCTGCTCGACATGGGATCCAGAAGCAAGTAGAGATACTTCAGTGATTTCCAGCTTCCAGGGGCATTGTCAATGTGTAGTATATACATAGTTACATTGGTCTAAGCTACACCAATGTAACTATGTAAAAAATATCCATACCTGTAATTCTTTAAATTTTTTTTTGCTTTTTGAAGTGTTGATTGAAGATTTCCCTTGATGATTTTGTATGTTTGTCCACTGACAAATAAATGCTCAGTCTATAATTTTAATGGTAGGTTTATTTTAACCACTTGCCGACCGCATACTGTATATATACAGCGGCAGTGTGGCTCTATTCCGCGAATCGCTGTATATAAGCGGTGATCCGTGCATGTGCAGTTAGTGCCTGCCGCACTCTGCAGGGGTGTGCTCATGGCTCGGGTGGACCCAATATCTGTCGGCGAGCCGTGATGACCTGCCAGAGAGAAAGAATGGGGAACCGCAGATGTAAACACGGCGGTTCCCTGCTCTGTCAATGTGCCATCTAAGAGATCTACTGATCCCTGTCACTAGGATCAGTTAGATCTCTTATGCCCATGGTAGCCCTGCTCCCTCACAGTTGGAACATGCCTAGGGAACACAGTTAACCCCTAGATCTCCCCCTGCAAGTTAACCCCTTCACTGCCAATGACATTTGTACAGTAATCAGTGAATATTTACATTTCTGATTGCTGTATAAATTGGTCCCAAAAAAGTGTCAAAAATGTCCAACATGTCCGCCCCCAATATCAAAGTCCTGATAAAAATTGCAGATCACCGCCATTACTAGTAAAAAAAATGTAAAAAACCCAGAAATTAATTCTCATGGTTTGTAAACGTGGCAACTTTTGCGCAAACCAATCAATAAACGCAGATTGCAATTTTTTTTTACCAAAAATATGAGAAAGAATATAAATCAGCCAAAACCGATGAATAAATTTGTTTTTTTATATTTTTTGGGGGTTTGTATTTTAGAAAAAAGTAAGAAATGTTGTTTTTTTGCAAAATTGTCGCTTTTTTTTGCTTATAGCGGTGATCAAAAATGACGCAGAGGTGATCAAATACCACCAAAAGAAAGCTCTATTTGTGGGAATAAAAGGACGCAAATTTTGTTTGGGTACAACGTCGCATGGCCGTGCAATTGTCAGTTAAAGCTTGTCAGTGCCAAATTGCAAAAAGTGCTCTGGTCCTACAGTGGGAAATCCTTCCGGGGGTGAAGCGGTTAACAGTGAGAGACAGAATAACAACAAAAATATCCAAAAAAAAAAACGCATTTCAAAAAGTAGTTGATGTACATTTTATTGAGTGAAATACAGTTGTCTTCATAAGTTTACATACCCTAGCAGAATTTATTATTTCTTGGCCATCTTTCAGAGAATATGAATGAGAACACAAAAACATTTCTTTCACTCGTGGTTAGTGTTTGGCTGAGGCCATTTATTATCAAGCAACTGTCTTTACTATTTCACTTTTAAATCATAATGACAACAGAAACTACCCAAATCACCCTGATCAAAAGCTTACATACCCTGGTGATTTTGGCCGATAACATGCACACAAGTTGATACAAAGGGGTTTGAATGGCTATTAAAGGTAACCACCCTCACCTGTGATCTGTTTGCTTGTAATTAGTGTGTGTGTATAAAAAGTCAATGAGTTTCTGGACTCCTGACAGACCCTTGCATCTTTCACCCAGTGCTGCACTGACATTTCTGGATTCTGAGTCATGGGGAAAGCAAAAGAATTGTCAAAGGATCTGCGGGAAAAGGTAGTTGAACTGTATAAAACAGGAAAGGGATATAAAAAGATATCCAAGGAATTAAGAATGCAAATCAGCAGTGTTCAAAGTGGAAAATGAGGGGTTCTGTTGAAACCAAAGCATGGTCAGGTAGACCAACTAAAATTTCAGCCACAACTGCCAGGAAAATTGTTCAGGATGCAAATGAAAACCCACAAATAACTTCAGGACTCTCTGAAAACATGTGGTGTGGCTGTTTCAAAATGCACAATAAGGAGGTACTTGAAGAAAGATCGGCTGCATGGTCAAGTCGCCAGAAGAAAACCATTACTACGCAAATGCCACGAAGTATTCAGCTTACAATACGCCAAACAGCACAGAGACAAGCCTCAAACCTTCTGACACAAAGTCATTTGGAGTGATGAGACCAAAATTGAGCTTTTTGGCCACAACCATAAACCCTACATTTGGAGAGTCAATAAGGCCTGTGAAACACGGAGGTGGATTGCTGATGTTTTTGTGATGTGTGAGCTACAAAGGCACATGAAATGTGATCAAAATTGATGACAAGATGAATGCAGTATGTTATCAGAAAATACTGGAGGAACATTTGCATTCATCAGCCAGGAAGCTGCGCATGGGACGTACTTGGAAATTCCAACATGACAATGATCCAAAACACAAGGCCAAGTCGACCTGTCATAGTTAAAACCAGAGTAGTGAGGTTTACTGAAACACAGTCTTCCAAACTCCGAACAGAGACACGACAAACCGCATAACATTCGACTTATGAAGCACCGTAAACGCATCATTACCAAA
>BLSH010059069.1:1108441-1118704 GCA_018402905.1 Glandirana rugosa | reverse complement strand
AGATCCCCCCCCCCCCCCCCCTCCAATCTTTCAGTCTGTTTATTTAAAGAAGTTTTGAATTCCTTTGTGCTGACCTTTAAGCATTATTACAATTGCTGCTCCCTGCCAAACTGTTGTTTTATTTTTTTATTTTTTTATTTTTTTTTTTGCTTTGGTGCATGTTCCCCAGGTCGTACCCAGAACTCCCTGACATATGTTTGACAATCCCTTGCCTATTAGCCTAAAAATTGGCACTTATTAGTTTTTAACATTCAGCTTCCTTTGACTTCAATGAAGTTCTGATTCAACACTCATACTTCAGAAATGTTCACTGTACCTGCCTCAAACAAAACCAGGTATGTTTGGCTCATCCCTACTTTTCTAATCTGCAAAATGCTTTATTGACACAGAAAGTATTAAATATAGTGAGGGTTAAGGGATAGTCAACTAGCATTCTTAAAAGAAAGTCAATAAAGGCAAGTAAATTTAAAAAGGCCACTTAGTATAAAATGAACTAGCAGTGCTTATAGCTGAAATTTGGCGGTGACTACTAAAAGAAACCTCTGATACCCCCAAAGTGTAGGTGAACTTTTATAACCAGTCTGGTTGAAGAAACATAACAAATTGTATAAAAGTTTTCATATAACAACACTTCATAAAATGAAGCATTTACTCTTCTGATTTTTTTTCTACTTACTCTAGTCTGATGTTGAAAGTTCTTGAAAAGTTGACATACTTCGTTATACGAATTACTGTGGCCATTTCCAAACTATTTTAGTAATGTTCTTTAAGTCCTGGTCAAACTCAGTGAGGCAGCAGCAAATGTATCCCCAAAAGGTAAAAAAGGTCTCCTTGACCCTGTCAGTTGCAGTCAGATTAATTCTCTGGATCAATCACTCCACTGATTAGTTCTACTAATTATAGCTGGATGTGTTATTCTAGTAAGAACAGAATCCAATCAACATTTAAAGGAAACCTGTCCTAAGACAATAATCTAAGAAAGCACAATCTTAAAGGCTAAGTTGGCTTTTTTCTAAATTCTGGCTCCCCTATGTACCAATATAGCATTAATGTACTTCTTTTGCAAAAATAAAACAGCTTTCCATTAATTCTACACAGACTTACCTCACTCCCTTCATAGCTGTTTAAACACACTGCTTGATTACTTCTGCCTTACTTCCTGGTCCGACTTTAGATCATGACACAGGAAGGAGTTGTCCAGCTGATCTCATTAGCACACACCCAACATCATCTACCCTCAGCTGGTCAACTTCTTCCTGTGTCATGACCTAAAGTTTGACCAGGAAGTAAGGCAGAAGTAATCGAGCAGTGTGTTTAAATAGCTATGAAGAGAGTGAGGTAAGCCTGTGTAGAAATAATGGAAAGCTGATTTATTTTTGCAAAATCAGTACATCAATGCTATATTTCACTGTTTTTTATGTGATTTTTTTTTTTAATTATTTTAAGTTATTTCCCTATCCACATTTCTTTGTAGGGCACTTGTCCAACCCTTACCCCCATTTTTCTTCCTTTTGCAGACCTCTAGGACTTTCCAGGACTTTTTTACAGCAATTTTCAAATTTTTTATTAAATTACCAGAACCCCGGACCCGAACCCGGACTTTTTTTTTTGAAAAGTCCGGGTTCGGGTCTGGGTCCCGGACACCCAAAAGTTCGATACGGACCCGAACTTTACAGTTCGGGTTCGCTCAACTCTAGTTAAGAGTGAACATTATTGTCTGTCATATGTGAAAAAGTGAAACTGTTGCTGTCTTTTAACTAACGCAGAGTACTAATCATTTTTGTGGTGTGAATGAGAGGATTGCCTAAATATCAAAAGCTGGGAAGCCTAGGTTTATCGCCTAAGGTGAGGCCATACACGTATGCGCCACTCTAATGCCTATGACGTCGCAGGTGCCTTCTGAATGAAAGTGTATTATCTACTGTATGTGTCATAGAGCTGTAATAATTGTTGATGTTCAATGAATACTGATTGAATGGTATTAACTGCTACCCTGTATAAGTGGGTTTCTAATGGGATTATACAGTAAAGTAAGACTTTGCCTAAATGAATGATACTGGTAATCTATATGCAACTCCTCTGCTTGTATTTTAAATATTGATGGTGGTATTGGGGGCAACTGCCTGGATACTATTAACAATAGTTGTGCTTAGACCAAGAGAGAAAACCATATACCCAGAGCATAAACAGCAAGAGGGGGAAGAATACATAAAATTGCATGACCTTGCTGACGTGCCCAAGCGATGAATGTGAGTAACTTGGGGTGATCGTATATATGCTTTTCATCTGATATATCATAGCATTTGTGGTGTATATGCTGCTAAAGATCTGGAGAGATAGACAGCGTGGGTTCCTTGTGTGTGATCTCCAGTTCATGCTGTAACAAGCTGTGCCATAAAAGTCCAGTTTAAAAGAAGGTCTCTTATCAGACCTGAGTGGTCTTGCTTTGAATAGAATATTTTGTGCGGACAAGTGGGTTAGTGTTCTGAACAAATTGACCCTGGAATATAGCCTCATCCAAGAAGAGGTAAGGGCGTGCTTTCAGTGGGGAAAGTAGAAGGGGAGTGTTGGCCATCTCCCACAGGAAAAAAAAGTGACTTGAACCTCAATGGTGATCCAGTAATGGGGAATCAGATGGGAGGAGGTACTAAGGGGCGCCGTTGATATCCCGGGAGGAAGTCAAGGCCCGTTATGGGAAATGGGTCATAAGGTACCTATAGAAATGTCACCACTTGGCAAAGGCAACGGATTGGCATGTACCTCTTCTGGGTACCTATCATGTCAGGGTGTGGAGTGCATTACATCATAACTTTAAGAGTAGGCTGAATGAACCTAATGAACTTGCAGCATGGGCTAGATGGGAAGCAGAAGCATATGGGAAAACAGCTAAGGTCCTAGTTGCAGCACTGCCCAAGATATTAGAGGAAGAAGGTGAGTTGAAATGATTGCTAGTACACATATGTTACCAAAGGCACTCATCAGAAACCCGAGTAGGCCATCGCTTATGAGCTAGTGTCTAGCAGTGGGTCCCCACCACCATATTTCACGTCATCTACCCCTCTTGGAGCGGGCGCCATAGAAGCATCCACACCAATGAGAGAGGATGTGATGCAAGGATATTCACTAAATACACCTAAGGGTAAGAAGTGGTACGAATCACCAGGATGGAGTAGCATGCTTCCGTCCAGGCTGATAAATACAGGAAATTCGGCAGAGGTAAGTGGGCAGGATAATAGAACGCCTGGGATGACACCAATAAAAGGGGTGAGTATGCATGAGGAAAGAATGTGCCCTCCTCTCCCCTCAGAAGAAAGTGACAAGGATGTAATAACATCTTGACAAGGGGGGACAGGAAGAGTATTACCAGTAAGAGAGCAAAGAGCTTATGATGATACAGGTGCAATAACAGGGATTATAGTTTACCATGTGCCCTGGGCACCTGGGGAGATGAATACTTTCCTAAATTTGATCCCCAAGCCCAGATACAGTCCTCATCTGTTTGCTAAGCAGTTGTGCAACATAGCAACAAGCTACAAAGTAAATTGGGAAGACATGCTACAAACTATAAAAGGAATAGCAGAAATAAGTGATGCAGATCTTATAACACGGGAGGCAGAGTTAGTAAAACCGGAGGATCTGGGGACCACCACCCCAGACTCCTCAGAGTTGGGATTGAAACAGTGTGAAAAACTGCGGGATAAGATGGGGAAGATTTTTCCAGCAGCTTCCTGGATTAAGGTGAGTTCAATTAAACAGGATAGTAAGTAGGAGGTGTATCAATAAATGGATCAATTTAGAAATGCAGTCATTGAGACTGGGCAGGATCCAGATAGTCCAGCCCTGGCCTCAATGATTGTTACCACTTGGGGTACAGAAGTTAACCACCCGTTATCCTGAGTGGAAAACTATGAGCCTGCAAGCTCTGACCTCTGTGGCATCCCATATCCAAAAGAATATGTATGACATGGAAGCAAGGAAGCCACAAGAGGTAATGCCCTCCAACCTCCCACCCAAAGAAAGGGAAGGGATGGAGGGAGATCAAGAGCTATGGGTGTGTGCTTTAACTGCCAAAAACCTGGCTAAATACTGCTGAGCACCCAGGAGATCTACTAAAGATGCCTGGAAAATAATAGCTTTCAGCGCCGCTTTCAAAAGGAACCTGAGCGCCAATTATAACCTGGCCAGTAAAGCCATGCGGGAAGATGCCTGGGGAAAAATGAATTGATGGGGAGAGGCCCCAGTATGGTCAGTGATATCTGAAACTGATGGTGATGATGCTTTTGTAAAAATGACTTTGGCAGAAATGCCTTATTATAATGAGCTCACATGCCTAATAGATACTGGGGTGTCCAAATCAGTGCTCTCTTCCCACTGTACCCCACCTCTCCCCCCACTCAACTGATAGGTCAGTGCTTGCCTTGGATGGTTCTGTAACAACTCTAAAAGAAACTGCCCATCTGAATGTGAGGATTGGAGATATTACGGTGCAATCCACCTTTTTGTTGTCGGATACCATGCCTTGTAATTTGCTGGGAAGAGATATCTTGTCAAAATTACAGTGTATTATAAGTTGCACTCCAGAGAGGGTCTTTGTTACCTCTCAGCTGACTGAAGTAGAACAAGATGTGTGTGATAGCCTTCATGTTTTGGTGGCTGCCCAACAGAACTCAAATCCAACACCAGCTTTGCTGGAGTTACCTGTGTCACTGTGGGCAGAGTCCAGTGAAGACATGGGTCTCCTACATGTGACTCTGGTCAGTGTAAAGGTAAAACCAAGATGGGCCTTACCAAAATAGCCTCAATATCCTCTCTCCTATCAGCAATGGGAAGGTATCAGGGATCAAATAAGGATATACTTGGATAAGGGGGTGTTGAGAGGAAGTGAGCTCCCCTTGCAACACTCCTCTATATCCAATAAAAAAGAAACCTACAGATAAGAAAGCTTCAGTTACGTACCGGATGGTACATGATTTGCGAACTGTAAACAAAATGATAACAAAACTGATGTGCCTATTGTGGCAAATCCTTACACTCTCTTTTCAGGTTATCCCAGTGACACAAGCTGCTTCACTGTGATTGACCTGGCAAATGCTTATTTTAGTGTGCAACTGGACGAGTCATGCATCTACTTGTTCAGTTTCATTCTTGATCAAAAACAATACACCTGGCTCTGCCTCCCTCAAGACTTATCCATCTCTCCAAGCTGTTTTAATCAAGCATTGAAGCAAGTGTTGGACCAGTGGCAGGTGCTGCCAGGGGGTCACACTGCTTCAGTATGGAGATGACTTGTGCTTGGCAGTTGCTAAACTTTTTGGCAGAGCAAAACTGAAAGGTGGCAAAAGATAAGCTACAGTGGTGCCAGGATAAAGTTGTTTTCCTGGGGCACTGTATCTTTAAGGGGGGTGAGCACTTAACCGCTGAAAGGAAAGAGGTGATATGCTCATACCCCCTACCTAAAAATCAAAGGTCCTTAATAGCATTTCTGGGTTTAGTGGGGTATTGCAGACAATGGATTCCTAATATGTCTCAAATAGATAAACCATTGTATGCTTTTACCTCAGGAAAGGTTATGCACTTTGAGTTATCTGCTGAGGAGATACAGGCAGTGGAGGCATTGAAAGAGGCTATAATGACATCTCCAGTGTTGGCACTACCTGAGTACAAAAATAACTTCTGTTTGTTCTGTCATGAATCAGGTAATCAGGCATCTGGAGTGTTAACACAAAAATCTGCTGATAAGCACAAACCTGTGGGATATTGCTCCCAGCCTCTTGATCCTGTCATCTCAACAGCAGCACCTTGTGTGAAAGCCACGGCAGCAGCAGCCATGCTAGTGGAGAAAACTGCTGACATTGTGTTGGAGAACACCCTGATTCTCATGGTACCCCATGCAGTGGAGCAGGTGCTGGGACATCTTAACACGAGACACTTGTCTGCTACTAGATTAACTAAGTATGAGCTGGCTTTGCTTACACCTAGTAATATTATCATTAAGAGGTGTAATGTTTTAAATCCAGCCACTTTGTTACTCATTCTGCCTACTCCAGTGGAGTGGGTGCATGATTGTTGTCACACAACAGAGTACTCCTATGAGCTCCCAGTGATGGCAAAGGATGTTGCCCTAGAAAACCCAGCAATGGAACTATGGGTAGATGATTCCAGGTATTACACTGAGAAAGGTTCTCGTTACTGGTTTGGCCGTGGTAAATCAGGAGGGAGTAATTTTCCAGAGGGCCCTATCAAATCATTGTTCAGCTCAAGTGGCCGCGTTAGAGGCCTTGATAAAGCATGTCAATTGGCAGAGGGGCAATCAATGAATATATACACCGATTCTCGGTATGCCTATGGAAATGTTCATGATTATGCAGCGCTAAAAAAGTAGAAATTGTCGAAATAGAAAAAAGCAGTATTGTCAAGCTTACTTAATTTGTGCACAATATGATCCAGGAAAAAAGGTGACGACCCCTCAGAGCCACATTCTAAAGGCTTTGTATCCCTTCCAGAGATTACATATAGATTACATACAGTTACCTACGGTAGGTTTGTACAAGTATGTTCTCACTTGGACTGCTTTTCGGGATGACTGGAGGCGTGGCCTATACAAAAGGCTACAGCCACAGCAACGAAGCTCATACAGGAAGTGTAGATATAGAATTTTTGAAATATTGGAGTCAGGGGAATACACTTTACAGGGCAGGTAATGAAAGAGGTACTTGCAACCTTCAACACTGAGCAATGCTTACACACTCCATACAACCCCACAGCTAGTGGTAAGATAGAAAAATACAATAGGCCAGGACTAAATTGGCTTAAAGGTTTGCCTGTAGCTTTGTTTGCATTGAGAACTACACCAAAACAAAAAGGGAAACTCTCTCCCTATGAAATATTATTTGGATTAGTGCCAAGGACAGGGTTTTGTTATTCACAGGCTTTAGCAAAGTCATACGGGTCACTCACTGAATATGTCATCGGGTTGCACAGGCATTTGAATCTATTGCACAAGAAAATGCATTCATCTCTTCCAGACCCAGATACCCTTAAAGGGACTCATGACCTACAGCCAGGGGACTGGTTAATGGTGAGAAAACATCAGAGGAGAGGTCTGGATCCCAGGTGGGCAGGACCTTATCAGGTGCTACTTACTACAGCTACAGCAGTGAAGCTGGAAAACAAGGATACTTGGATACATGCTTCACATTATACACGTGTGCATGCTACAATTGTGTCTGAGCAGTAGGACCAGTTCTCCTTGCCTAAGAATTCTGTGTCCTCAGCAAGACACTGCTCAGAATGTGATCATATTTTTCTAGTCGTTACAGGGATATCGAACAAGGAGTCATACTGTACTTGAATACCCGATGAAGGATGATGAGTGCCTGGAAAAGTTTGCTGCTGCTCAGTGTCGCGTGGCATGCGCGTTGGATGTGTACTATGATTCCCCCAAGTGTAAGGCACAAACCAATAATACCTTTAGCAGTCACAGATCCCAATTTATATTATCCGTTGTTGATGAAAGAGACAGCCAATAGTACCCTAGCTGAGAAGCCTTGGCAACTGGTGGAGGAAAAGGGGCTGTTAGTACAAGGAATATCAGGTAAGGAATAGGACTAATCATTAACCATAGCGCTCACCCAGAGATGGTTGGAATGGGGATCACCGATTATTATCAGGACCCTGGAAATGTTCAGGTTGTGTTGAATGGTTGTTTTTACATAGAAAAAAAACTATGTGTCTGTGCCTTAAGGTTTACTCCAACTTCTTTGATGAGACCTCAAAAAGGTAATTAAAGGAGTTGAATGTAACTAATGAATGTGAAGAGGATTATGAGTTCACTGATTTGAAAAGGTATAATCGCTCTTTGAGGGAAATAGTAGGCTCCCAATTGAAAATTCACCATATAAGGGTTGAGGCTAGAGTCCTGCCAGCCTCATATTATTATGTGTGTGGTAGAAAGGCTTATAAGTGTTTACCAGTAAAGGCAAATGGTACTTGTGTGCTTGCTAGATTGATTTACACCACTAGAGTTGTTAACACTACTGAACTACAGGAGACCCATAAAGGGAGAAAATTTAAGAGATCTACGGGAGATGAGTTATACTCTATCACAACAGCACAAAAGCAAATGGAGCGCATTGGGAAGAAGTCCTTGTTCAGGGAGGCTTTTAAGTCATGGACTTATGCCCCCTCATTTCACAGGCTGGGGACATGAAATGATTATTAGGCTGAATGATTATGCTAATACTACTAATACAATGTTGGGACATATTATGGAGGCCCTGAAAGAGGAAATAGATGAACTAATAGAGATACGAAGACAGGTGATTGCTAATGGGTTTAGACATATTATTTGCTTCACAAGGTGGGTTGTGTAAAGTTATTGAACAAGAATGTTGTACTTATATAGTTGATAATAGCTATGATGTAGAAAAGCATTTAGTGGCAGGACAAGAATTGCAAAGGAAAGTACAGGATATTTCTAATCATACATTGGATTTATCAGAATGGAGAGGAGGATTGCTGTCCTGGCTGGACCCTCTATCATGGTTCAGGGGAATAGGAGAAGTGTTTAAACCTTTTTTGATAGGACTGCTGAAAATTCTGGGGGTGATCTTGGGAGCTGTATTATGCCTGTATTTATGTTTTAGAATAGTTCTGTTTGCATGTGTAGCAATGTGTCAGGTAAAGATAAAATCTGATAAGAAAACCCCAGATGTTTCTCTTGCTTTCCTGAAGGGAGAAAATGGCAGAAAAGGAAATTCCAGACCTATACCCCATCCTTGAGGATCCCTTTAGTTGTCTATTCTGTTGCTGAAGCAGAAATGCCTGCACTTCAACCTGAATCTGCAATTGAGAATTCTCCCAACCAGATGATCTACGACCCATCTGAAGGTCCCCTGTGCCCTGTGTTTAATGTCAACCATTTTGAACTAGAACAATTCAGCTGTGTTGCTGGACCCAGTTCTCTGCCCAGTGCTGAAGAACCCTCAGAAGAGAGCAAGGAGTCTGTTTATTCTGATGACTCACTCCAAACATTGGAAGATGAACAGACTGTG
This sequence comes from Glandirana rugosa, assembly GCA_018402905.1. NCBI lineage: Eukaryota > Metazoa > Chordata > Amphibia > Anura > Ranidae > Glandirana > Glandirana rugosa. The sequence goes on along the minus strand of BLSH010059069.1, from coordinate 1,109,651 downwards.
CAGGAGATTTGGGTTATTGAGCCAAGAAGAAGGCATTAGAAGTGGGGATGGAGAATTTGGGGTGTGATCCTGATAAGATACGGGTAATGTTGGAAATTATGAATTTATAATATTATTTTGAATAATATTGGGCTCTGAAGTATATTATATGTATAAATATAATGTAAAGTTAGTTATATATGTGAATGTTATTTCAATGTGCTTCTGGACAGAGAAAGTGTTGTATGTGCAATTCTATTTCAAACCTCATGTGAAGTAATGTAAGGAGGGGTCATGTGTGTGTCCTTATGGACTAAAGCCATATAAGTAAAGTGTAGGTTGCTTTGGAACAGCTGACTTAACGGTTTCAAACAGTATAAGAGTCGTGATGTCAGCTAGGGAAGGGCAGGAAGAAAGATGGAGGACACTCTCGAAGACGTGACGTGAACACCTGTCAGAACCCTTCCTCCTCCTGACTGACATCTGAAGCCATACCAATATCTCATCATGTAGACTTCGATTATGTTGCTACGTAAGTCATGTCTGATGTGAACTTATGTTATGTCTTGAAGAATAAACCCTTAAAGATTTTCTAATGATGTCGTTCATGCAAGTTCTTCGATGGAAGCTGAGAAAGGATTTTCAACAACATGGTGGAGAATACGGTCCTGGATCCATAATCTGAACTCCAGTCAATCGGTCCTGCGCCTGCAATGGTGAGTTTTCTGTTTTCTCACCTGTCAATAGCTTGTGTGTCTTAGCAAGCAGAAGAAAAAACAAAAAAAAACAAAAGACCGAGTTATATCAAGGTTCACATCATTGTTCGGACAGTGTTCCTCTATTTTTAAAGATAAAAGGATTTCCGGTTTGAAGCGTAACGTTACGGCGTGGAAGTTACCACCGAAAAATTATTGCACCTCTACAGTGTAAAAAAAGGAGTCTGATAGGTTCGGACTATAGGGCACTTTGGAAAGTGCATGGAATCGTACAGGGCACTGGAACCGTCATACGAGGTGCGGCATTGCAATGCGAAGTTTGGCCTTTAGGAAAATAGAAATTTTTATCTCCTTGTGACAGGCTTGTTACTACACTTGGAACTATATTGAGCCAGAAAACAAAAAAAAACAAAAAAGAAGACGAACGATTCTGTGTGTTCGATAACTGTCCACTCTTTTGTCTTTTGAGTGGTAACGTCCGCGTCCTGGCTAACTGACCTCAAGTCTAATACCTA
>BLSH010059069.1:1083432-1108431 GCA_018402905.1 Glandirana rugosa | reverse complement strand
ACATAATGTATCCTAATTTTAAAAATGAAAGAAAGGGTTAGGAATTTAATATAAGAATTATGGGATATATATATTTTTAATGAAGAAAATGTTAATTATATCTAGAAAAAAATAGGGTATAGTTAAAATACATATAGGCTTGTGTGGAAGAAAATAATTAGATTTAAAGGTCTAAATAAGAGTTATAGTTGAATTAAAAAAAATAATACATAATAAGAAAAAGGGGAAATAGAAAAAGTTGCTTGCTGGTCATAGATAGATAGTTAGATACATGGATAGATAAATACATGAATGGATAGATACATAAATATATATAGGAATATGATAAATTAATTATGGAAAGTTATATTTTTTATGTATCAACAGATGAATGGGTTATTTATTATATGTACAGTATCAAGGATAATGTATAAAAAGCATATATTATAGAATTATTTGGTTATTGAAATTTCCTGGAATGGAAGAAGTTTTATTAATTAATAATTTATATTATGGATTAATATAATTTTTTGATATATCAAAGATATTATTTATTTCTTCCTTATATTAGTTATACAATATAGTTAAAGTTATAAGAGTTTTACAAAAAGTTAAATAAATTTATGAAGTTGAAGGAAGAATTCTTTGCTGATATTATATTATAATTAGATGGAAAATTAATAAAAATGAATAAATATATTAATTTATAGTTTCTTGATGAAATGAGATAGTTACATTTTTCACAAGAGAATATTTCAGAATATTAGGAAAATGCTTTTGTACAATATCTGACATACTAAATTGTTGTTTATTGTAAATATTTCAGAGAAAAGTATTATTTAAAACGAATGCACTTTTGTTGATAGTTATAGTGCATTGAGGGGGAATTGTTGGAAATTATGAATTTATAATATTATTTTGAATAATATTGGGCTCTGAAGTATATTATATGTATAAATATAATGTAAAGTTAGTTATATATGTGAATGTTATTTCAATGTGCTTCTGGACAGAGAAAGTGTTGTATGTGCAATTCTATTTCAAACCTCATGTGAAGTAATGTAAGGAGGGGTCATGTGTGTCTCCTTATGGACTAAAGCCATATAAGTAAAGTGTAGGTTGCTTTGGAACAGCTGACTTAACGGTTTCAAACAGTATAAGAGTCGTGATGTCAGCTAGGGAAGGGCAGGAAGAAAGATGGAGGACACTCTCGAAGACGTGACGTGAACACCTGTCAGAACCCTTCCTCCTCCTGACTGACATCTGAAGCCATACCAATATCTCATCATGTAGACTTCGATTATGTTGCTACGTAAGTCATGTCTGATGTGAACTTATGTTATGTCTTGAAGAATAAACCCTTAAAGATTTTCTAATGATGTCATTCATGCAAGTTCTTCGATGGAAGCTGAGAAAGGATTTTCAACAGGTAATTTGGGGTGATCTCAGGGGAATGTGCTGGAAGGGCTTGAAGCTACTCTTGTTAGAGATGGCTGGCCATTGTCCTAATCCTCTCAGCATTATCATCCACTTAGATGGTAATGACGTGGGGAGAAGTAGGAATTTGGGACTTACAGTATCTCACAAAAGTGAGTACACCCCTCACATTTTGTATAGCTTGTATAACGTGGAAGAGGACTGCAGTGGCAACCTGTGAAGCTCTGGTTAACTCCATGCCCAAGAGGGTTAAGGCAGTGCTGGAAAATAATGGTGGCTACACAAAATATTGACACTTTGGGCCTAATTTGGACATGTTCACTTAGGGGTGTACTCACTTTTGTTGCCAGTGATTTAGACATTAATGGCTGTGTGTTGAGTTATTTTGAGGGGACAGAAAATTTACACTGTTATACATGCTGTACATTCACTACTTTACATTGTAGCAAAGTGTAATTTCTTCAGTGTTATCACATGAAAAGATATAATAAAATATTTACAAAAATGTGAGGGGTGTACTCACTTTTGTGAGATACTGTATATGCGTGTGTGACAATATGCGAGGTGAAGTGGTAGACGGATGCTACCTGTCACCTCGTCCAGATTGGTCTGGATTTTACCAGGCCCCATGCCAGCGCTGCTTCCGGTCCGGAGTTTGTGGTTCACTGGAGTCCACCAGCAGGTGGACTTAAATAATCAGGAAGAGATCTCACTTGAGCTCTGGGCTGAACCTCAAAGAGGGATCTGAGGGAGCTCTGTGTCTGTTGGGACTTTAAAAGACAAGGTTTGCATTTTTGCTGATGTTTTGTGGGTGTCGGGGGCCAGCCCTACACAGTAGAGTGAGGAAACTATACTGTCTACTTTAGCGCCGGAGGGCAAGGACTTATTTTTATGTTTTGTTTTGTTTTACCTGCAAACCTTATGTATCAATAAACCTGGCAAACAGCCAGATTTTAAGGAAAGTTGCCTGCATGCTGACTATTTTTCCTCTGGAAAGCTGATCCCCTCTAGCTAATCTTTCACAAGAGGTATTTGTGGAAGGAAAAGGGATATATGAATCATAACTATGCCTTGGAAGGAGAACAATCTGATCCCTTCCGAGGAGATGGGGTTCACCTAACCGATGAAGGGAATTGTATTTTTGTGTCCAATTTGAGACAGATGGTGGCGTTTTGTCTGTTTATGGGAGACATGAATTCTTAGTTAGAGTGTGGATGGTTGATGTGTGCACTGGCTAAATAAAGATTCAAGCTTGCTTGAGTGAATAGTTGATGACTCTGTCCCAGTAATTCCAGCTCTTCGAGGGTAACATTTGCCCAGTTCTTGAGTATGGCTACTCCAGCTCATGGATGTCGGTAGAGGAGATGGAATGTAGAGTATCTATAATTAGGAGAATAGTAAGAAACTAAAGTATGGTAACTTTCTTTTGCACTGGAAAGTGTGTGGACAGGGATGAGTGTGTGAGAGTCAAGGACTTACATCTTTGCATCTCCATATTTAAGATGATATATTTTTTTGGAGAGTCTTTTATCTCACACACCCTGAGCTCCTGTCACTTTAGGCTGGTGACAAAGAATGAAGATTAGTGATAAGCAATGATCAAAGGGGGGAAATGTGTAGGGATAATTTATGATCATGCTGTATCACTATATGTTTGCTGTGCTAATCAATTAATTAAATACATATTCTACCTCTCAACATTGTAAAAGACAAAAACAACTTGTGTAACAAAAATAAGTATACAGTAAGCAGTTTGTGTTAGAATATGCTTTGTCATTTGTCAAGTCATTGTATTGCGTACTGAGAGGGTGTGGGGGCAAAGCTACCAAGATAAGCAGATGTGCAGCTTTGGGGGTGCCGGACCAAGGAAAGAGTATATAAACCAAGAGAAGATGCCGCCAGATTGGGACACTTAAAAACACACATGTTCTGTATTGATGTGTTCCCCATATACAGCATCTCACACAAGTGAGTACACCCCTCACATTTTTGTAAATATTTTATTGTATCTTTTCATGTGACAACACTGAACAAATGACACTTTTGCTACAATGTAAAGTAGTGTGTGTACAGCTTGCATAACAGTGTAAATTTGCTGTCCCCTCAAAATAACTCAACACACAGCCATTAATGTCTAAACCGCTGGCAACAAAAGTAAGTACACCCTTAAGTGAAAATGTCCAAATTGGGCCAAAGTGTCAATATTTTGTGTGGTGACCATTATTATCCAGCACTGCCTTAAGCCTCTTGGGCATGGGGTTCACCAGAGCTTCACAGATTGCCACTGGAGTCTTCTTCCACTCCTCCATGATGACATCACAGAGCTGGTGGATGTTAGAGTCCTTGCGCTCCACCACCTTCCATTTGAGGATGCCCCACAGATGCTCAATATGGTTAGGTCTGGAGACATGCTTGGCCAGTCCATCACCTTTACCCTCAACTTCTTTAGCAAGGCAGTGGTCACCTTGGAGGTGTGTTTGGGAATGTTGGAATACTGCCCTGTGGTCCTGTCTCTAAAGGGAGGGGATCATGCTCTGCTTCAGTATGTCACAGTACATGTTGGCATGTATGGTTCCCTCAATTGAACTGTAGCTCCTTAGTGCCAGCAGCACTCATGCAGCCCCAGACACTCCCACCACCATGCTTGACTGTAGGCAAGACACACTTGTCTTTGTACTCCTCACCTGGTTGCCGCCACACACGCTTGACACCATCTGAACCAAATAAGTTTATTTTGGTCTCATCAGACCACAGGACATGGTTCCAGTAATTCAAGTACTTAGTCTGCCTGTCTTCAACAAACTGTTTGTGGGCTTTCTTGTACATCATCTTTAGAAGAGGCTCCCTTCTAGGACGACAGCTATGCAGACCAATTTGATGCAGTGTGTGGCGTATGGTCTGAGCACTGACAGGCTGACCCCACACTACTTAAAACTCTGCAGCAATGCTGGCAGCACTCATACGTCTATTTCCAAAACACAACCTGTGGTATATGATGCTGAGCATGTGCACTCAACTTCTTTGGTTGACAATGGCGAGGCCTGTGCTGAGCGGAACCTGTCCTGTTAAACTGCTTTATGGTCTTGGCCACTGTGCTGCAGCTCAGTTTCAGGGTCTTGGCAATCTTCTTATAGCCTAGGCCATCTTTATGTAGAGCAACAATTCTTTTTTTCAGATCCCCAGAGAGTTCTTTGCCATGAGGTGCCATGTTCAACTTCCAGTGACCAGTATGGGAGCGTGAGAGCGATAACACCAAATTTTACACACCTGCTCCCCAATCACACCTGAGATCTTGTAACACTAACAAGTCACATGACACTGGGGAGGGAAAATGGCTAATTGGGCCCAATTTGGACATTTTGACTTAGGGGTGTACTCACTTTTGTTTAGACATTAATGGCTGTGTGTTGAGTTATTTTGAGGGGACAGCAAATTTACACTGCTATACAAGCTGTACACTCACTACTTTACATTGTAGCAACGTGTCATTTCTTCAGTGTTGTCACATGAAAACATATAATAAAATATTTACAAAAATGTGATTGATCTACTCACTTTTGTGAGATACTGTATATATGCCTAAATAAACTACTTAATTTGGAGCCATTCTTGTTTTCAGATATTTTAACCCTTAACAGCATTTATTGAATGTTTCTGTAGAGAATCACTGGAGCCCCTTGAAATACTTATTTAAATACTTACTATGTAAATATGATAGTTGGAGCACAGTCACACCCCTTCAAACGCCCACCATGTGCCAGAGTAACCTATTAACAGGCCCAGGCATTGCCCTTACAGGACATAGGTAAGAGGGCAAAGCATACCATTTTAAGATATTACCTTAGCCACTAATTCATTCATAGTTGCTTAGATATTCTACTGGAACTCATAATAAAACCAAAGGTGGCACCTTATCATATTTCCATGCCTGAAACATGTTGTTTTATACATTTTTGAATACATATACACTCTAAATTCATCTATTTTATTATTTATCACTGTTTACTTTGGCAGAACATTCTCAAGTCTGACAACTCTTATGGCACATTCCTAATATGGACTGTATTAACACAACCCACTATCGTGCAATAAAGAAATAATTGCAGGCTTAAAAAACAAACCTTTATACTCACCTAAGTGTTTGCAGCATCAATCCGATGCTGCAGTTGTCCCCTGCTAGCTCTTCACCGAAAACTGAGCAATTAAAGACAGCTGATCCCTGAGTACTCATGTCCAATCTGAGCACAGAATAGTGACTGGCTTTCTGCTCTGCCCCTCCAGAGCTCCCTGGAGTGCCGGGCTGTGGAGGGGGTGGGAGTGGCTGGTCCAGGCTCTCAGCTACAGACGGTCAGATATCTGAGTGGATCCTGACATTATTGTTGGGATCTCTGAAGAGCCTAGGCTGGCTCTGTGATGTCAGCCATCTGTGGGGTTTAACCCACTGTCAGCTGAATCTGGATCATAGAAGTGCAGAACTAAGTACACTCCTGTGACCCACAGGAGGAGTATGGCCAATAGAGGTTTGGTCATACTCCTTCTTTAAGGATTGCTGCATTAGGACAGGCCATTTATTAGGAATAGGTTGGCACTGCACCTTAATGCACAAAACAGACACAATTCTTTATTTCTAAGGCAGAGCACCACAATGCAGAGAATGAGCTGTGGTGTGCTGCAGTGTAGGTGTGTTTCCTGCTACTGTAATAGAGCATTGAAATGCCATTAAAATGGCAATATGCGGTCAAAATGTTTCATGGTAGAAACTCAAATTAAACTTTATTTATTTTCTCTATTCGTATTTTTATTTGCACAGAATTTAGAGAAAATATGAATTGATATGTAAATATTTTTTCTTTGAAATGGAAAAATCTCTAAAAGGCTCACACAGTTACTTTACTTTACCAAAAAAAATATATTTTTTGCTAAAAGGCTTGTTGTATATGCTTGAGGTGTCACAGAAAGTGTCCTTTAAAAATTCTTGTGATTTCTTCATATGACTGTTTATATGGCTATATTTTTGATACTTGAATTTGTTTTGCTGTGGTGTGTTTAAAACATGAAATAAATATATATTCAACCTAAAAGGCATAAACAGAAGGAAAAAGAAGATGCCTACTGTTATACTGCGCAGGCCTGTTCCAGAAGATATTCTATATACTGTAGTGATTACTCCTTATGGTGTATCAATGAATATTAAATAAAAAAAAATTCATTGGTTTCACTACTCTGTATACAGTATCAAGGTATGCTAAAACTTGGAAATACAGTATGTGTGCTTGAATTTAAAATACAACGTATATTGTATTAAAAATAAGTTGTAATCCAAAGGCAATACAATAAAGTATTTCAAAATCTAAAAAAAGGGAGGAGGAGGGCGGAGCCGCCGAAGATGGATGTGTCCCCCTGAGGCTCCGTATCCCTCAGGACTTAGCAGCTAATAAAGATACCCACATGACACGGTAAATAGGCAAAAACTTTACCTCAAGCCTCCCTAGTAACCCGGGAATAACCAGTATGGTTTTTGGTGCCGCTCGTGGCAAAGGCAAACTAAAAACAGTTAAAGCAGTTCAGCCTAGAGGTTCTGGAAAAATGGCGCAATCTCTCTCCTCACACACAGTCACTCCTCACACAGCCAAGCAGCAGCATTTACCTCAGGATGCCTATAATGACTCTGATAGTGAATATAGCACTATTCCACAAGGAAAACAAGTGGAGTCTTTACATCCAAATATTTTGTAACAAATAGAAAACATGTTACAGAAAGCCTTAAGGCAGACTTCTGATCATCTAACTAAAAGTCTAACAAAGGAAATCCGTGAATTAGGTCAGCGCACCGCTGACTTGGAAATCAGAGAGGATGACATTGAAACAAATGTACTTACACATGATAATGAACTGGAAGCACTTAAAGAAGAAAATTATACCTTACAGACATGATTAGAAGACTTTGAACATAAAGCACGCCAATCGAATCTTTGTATTAGAGGAATACCTGAGACTGTTATAGACCTACAGTCCACTATGACTGCACTTTTCCAGGAAATGTTACCATCAACCCCCGTGGAACGTATGGAAATAGAAAGGACTCACAGATCCTTGGCTCCACGTAAACCAGAAGGTCCTCCCCGCGATGTAATTGTGAAATTCCACTTCTTCCACACTAAAGAACAGCTTATGGCAGCAGCTAGAGGCAAGGAATCACTCATCTTCCAAAACCATCCTTACCAGATTTTTGCTGACCTATCCCCAATCACTGTGGCTAAATGACTTGCACTCCTCAGTCTACAGCAACTTCAAATCCTTTATCAATGGGGATTTCCATTTTCTATTTGTTTTACTTTTTAAGGTACCAAACATACATGCAGATGCTCTGATGAATTACTTAACACCCTACAAAAGCTGCATCTTATTGAATGTTCTCCAACTAACTCTCGTAGACGTACATCATCCAGCTTTTCAAAAATCTCCTCTAACCCTAAAGCAGATGGAGGTTGACCGAATTCCACCAAAAGAGGTTGTTTCAATTCCCCTGTCATGGAACCCAAAGATACAATGGATTGAATGATTTTGCTTAATAGCTTGAATGGTACATTGTTTAGAATTACAGCCTTTCCAGGGCCTTTAATTATATTTCACATTTAGTTGACTATAGCTATACCTGTTCAATTATTTTTTCTGTTCTACTAAGTTCAGAATTTTTCTTATGCCTAACATATTCCCAGATAAACTTATCCGAAGTTTATCTTCAATACCTTCCTTTATTTCCCCTAATCCCCTTCCTCCCCATCCCTTCCTTCCTCGCCCTCCTGCCCCCCTATTTTATAGTAACCTATAGAAGCTTATTCTCGGCCCACATCATTAGGGTTATTAGTTAACTAAACCTTTTTTTCTATCTTATTGCCATGTTTGAGTTATAAACACTTTTTTTTAATCTCTGAATATGAAAATCCACTGAGATCCCGAGTGTTAGTCACTGCTCCCTCCACTTTTCTACTTTAGGATATTCTTCTGTGTTGTCTTTCCTGTTATTGAGAGGCCTCCTTGTGTAGACACTAGTCCTCTGAGTTTGTGCTTCATACACACTCAGTACGCCACCTTTTTTAATGTCATTCTCTACACAAATTGATCAAAATTCAATCTCTATGACTCTTATTCTCTCCTTTTCTCTTGTCATCCTGATTCTATTCCCTCCTTGTTCTTTATCCCCCCCCCCCCGGGGTGATCTTGGTCTCACAGATTATATGTTCAATATATAAGGATACTTTCTTTAATATTTGTTTATGGCCCCCTTAAATGTTCTTACACTAGGTCACAAGGTCTAAATATTCCACAAAAAAGAACTAAGGTCTTTTGCTCTCTAGCTTCTTCAAAATCACATATAGTATGCTTTCAAGAAACCCACTTCAAAGATACGGCCACTCCCAAATATTTTGGCTCGATTTACCCCCAAGTTTTTACAGCTTCTGCGAAGACCAAACAGCAAAGAGTGTTAATAGCGTTTCATCGCACCACTCCCTTTTCTCTTTTAACAGAGATCAAGGATTTTGAAGGTCCCTACCTTATAGTTACAGGATACCTGTTTGGCAGTTGTGTCCTATTATGCTCCTAACAAAACTCCATCCTCATTTCTCTCCCACTTGCTACAAGTGATTGATTCCCATAAAGCAGGTGCTCTTTTTATATGTGGAGATTCTAATCAAGCTCTGTATCCTTACCTAGATAAATCCTCTTCTTCAACTGCATCTAGCCCACAGTCTCTCACGTTTCAACAAATTCTTCAGCGATACTCTCTGCTAGATTCATGGCATGAATTCAACCCTACAAAATGTCAGTTTACTTATTATTCTCACCCTCATAAGTCTTTTTCCCGTATTGATCACATCTTAGTAACAATAGGAATGACTCCTGATCTTCTTACCTCATCTATTATCGCCTTTACATGGACAGACCACTGTGCAGTACTCACTACATTCTCTTCCATAATACCTAAATCTCAAGACCCAACATGGCACATTAATGATACTATCCTATCTCACCCATCACACTCCTCTGACCTAGAAACAGCTATAAAAAATTACATAGCCAATAATAAGACCCCTGATATATCCCTATTGACCTTATGAGAAGCGCACAAACCTGTTCTCCGTGGAATTTGTATTAGACAAGCTTAATTTCTTAAAAGAAAAGAAAAAGGACAACTATAACAAAAACTAGAAGCAGACTTTAATGCTTGTCACACACTCTTTCAAACTAATCCAACCCCTGTAAGCAAGTTATGCCTTGATAAAGCATGTTTAAATCTAGATCTTTTTTATCGGAATCTGTAAATAAAACATTATTTAAGTCTAAACATACAATTTATCAGAAAGCAAACAAACCCACCACTTCATTAGCCCGAGCAATTAAGAAACTTAACCGCCCTTCTAAACCAATTCGACTAAAACTTTCCCAAGATACTTACACTAGCAAATTTTTCAAAAACACCTTATCTCTCTATATAAAAAAAAAGGATCCTTTGATCAAAATTTTTCAGTCATTTTTTCCCCAAATGAATCTTCCTAATATGACCTTAGCCCAACGCAAAGGTCTTGAAAACCCCATTGCTTCTAATGAATTCAACCTAGCTATCAATTCTCTTAAATTAAATAAGTGCCCAGGCCCCGGCAGCTTCTCTGCCCTATACTATAAGAAATTCTCTAACATATAAGCTCCAATGTTAGCAAATGCATTTAATTGTCTACTTTATGGTCAATCTTTCCACCCAGAATCTTTAACGCTATAATATCAATGATCCCTAAGCCTCAATCAGATGACTCATCCAGTTTCAACTATAGACCCATTTCTTTACTTTATCCCGACATTAAATTACTAGCAAAAGTTCTAGCAACTCGTTTAAACAGCATAATTTGGATCATTAATAAACAATGACCAGGTTGGTTTTATCCCCTTACGCCAAGCGGCAGATAATATACGCAGGGCTACTTTGTTAATTCATGCAGCTAAAATGTGACAATTACCCATATATCTTTTATCTTTAGATATCAAAAAAAGCATTTTATATTGTTTCATGGCCCTACCTACATTTTGCACTACAGAAATGTGGATCTGGTACTCATTTTCTCAATTGGATTTCTTCTCTATACAACAAACCCAAAGCTTATATTAAATATGCCGGATACAAATCAGACCCCTTCTATTTCAACAGAGGAACATAGCAGGTCTGCCCACTTTCCCCTCTCCTATTTGCCCTACTTATTGAACCCCTAGCTTAATCGATCCATACTGATCCTTTTATAAAAGGCCTAGATATCGCTAGTCACCAACATAAACTTTGTATGTTTGCTGACGATATTTTAGTTTTTATGTCATCCCCTCATATTCCTGCCAATAAAATCTCCTAAAAAAACTAGACCACTTCGCTCACTTTCTGGATTAGTTGTTAACCCACAAAAATCAATATCCCTAAACGTCCCTCTACCCTCTCAGATATTAAAACAAGTGCAAACATCTCTTCCTTTCTCTTGGACTACCTCAAACCTTCCTTACTTAGGGATAAACCTTATATGTAATCTTTCAAACCTCTTTGCAGCCAACTTTCTTCCAATTATGCGTAAAATTTCTAATCTTTTGTCACAATGGTCATCTTTACCATTATCCTGGATAGGTAGAATAAATGTAATAAAGATGGCCATATTGCCAAAAATTCTTTACTTATTCCGAGTTCTACCCATACCTGTTCCAACATATTTTCTTAGAATCCTAAAACGAAAAACGACAGCTTTCATCTGGGGCCCTTTGAAACCCCATATACCCAAACACACTATTTATCTTCCAAAAGGAGGACTTTTCCACTTATTACCATGCTGCTCACATGGCCCATATACCCAAATATCATGCAAAAAATGAAATCCCACTTTGGGTATCTTTAGAATCTGTTGATTACGATCCACTTTCAATTAACAACCTTATATGGTTGAATCTTTCCGACCGTAAAAAACTCAGTAACCCTATACCTAAACACACATTATCCATTTGGGACAGATGTAAACAAACAAATGGACTACAGTCCCCACATAACCCTCTTTTATCATTTTTTAAGCATCCACTTTTCTACCCTGAATGGTCTTACCCAAAATCCTTTAAAGCCTGGACATCTACTAATTTAACTGAACTTTGTGAGCTTACATCTTCTACCTCATTCAAATCTTTCCCTGATTTATGTGATAATCACGAGTTACCTAAATCAGAGATCTTTAGATATCTTCAAATAAAAAACTTCTTTATGCCCTATATACAAGAAAAAGATAAATTTGATTCGTTATCTCCTTTTGAGAAAATATGTTACCGAGATCCACATACCAAAGGAGTAATATCAACTCTATACACACATCTAATCACTAAATCCAATTCAGACAAACCATTATATGTAGCAAAATGGGAGTGAGACCTAGGGTCCCCATTGGATGCAGCTGTCTGGAATAGTATTTGGACTGCAACTAAGTCATCTTCACAAAATATTTCTGCTCTGGAGACATACTATAAGGTGCTTACATACTGGTATTTGGTCCCTGTTAGAATTGCAAAATATGCCTCTAATTACTCCCCATTGTGTTTTCGTGGTGGTGGTGATCAAGGAACACACTTTCATGTATGGTGGGATTGCCCGGTTGCAAAAAACTTTTGGAAATGAATCTTTCTAATGATTTCAACAATATTTGAAACATGCATTAGTTCTAATACCACAATAGCACTACTGAACTTAAAACTGGCTAATCTCTCCCACCGCCAATTTAAACTATTATTACAAATCACTGCAGCTGCAAAACAAACAGTAGCCAAATCATAGAAAACCCCATTCTTAATATTGAATGAATCAAAGCACAGAATCAATCATGCAATGATTCATGCCAAAGCAGAAGCTATAGCACAAGATACTATACCTGGCTTTGAGCAAACATGGAGTCCTTGGATGAACCACATTTTGTCTCCTAATTGTAATTTCTCTTTACTAAGACCTTGTTATTTTTCATCGGTTTAATATATATTCATGACATTTGATTAAAACCAAGATTTACCCCAAGGATCCCATTTACCTTTCATCTCTCTTCCTTTCCCTCTTTTTACACTTTCCTCTATTCTTTCTGTCTCTTTTTCTACTTTTACATTCAATACTTATGGTAACATAAAATATGTTGGTTAATAACATATTATAGAAAGATTCATAGTTCCTATGCATCAAATACATTTCTGGAATGTGTAAATATACTCTTTTTTACTCGACACAGCTCTGATAACAATTTTGATCCTCTTATCTAGGAAGTCATTACGCGTCAAACTATTCTTAATTTGTAACAATTTTTCTTCACACATTATTAGTTACTCTTTCCAATGGTTTGATTTATATAACAAATGTAACATTTATATATCTGCAATTGATGTCAGAACTTTTACTCAATTCCCAATACATATCTTGTTACCATCTAATATATTTATCTATGTTTACTGTTAAAACCCAATAAACGAATTTAACCAGAAAATCTAAAATCATGGTACTGTCTCTTCAAAGCAACATATGGTCTGTATTAATCACTTGCTGACCGCGCAATGCCCAAAAACTGCCACAAGGTGGATTCATTGTTCTGGGAGGTGGTACTAAAATGTCTTCCCAGAATCGCATTCCTGTGCGCCCCCTGGGGTACACGCACGGGAGTCTCTGTTTTTGCCGGGTCCTGTGAACCAGGCAAGTCACAGATCGCGATAAAGTGCCAATGGTGGCGGCCCTTTACCACATGATCACGCCATCCAATGGCGGCGTGATCACAATGTAAACACGCTGGGGTCATCCAGAGTGTCAGCTCTCTCCTCACACCGATCCAGCTTATGAGGAGAGGAGAGATATTGATTCCCAGCAGTTCTTAACTGTGAGTTATACTGTAATTTAACTGTGCCCAGCAGTGCCCAGCCATGCCCAGCAGTGTTCTACTCTTCCATTAGTGCCACATCTGTGGCACATCTGTGCCCCCTGTGTCACCACAGTGCCACATCAGTGCCACTAAAGTGCCACATCAGTGCCATCAGTGCCACTACAGTGCTCATCTGTGCCATCAGTGCCACACCTGTGCCACCAGAGTGCCCATCAGTGCTACCAGTGCCACTACAGTTCCACCTGTGCTCATCAGTGCCACCTGAGCCCATCAGTGCCACATGTGCCCATCAGTGCCACTACAGTGCTCATATGTGCCATCAGTGCCACTACAGTGCCCATCAGTGCTACACCAGTGCCACATCAGTGCCAAACCAGTGATTGTCTGTGCCACCTGTGCCACTACAGTGTTCATCAGTACTATATTAGAGCAACTACAATACTCATCCGTGCCATCAGTGCCACCTGTGCCCAGCAGTGCCACTACAGTGCTCATGTGTGTCATCAGTGTCACTACAGTGCCCATCAGTGCCACATCAGTGCCACACCAGTGCCACCTGTGCCTTCATTGCCACTAAAGTGCTCATTAGTACCACTACAGTGCTCATCAGTGCTACATTAGTGCAACTACAGTGCTCATCTGTGCCCTACAGGGCCTTCGTGCCACTAAAGTGCCCATTAGTGCTACTACAGTGCCATCAGTGCTCATCTGCACAACTACCGTGCTCATCTGCACCACTACAGTGCTCTACAGTGCCACTACAGTGCTCATCAGTGCCACTACAGTGCTCATCAGTGCCACTAAAATGTTACATTAGTGCCACTACAGTGCTCATCTGTGCTCATCAGTGACACTACAGTGCCATCAGTGTTCATCTGCACCACTACAGTGCCCATAAGTGGCACTACAGGGCTCATCAGTCCCACTCCAGTGCTCATCAGTGCCACTACAGTGCCCAATAATGCACATCAGTGCCCATAAGTGAGTGCTAATCAGTGCCACCCCATCACTGGATCCTCATTAGCGCTCATCAGTGCCACCTTATAAGTGCCAGCTAATCAGTGCAGCTGTAGTGCATTAGTGCACATCAGTGCAACCTCATCAGTGCACCCTCATGAACACCTATCAGTGCATCCACATCACACCACACTCACCAGTAGGACAAAAAAATATTCCACTGAGGAAACATACCAGATTCTGAACTTGAGCCTGAGTGACGAGAGCAGCGGGTAGCTCTCTGAGTCTGAGTCCAATTCTGATTCGGATTATGAGTCCGTTGTAAGCAGTGGGTCTGATTCAGAATCGGAGGAAGAAGAACTGGTGCCCATGAAACGAAGGTGTTCTGGCGAGGAGCAGCAGGCTACTACAAATAGAGCAGTGCCATCCACCTCTAGCGCAGTGCCATCCAAATCTAGCACAGTGCCATCCACATCTAGTGCAGTGCCATCCACCTCTAGTGCAGTGCCATCGACAAGAAATAAAGTACCACTCCAAAGGCCAAGCACTAGTGGGGTGTCATCTCAGCCCCAAAGGGTGAGGACCCATGCCAGTCTTCACTATGCCATTCAGAACTCCCTGTGGCTTCCCTCTAATTCTGGAGCAGCAAACCTCCACCCTTTCACCGCCCAGCCAGGTGTCCAGGTGAACACCGATAATTTTACCCTCCTTGATTTTTTTCATTTCATTTTCACTGAAGACCTACTATCGTCCATCATGGCCCAGTGCAACCCGTATGCAAGGCAGTTCATAGCAAACAACCCTGTCCTAGTTACGCCTGCCCATTTGAGTGGAGAGAACTTACAGTGGAGGAATTTAAAATTTTTTTAGGCCTAACATTTAATATGGGACTATGGGATTATGCGGTTCCTCCACTATAATGACAATACACAGTGCCCTCCCGCAATAACCCAGCTTACGACAAACTATTTAAAATTTACCCCTTCTAAACTATTTTTCTGAAAAATTTGCCCAGTTATTTACCCCCGACCAAAATATCTCCATCAATGAGTGCCTTGTAAAATTCACACGCAGGCTGGCCATAAAACAGTTTATCCCCAACAAAAGGGCCCGATATGGGGTTAAGCTGTACAAGGTTTGTGACCGAGACACCGGTTACATCTACACCTTCCTGGTCTATGAAGGTAAAGACACCCAGCTGCATCCCCGTGAATGCCCTGAGTATATTGGAGCCAGTGGAAAGGTTGTTTGGGGGGTTATCTATCTACTCCTTGGAAAAGGGTACCATCTTTATGTGAATAACTTTTATTCAAGTTCGCCCATCTTCAGAACCAATAGAAAGGGCTTCCCGCAAAGGCTCGTTAACGAAAGGCAATGGAGAGGAAACACAGCGTCTTTGCAGAGCCAGGAGCTATTGGCTGTCAAGTGGAGGGACAGGTGGAATGTCTACATGCTGACTTCAATACACGACAACACCTACATGGAAATCCCCAGGAGGAGAGGAGGCACAATCCGGAAAACAGCTTGTGTCCATGAATATAATTTGTTCATGGGGGTGTCGACTTCAGTGACCAGATGATCGAACCCTACCTTCCCACAAGGAAATCCCACCATTGGTACAAGAAAGTTTCTATATACCATTTCAGTTTGGCCATGTATAAGAGTTATGTTATTTACAAAAATCAACCGAGACCCCCGTATCCTATCTTCAATACCATGAAGAAGTCATCACCGCCCTATTGTACCCTGAAGGCCCACCAGAAAATATTTTCTCTGAGGGGGCGTGGTTTGCGCGCACTACAGATGGACGCGAGTCTCTAGAGCTCCGGCTACTCGAGGGGAAAAAGAGCAACCTGGACCTCGCTACCTCGCCCAAACCCCACAAATCCGACTGCCTCTTCCCCCCCACAGGTGGAGAGACTATGAGGAAAAGAAAGGAGAACCGGGGCCCGCAAAAACTCACGGAGTTTTTCGGCCCAACCTCCCGGAGCACAATCCAAGATGGCGCCGGCGCGGCGGCCTCAGCCGCGGGAGAGCACAGAAGCAGCTTTTACACAGACCTACCCGACGACCAGACGGAGGACAGATCCCCAGGGATGTCTCCCACTCACCGCTCCTCACTCCCTGGCAGCCCGACATGTAGCAGCCCGGCCAAGTCACGCATGAGGTTGGAGGAGCCGCCATGTGACCCGGTGAGTCAGGATCCCTCCTCAATCCCCCATACAATCCCCAGCACATCTATTGCTGCATTCCCAACCAGTAATCAACCTGTAGTGGACACCTTGCTTAAGGATATGCTACTCTCACTCCAGCAATCACTCCATGCAGACATATCCTCTCTCACCCACAAGCTATCAAGAGAAATATCCTCCCTAGGGGAGAGGGTCCACAATACAGAAAACGCTATCAGTGACATTACATACACTGTTAATGACTTAGTGGACGCCAATGATGAGGGGGTGGAGGAGAGAAGATGGCTGCGATCCAAAATAGCAGACTTAGAAGATCGCAGCAGAAGAAACAATGTCAAGCTTAGGGGGATCCCCGAAACAGTACAGCCCCAAGACCTTAATCAGTACGCCACAGGCCTGTTCAGAGCTCTCCTTCCTGACCTGCAACCTATTGAGCTGACAATAGACCGCATACATCGGATCCCTAAACCATCCTTTCTCCCAGAAACAACCCCCAGAGATGTCTTACTTCGCATACACTTCTATACCACCAAAGATTCAGCCCTGAGAAAGGCAAGAACCCTGGGCAAACTCCCAGAACCCTACGAAGCAATACAAATGTTCCCAGACTTGTCCAAGTACACTATGGATCTGAGACGCCAATTAAACACCATAACAAAGGCACTACGCAACCATGGCATTGGCTATAAATGGAGCCACCCAGCAAAACTCACTATAGAAAGGAATGGCAAATCACACACCATATCCGCCCTCGAATCAGGAATAACCCTCCTTAAAGAATGGGGCATTATACCCGAACCCTCCCCTACAAGCAATCAAAAGGCAATTCGGAACCCAAGTCCACCGCTGTGGCACAAGGCAAACCGAAAATATCAACCTAAATTTTAAGCAGGTCCCACCGGACAACACACCGGCAACTACTTCCCCTCCCCTCCATACTAGCCGACGCTGTAGTGCTAAACCTCTTGGGACATTCACCCTCACCATTACCAAGCAGCTACATTGCTAACGTTTTTCAGCTGCACAGTTATGTTTCTTGTTCTCTTTTTTTCTTTTTGTCATTTTTCCTCTCCTCCCCTCTTCCACAACCCTCCCTCTTTCCTCTCCCACCCCGAAACTCAGAGATGGAAGCAAGAAGACTCCACACGGCTCAGAATAATCCTTCACCGAACCCACCAGAAGGCTTCACCCACCGCAACCTGGTATGAGAAGACGTCCCCAACAGTGAGTAAACGGCACAGAGCACACATGACACCACCACCATGAACATTAAAATTGTTTCAATTAACGCTAAAGGCCTCAACCACCCAGCCAAAAGAGCATCGCTCTGGCAAACTGCCCTGAAGCTGGACGGAGATATCATTTGCGTTCAAGAAACGCACTTTAAAGAAAAGGAAGCACCGAAATTCTCACATAAGTCATTCCCCCATATTTACCTGGCCAACTCAAATGAAAAGAAAAGAGGAGTAGCCATATTGATCAAAAACACCATAGACTTTGAGCTGATTCAGGACCACGTAGACCCAGAAGGCAGATACTTGTCTCTTGTATGCAAAATTAACTCAGCATTAACTACTCTCACTTGCCTGTATGCCCCCAACTCCCACCAGATCGCATTCCTCAACAAACTTACGAAGAGAATCCGCAAGATCCAAAAAGGCATGATGATAACATGTGGAGACTTTAATATTGCTCCGGACTCAGCAATTGACACTTCCAACAGACATAGGAGGGGAAACTCCCCCCTACAATCTTACCTCAGATCTAAAAATCTTTATGACACCTGGAGGTGCCTTCACCCTGAGGAAATTGATTTCTCGTTCCACTCAAATGCCCATAACACATATACCAGGATAGACCACTTCATAACTGACAGACAGGCACTACAACTAGCCTCTGAATCAACTATAGAGCAAATTACCTGGTCGGACCACGCTCCGATAACTCTATCCCTTGGCCCTGCAAAACATACCACCGGCCCGCATGTATGGAGGGCCAACGTAAAACTTATGAGAACTTCACCCTACGCAGAAGACCTCCAAGCCAAACTCAAAGAATTTTTTGAACTTAACATGGGATCTGTTGAAAAAGTCTCAACTTTATGGCAAGCACATAAAGCTTACATAAGGGGAGTCTTTATTAAACTTAGTGCAGTAGCCAAAAAAAGGAGGACGCAGCGTCTAGATGAGATCACTGACCAAATTCAAATGATAGAAGACCAAAACAAAAAAACCCCCAACGAGTCCCTTAGGGCAAAGTTAACAACCCTCAGACAGGAATTTCGTGTGCTACTCCTTGACAACTACGAGAGGGCACACAAAAAATTTAAAGCAGTAGCCTACACTACTAACAATAAGGCTGGAAAACGCCTGGCAGACCGCCTTAAAGCGGCTCGCACAAAAGCCAAAATTCCCTTCCTGTATCATCCTACTACCAAAACTAAAGAAGTCCATCCCCAGGCGATAGCCAATACCTTTAGTGCATACTACGAATCTCTTTACAATCTAAAAGCGGACCCACTTACTCCCCAACCCTCTCCCTTAGACATTCAAAACTTTTTATCACGGGTTAACCTCCCTAAATTGAACCAAATTCAGTTACAAAAACTATGCTCTCCATTCAACGTACAAGAAATACTCCATCACATTGACTCCCTTCCCAACAATAAGTCCCCGGGCCCAGATGGCCTTCCTAGTGAATATCTTAAACAATTTAAAGAGACCCTTGCCCCCCATCTATGTGACCTCTTCAACGACGCTGCCTCCTCCTCCAGCTTTCCAAAAGAGATGTTGCAAGCCCTAATTGTTACAATCCCCAAACCTGGCAAGGAACCTACAACCCCACAAAATTTTCGCCCCATCTCTCTCCTTAATGCGGACATTAAAGTATACGCCAAAATCTTAGCTACCAGATTAATGGAATTTATTCCCCAGTTGATCCATCGAGATCAAGCAGGGTTTGTGAAAGGCCGTCAAACGTCAGATGCCACCAGAAGATTAATCAACATCATTAATTTAGCCAAATCCACAGGAACGCCTTCTCTGCTCCTCTCTTTGGATGCAGAGAAGGCGTTCGATAGAGTTCACTGGGGGTACCTCCAGGAAACCCTTGTCAGGTTTGGGATAAAGGACAACATACTGCGAGCCATTATGGCACTCTACTCAACCCCCTCTGCAAAAGTACTTACCCCAGACGCACTGTCATCAACGTTCCATATATCCAACGGTACGCGCCAAGGTTCCCCTGTATCGCCAATTATATTTAACCTGGCAATAGAACCGCTAGCCGCCTCCATCAGAGATGATGGATGGATAGCGGGTCTTGAGATAGGAACGACGTCTCACAAGATCAGCCTTTTTGCCGATGACGTGATTCTCATGATAACTAATCCCCTTTCCTCACTCCCCGTCACTCAGGATCTCCTACTCCAATTTAGCGCAATATCATACTACAAAATAAATTCATCTAAATCTCAAATCCTGAGTATAGGTCTTGATAGTGTCACCAAAGCTATACTGGAATCCAAACTCCCATACCAATGGGCAGAACATTCTATTAAATACTTGGGCATATCCCTCACAAACAACCAAAACTCACTCTTCAAAAACAATTTCTTCCCCTTTAGACAACACTACACTAAACTGCTAGATCACATTGCCAAACAAGAACTCTCCTGGACAGGCAGGTTAGCTTCAATTAAAATGCTAGTACTTCCCCAAATAATGTATCTATTCAGATGCCTCCCTATTCCCATCCCCCAAAATTACCTGAATTCTCTTCAAACTTTGCTGAGCAAATGCATATGGCAAAACAAAAAGCCTAGAGTTAACAGAAACTGGCTCTATAAACATAGAGCAGCTGGGGGGTCAGGTCTCCCAAATCTGACAGACTACTATCGAGCGTGCATACTGACTCAGCTCAGGGAATGGTTCAATCCAGCAGACTCCTCCCTATGGTGCCAGCTGGAACACTACCAAGTCCCAGGGCGTAACCTAAAGACCTGGCTCTTTAGCCTAAACCCAAAACCCCAATACGACATCTCCCTTTCACCAACGATTAAGGCAACATGTAAAGTCTGGAAAAAATTTATCCAACTTAAATGGTCGGACACTCCTACCGCTAATCCACAGATACCTATAGCCACAGTCCACAGACTCATACCCTACTTCTCCTCTACGCCATGGGCAAACGATACCTCTAGACTCCTTAATGACTTACTAACGAAAGAAGGGATAAAACCATTCAAACAACTGCAGGAAGAATTAGCACTGCCCAATAGATACTTTTACCAATATCTACAACTGAAACACTGCATTAACAGCAACCCACATCTTCGGGTACTTCTCCCCATCACAGCACTGAAATATCTCAACACCCATAACAACCGCCCAAAGGGCATCACTCTTTTTTACAATCTGTTAAACGAAAAAACAACGTTCACTCACACTCCAGCAGTGCGGAGATGGGAAGAGGACCTAAGATCCAGCTTCTCTTCATCCCAGTGGGAATCTGCCCTCCGGTCAATTTATAAAAACATCACATGCGCCTCTCTCTGGGAATTAACTCAGAACATCACACAAAGACGATACCTAACACCCTACAAGATAGCCCTGTTTGCTCCGCACTCCTCTCCCTTCTGCTGGAGAGCATGTGGCAAGGAGGGTACCCTACTACATGTCTTGTGGGACTGCCCCCTGATCCAAAAGTACTGGTCGGGGATATTCCGAATGATTCAAGAGATAACCGGAATTTCCCCGAGTAACCCACCAGCACTAGGCCTTCTAAACCTCAATATTGACGAATTTCCTCATATTTTCCACAAAACTGTTGCACATATTTTACTAGCGGCTAGACAAAATATTACCAAGTTGTGGAAAAATGCTAACTCCCCCTCACTAAAAGAAGTAATCAACCAGACCCAATCCCATTATAACTACGAAATTACACTAGCTGCGGACAGAAAGCAATACCTAAAACTAATTCAACTATGGAACCCATGGGTTGTGTGGTACAATTTATATAAAACAATATAACTCATCACTACTCTGAGATTCATACCTATTCCTCCCCCTCCTCCCCCTTCTTCCCCTTTAAGTTAATCCCTCTACGCCATAATCAATCCAACCTACCAAACTCTACCAAGTTCCTCCTATCCGGAAAGAATACTCACTGATAAACTAGCTTACAAAACACCAGCGTCCCTGCCCTTGAGCACAGCTTGTCCCCATAGGGGTGCCGGGTTTAGGGACTTGAGACCAGCTTGAACTGCCGATATAGTACTATCACTAAGTACAGTTTTCTCTTGGTAGAGTATATATACTGCCTGTATTCATAACTCCTGAGTTGTAACCTGTCGACAAGTTGATATGTTATTGTAACATTTATTGTTATATTTCCTGTGTACCAATAAAAAACTATTGAAACTAGAAAATATTTTCTCTGATTCAGTGAGCAGACTACAAGAATGTCACCTTTCTGAAAAACTCCCCATCCATGAAATAGGCCAAAGATGCCAGAAGAAATGCCAGGTGTGCTCCAAAGGAGGAGGTAGAAGAAACACTGTGTATTTTTTTCCCCCAATGCCCTTCCCAACCAGGCCTCTGTATAGGTGACTGTTTCCACTGTTACCATACTTCACTACATTATTAGTGAAGTATGGTAAATGTAATTGTCATTTACAGCCACACCTCTGATGCCACTGCACTGTACATATCACTGCCTTCTTCGGAACTGACCCTGGCCTGCTATACGACCATGCTTCTGCTTCACGCTAAAAATACCTCTGCCTGCTCTGGAACTGACCCTGGCCTGCTATACGACCACACTTCTGTCTAACGTAAACATACCTCTGCCTGCTCCCGAACTGACCCTGGCCTGTTATACAACCACACTTCTGCCTAACGCTAAACTGTACCTACCTCAGCCTGCTCTGGAACTGACCCTGGACTGTTTGACCACTTTTTTTGCCTGCCTCTTGGACTGATCTTTTACCCTGCTGCTGGAGTAGTGGGATTCACACACAGGGGTCTCACATATGTGAGGGGCTCCAGAATTGTTTTTTTTTAGTTTCCTCATTTCCGGATTAGGGTCTGGAGACTCGGAGGCTTCAAAAAGATTTGGGTGGGAGAAGCCTCTACCCCTGTACCCATTATTTCCTGGCCTGCTATACGTACTAAGGATTATGTTCCTGCCTACTACCAGGACAAATATTGTGGCACTGCTGGCATTATCTCCAACTGCACTGACCCTGGACTGTATATGGACAGTATCCCTGCCTGTACTGACTATGGACAACATTCTTGCCTGCTGCCTGGCAACTGCGTTCGCTGTCACTGACCACGTCCCTGCCTGCTGCCTGGATCAGGACTCTCCTCCTGTGGACAACGGCACTACTAAAACCACAGGTAATCTTTTGTTTACCCTTTGCTCAGCAAAATGTATTTTGTGGTGTAATTCTTGGTATGTACATGCTATATGTTAGAAATATAAAGGGCTTTAAAAAATGTGATAGGTTGTCAGGAAATTAGATGCATAATTTATGTGCCTAGAACATCTGATGGTGCTCCTTGGATGTTGGGCCTCTGAATGTGGCCAGGCTGTGTAAAAGTCTCACTCATGTGATATCGCCATACTCAGGAGGAGAAGTAGAATGTATTTTGGGGTGTCATTTTTGCTATATGTATGCTGTGTGTTGGAAATATTTTATAAATGGACAACTTTGTGTAAAAAAAATGCATTTCCATTTTTTTGTCCACATTTTCCAAAAACTTCTGGAAAAAATGAAATTGTTCAAAGGACTCATTACACCTCATAGATTATACGTTGGGGTGTTAGTTTTCCAAAATGGGGTCATTTGTGGGCGTTTCCATTGTCCTGGTGCTCCAGGGCCTTCAAAAGTATAATAGGTGGTTGAGAAATGAGATGTGTAATTTATGCTCCTAGAATGGCTGAGGGTGCTACTTCAATGTTGGGCTCTGTATGTGGCCAGGCTGTGTAAAAGTCTCAAACAGTTGGTATCACCATACTCAAAAGGAGAAGCAGAATGTATTTTGGGGTGTCATTTTTGCTATGTACATGCTATGTGTTGGACATATCTTATAATTGGACAACTTTGTGTAAAAAAAATGCGTTTTCATTTTTTTCCCACATTTTCCTAAAACTTCTGGAAAAAAATAAACCATTCAAAGGACTCATTATGCCTCATAGATTATACGCTGGGGTGTTAGTTTTCCAAAATGGGGTCATTTTGTGGGCGTTTCCATTGTTCTGGTGCTCCAGGGCCTTCAAAATTGTAATAGGTGGTTGAGAAATGAGATGTGTAATTTATGCTCCTAGAAAGCCTGAAGGTGCTGCTTCAATGTTGGGCCTCTGTATGTGGCCAGGCTCTGTAAAAGTCTCACACATTTGGTATTGCCATACTCAGAAGAAATGGCAGAATGTATTTTGGGGTGTCATTTTGCTATGTACATGCTATGTGTTGGAAATAACTTATAAATTGACAACTTTGTGTAAAAAAAAAATGCATTTTCCTTTTTTTTCGCACATTTTCCAAAAACTTCTGGAAAATAATGAACCGTTCAAAAGACTCACTATGACTCATAGATTATACATTGGGGTGTTAGTTTTCCAAAATGTGGTCATTTTGTGGGGTTTCCATTGTTCTCGTGCTCCAGGGCCTTCAAAAGTGTAATAGATGGTTGAGAAATGAGATGTGTAATTTATGCTCCTAGAACGGCTGAGGGGGCTACTTCAATGTTGGGCTCTGTATGTGGCCAGGCTGTGTAAAAGTCTCACACATTTGGTATCACCATACTCACAAGGAGTAGCAGAATGCATTTGGGGTGTCATTTTTGCTATGCACATGCTATGTGTTGGACATATCTTATAATTGTTCAACTTTGTGTAAAAAAAAAGTGTTTTCATTTTTTTCTCACATATTGTTAAAACTTCTGGAAAAAAACATTCAAAGGGCTCATTATGCCTCATAGATTATATGCTGGGGTGTCAGAAAAATTGTGGGAAAAAAATACAGGGTGGGCCATTTATATGGATATACCTTAATAAAATGGGAATGGTTGGTGATATTAACTTCCTGTTTGTGGCACATTAGTATATGTGAGGGGGGAAACTTTTCACTTTTCAAAGGGGGGAGTGTATATGATTACACGGTGTTTGTCCTTCAATTATAGTGGTTGGTAAGGGTAAAATAATTCCATATAGGTATATTTACCGGGTGGGACATAAAAAAAGGGTGTTAAAAAGACTGTGGGGTCGTATATTAGATACTCCGTATTACTCGGGAAACTTACAAAAAAAGGTCTTCAAAATTGTTATACACTCTTTTTTTACTTTTGTGAAAAAAAAATGTGTTTCAACTTGTTAATATTCTATACAGGTTGTGTATCGTACACGTATCGTTTTTACTGTGGGGTTTACGTAAGACGATGAGGAACACTCATACCACTATGGTTTACACACTCTGAAAATGTGTCGGACCGGTGTATGTCTCGGGT
>BLSH010059069.1:1063826-1074401 GCA_018402905.1 Glandirana rugosa | reverse complement strand
GACACTGTCGAAAGACGTACCACTCCTAAAGTACGTCTTTCGACAGTGTCTAGCGGGGGGTGTGTCACGTGGTTCGTGTGACTATGGGGACAGGGGTATGTACAGTCACAGGGGTATTTTGTCGGGGGTTTTGTAGACATACAGGGGTTAGTGTAGACAGTGGTATGTGTTGTAGACAGTGTCAGGGGTTTGTAGACAGTGTCAGGGGTTTGTAGACAGTGTCAGGAGTTAGTAGACAGTGGTATGTGTTTTGCTTTCTGCATGAAATCCTCACCATGCAGAAAGCTGTCACAGAGCTGCAGCTCCTCCCCTCCCCCCCCCGCACTGAGCTCTCACTGAGCTCGGCGGGGGAGAACTGTCACAGAGACGCTCGTCTCTGTTTACAATGTGACGGCTGTGATTGGACACAGCCGTCACATGATCGGGAGGGCCAGTCACTGCGCCCGTATCCCGATCTCCGCTCAGCTGGATCCTGTGATCATAATGATCACAGGATCCAGCAGCAGCGCGGCGCGTGCCCGCGCTGCGAGTACCCGTTCTGCAGGACGTATATATACGTCCTGTCAGAACGGGGAAGCTCCCACCTGGCTGTATATGTACAGTGGCTGGGTGGGAGGTGGTTAAATATCGTGCCTGGACTGTCCCCTTGGTCTGCCTGTAAAGTGGCACATCTGTGTGATGTTTAGAACAGTGCCACAGCAAAATGAAATTTCTAAAGGAAAAAATGTCATTTAAAATTGCTTGCGGCTGTAATGTATTGCCGGCTGCTGGCAATATACAGTATCTCACAAAAGGTGATGGAATGGCTAAGCAAGTCTCCAGACGTAAACCCAATTGAGCATCTGTGGGGCATCTTCAAACGGAAGGTGGAGGAGTGCAAGGTCTCTAACATCCACCAGCTCCGTGATGTCGTCATGGAGGAGTGGAAGAGGACTCCAGTGGCAAGTAGTAGACATTAATGGCTGTCTGTTGAGTTATTTTGAGGGGGCAACAAATTTACGCTGTTATACAAGCTGTACACTTACTACTTTACATTGTAGCAAAGTGTCATTTCTTCAGTGTTGTCACATGAAAAGATATAATAAAATATTTACAAAAATGTGAGGGGTGTACTCACTTTTGCGAGATACTGTAGATAAAAAAATTGCGTGGAGGTCCCCCCCAGTCCATACCAGGCCCTTCGGGTCTGTTATGGATTTTAAGGGGAACCCCACGCCAAAATTGTTTTTAAAAATGGCGTGGGGTCCTCCCAAAATCTATACCAGACCCTTATCTGAGCATGCAATCTGGGATAGGGAGGGGAAGAGTGAATGCACCCCTTCCTGAACCATACCAGGCCACATGCCCTCAACATGGGGAGGGTGCTTTGGGGGTCCCCTCAAAGCACCTTGCCCCCATGTTGATGGGGACAAGGGCCTATTCCCGACAACCCTGGCCAGTGGTTGTCGGGGTCTTCAGGCAGGGGGCTTATCGGAATCTGGAACAAGGGGGCTCCCAGATCCCAACCCCCCCCATGTGAATGAGTATGGGGTGCATTGTACCCCTACCCATTCACCAAAAAAGAAGTGTAGTGTTACAAAAACAGTAGGCAGTTTTTGACAAGTCCTTTATTAAAAATGTCTTCTTCTTTCCCCGCTTCTTCTTCTGGTCTTCTCCTTCTTTCAGTCTTCCTTTCGCTTCTTCCTTCCTCTCATCGTCTTCTTTTTCTTCCTCCGCCGCCGCTCCCGCTGCCAACCAGAGACGACTCCCAGAATGAGCGGTCTTCAGTTTGGCAGTTATTTTATAAGTAAGTTGGAAAGTAGAGATACTGCACTACCCTATTGAGTATAGAATCAAGCAGCCAGCACGACAATAAAACCGGTATTGTATAAACTAAAGTGAACTTAAGTGCAGTGCTATACTTTGCTTGTTAGAATTAACATCACAGAATATAAAAATTTAAATAATAAAAAACAGGTTCCATAAAACCAACAGTGCAAAATAAAGTGCTAGAGTGTCCAAATACAGTATATAAAGAGAAAAAAAACTCTTGATGAATTTTCTTTCTTTTCGTGAGATAAGTATATTATAAGTCCATATGAAGTGTAATATCCACCCACATGCAGTGTAGACCTTCACCAGAGGAATAACTAAATACCCTTACCAGAATAATTCTGGGTAAGCACGTAACATCAACAGAAACTCCAGTAAAATCTTGTCAGATGTTGTACGTCTGCTGGATCCTTTTCACATAAGCTGTATCCACCACTCCACACATAGGGGTAAGATATCACTCAGAGCAGGACCCCCAGACCACTACCACTGTAGCTTATTAAAGGCGGGGTAGCTGATTGTATCAAACCTCATACAAGGATAAAAGGATACCACATAGTGTAATACCGCTTAACCAGGTACATTTATTAAAATGAATTGCACTTACGTAGAAGAAAAACGAGCGTAACATGGAATTCCAGTATATATGGTAGCAGAAAAGGCGCAATGAGCTGGAGCAGACCCTCATCACCCGACGCGTTTCGTCTGAAAAGACTTCAACTGGGGCATGATTCTGCTGCTCTCCATTGTGCTAAATATATAACATGTTGATAATTACCTAATTAGACACACTAGTGAACTTCGCCCATTGAGGTCATCGGTGTGAGTTTCAAGCCTCAATCTGAACTACATAAACCTGACATCTCATTGGTTGAACAATATGACTATACAAGCATAGGGAGAGGTACCATAATACCCCGTCCCGATCTAGGGATAGAGGATCACATCATGGACCATATAAATATGATTATAATAACTGGCAAGGTAGATCACCAATTAATACACACAATAGATTCTTTACATTGAGGAATTATGAGTCAAGAACACATCCGAATGTTCCAGATGATTTGTCACACTCCCCTGATAATTATAACCAGAGAGGTCCGGGCTCTGAGGGAGAGTTTATTGTTCTAAAACCATCTACTACTGCATTAGGGAGAGGTTCCTGTTGGTGCTCTGAGGGAGAGATTTTCATTCTAAAACCATTTACTACTGCATTAGGGAAACCTTCCTGTTGGTGCTCTGAGGGAGAGATTATCATTCTAAAATTATCTACTACTGCATTAGGGAAACGTTCCTGTTGGTGCTCTGAGGGACAGATTATCATTCTAAAACCATCTACTACTGCATTAGGGAGACGTTCCTGTTGGTGCTCTGAGGGAGAGATTATCATTCTAAAACCATCTACAACTGCATTAGGGATAGGTTCCTGTTGGTGATCTGAGGGAGAGATTATCGTTCTAAAACCATCTACTACTGCATTAGGGAGACGTTCCTGTTGGTGCTCTGAGGGAGAGTTTATTGTTCTAAAACAAACTACTACTGCATTAGGGAGAGGTTCCTGTTGGTGCTCTGAGGGAGAGTTTATTGTTATAAAGCCATCTACTACTGCATTAGGGAGAGGTTCCTGTTGGTGCTCTGAGGGAGAGTTTATCGTTCTAAAACCATCTACTACTGCATTAGGGAGAGATTCTTGTTGGTGCTCTGAGGGAGAGTTTATCGTTCTAAAAACATCTACTACTGCATTAGGGAGGGGTTCCTGTTGGTGCTCTGAGGGAGAGTTTATCGTTATAAAGCCATCTCCTACTGCATTAGGGAGAGGTTCCTGTTGGTGCTCTGAGGGAGAGTTTATCGTTATAAAACCATCCACTATTGCATTAGGGAGAGTTTCCTGTTGGTGCTCTGAGGGAGAGTTTATCGTTATAAAGCCATCTCCTACTGCATTAGGGAGTGGTTCCTGTTGGTGCTCTGAGGGAGAGTTTATCGTTATAAAACCATCCACTATTGCGTTAGGGAGAGTTTCCTGTTGGTGCTCTGAGGGAGAGTTTATCGTTATAAAGCCATCTCCTACTGCATTAGGGAGAGGTTCCTGTTGGTGCTCTGAGGGAGAGTTTATCGTTATAAAACCATCCACTATTGCATTAGGGAGAGTTTCCTGTTGGTGCTCTGAGGGGGAGTTTATCGTTCTAAAACCATCTACTACTGCATTAGGGAAAGGTTCCTGTTGGTGCTCTGAGGGAAAGTTTATCATTATAAAACCATCTACTACTGCATTAGGGAGAGGTTCCTGTTGGTGCTCTGAGGGAGAGTTTATCGTTCTAAAACCAACTACTACTGCATTAGGGAGAGGTTCCTGTTGGTGCTCTGAGGGAGAGTTTATCTTTCTAGAACCAACTACTACTACATTAGGGAGAGGTTCCTGTTGGTGCTCTGAGGGAGAATTTATTGTTTTAAAGCCATCTACTACTGCATTAGGGAGAAGTTCCTGTTGGTGCTCTGAGGGAGAGTTTATCGTTCTAAAAACATCTACTACTGCATTAGGGAGGGGTTCTTGTTGGTGCTCCGAGGGAGATTTTATCGTTATAAAGCCATCCACTACTGCATTAGGGAGAGGTTCCTGTTGGTGCTCTGAGGGAGAGTTTATCGTTCTTAAACCACCCACTACTGCATTAGGGAGAGGTTCCTGTTGGTGCTCTGAGGGAGAGTTTATCGTTCTAAAACCAACTACTACTGCATTAGTGACAGGTTCCTGTTGGTGCTGTGAAAGACAGATTATCGTTCTAAAATCATCTCATTCTGGTGTAGGGAGAAGTTCCTGCTGCTGGTATGAGCGGTGCATTTCTTGCACAAAAATAAAAAGTGCATCTACAATTTTTTTTTAAAAAAGATTAGAATAATAATTTATTATTCTTTTTTTTTGTATTAATAAATAGTGGTACCATACATTTGTGTCCAGAATGAGGAGAGTGTCAAATAAGGCACGTGGTGCTGCTGGTGCTGCTGGTGTTGGTGTTGTTGCTGAAGCTCCTGTTGCAAAGAGAGGATGTGGTCGATCTGTGCCAGCTTCACGCACAAGTGAAACACCTTCCTCAGGTAGCCTACAGAACCTTCAACATTATATGGTAGGCCCGAATGGCGCTCAATGAATGGTGAGGTCAGAACAATTACAGGTGATAGTAGATTGGGTGGCTGACAATGCCTCCAGTTCCTTCACATTGTCTCCCATCCGGTCCCTTGCTGAAAGCTCAGAGTTGGCACCTGAACCCCATGGCCATGTGTCTTTCACCTCAGCCCCTTGTAAATCAGCCAAGCAGTCTGAGCCCCAAGTCATGCTGCAGTCTCTTATGCTTTTTGATGACTCTGCTGCTGTGCTTTCCTGGGGCCATCCACATAGCCATGGCCCAGAAGTGGTAGACATTGAGTGCACTGATGCCCAACCACTTCTGGTTCAGGATGAGGACATGGAAACACCATGGCAGCAAGTCTGTGATGATGATGACGAAACACAGGTGCCAACTGCTGCGGCTTTCTACAGTGTGCATACTGACAAGGAGGGCAGTGGTGAAGGGTGGGTGGAAGATGATGTGGAGGATGATGAGGTCCTAGACCTCACATGGAATGAAGGTCATGTGAGTGATGTGTGCAGTTTGGAGGAAGAGGTGGTGGTCGCACAGAGGCACCAGCACAGCAAAAAAGGAATCAGATTGTAAAAGCGGAGCGGGCGTCCCCTAGACAGTACGCCTGCTACTACCCACCGCACCCAGGGACCTAGCACACCAAAGACAGCTCAAAGGCGTTCCCCGGCATGGCAGTTCTTCAGACAATGTGCTGACGACAAGACATGAGTGGTTTGCACACTGTGCAATGAGACCCTGAAGGGAGGCATAAATGTTCTAAACCTGAGCACAACCTGCATGACCAGGCATCTAAATTCAAAGCACTTGCTGCAGTGGAATAAGTACCTCAAAATCTAAGAAAGGTCTCGGCCTCCTCCTGCTTCCTCTTCTGCTGCTGCCTCGGCCTCTTCCTCCACCTCTACAGTGCCAGTGTCACCTGCCACCCAGCAAACAGACGATGTAACAGCAACGCCACCATGTCCGCCACCGCCCCCAAGCATTTCCACACGGTCCCATGGACAGTTTTAAAAACCTGATGGCGGTGGCTGTCCCAGAGTACATGGTTCCCAGCCACCACTACTTTTCCAGGCGAGCCATCCCTTCCCTGCACAAACAAGTCAGGGATGAGATTAAGTGTGCACTGCGCAACGCCATCCGTGGCAAGGTCCACATAACCACTGATACGTGGACCAGTAAGCATGGGCAGGGATGCTATATCTCGCTAACTGCACACTGGACAAATGTAGTGGTGGGTGGGCCTGAGGTGGCTAGCTGTTTGACGCATGTCCTTCCGCCACCCAGGATTGCAGGGCATGTCTCTTTGCCTCTTGTTGCCTCCTCCTCCTACTGCGCTTCCTCCTCCTCTTCTACCACCTCCTCATCCGCTCAGTGTAACACCTTCACCACCAACTTCAGCACATCCAGGGGGAAACGACAGCAGGGTGTTTTAAAACTGATATGTTTGGGGGATAAATCCCACATTGCGCAGCAGCTGTGGACGGGCATTGAACAACAGACCGATGAGTGGTTGTTGCCACTGAGCCTCAAGTCCGGCCTGGTGGTGTGCGATAATGGGGGAAATCTCGTAGCAGCTCATGGCCTAGCTGGTTTGACGCACATCCCTTGCCTGGCACATATGCTGAATTTGGTGGTGCAGAAATTTCTAAAAAACTACCCGGATATGTCAGAGCTGCTGCAGAAAGTGCGGGCCGTCTGTGCGTGCTTTCGGCGTTCTCACCCTGCTGCTGCTCACCTGTCTGCACTGCAGCGGAACTTCAGCCTTCCCGCTCACCGCCTCCTATGCGACGTGCCCACAAGGTGGAACTCCACCTTGCACATGCTGGAGAGACTGTGCGAGCAGCAGCAGGCAATAGTGGAGTTTCAGCTGCAGCATGAACGGGTCAGTCACTCTGTGGAACAGCACCACTTCACCACCAACGAGTGGGCCTCCATGCGAGACCTGTGTACCATATTGTGGTGTTTCGAGTACTCCACCAACATGGCCAGTGCCGATGATGCTGTTCTCAGCGTTACTATCCCACTTTTATGTCTCCTTGAAAAAAACACTTCGGGCTATGATGGAACAGGATGTGGCACAGGAGGAGGAGGAAGAGGGGTAATTTCCAAGGTTATCAGGCCAGTCATTCACAAGTGGCTCGGAGGGTGGGTTCCTGCACCAACATAGGCCAGGGGACAGTTCTGGAGGATGAGGAGGACGAGTATGATGATGAGGAGGAGGAGGAACCATGTTCACAGCAGGGTGGCACCCAACGCAGCTCATGGTCATCACTGGAGCGTGGCTGGGGGGATAGGGAGGACACAGATGATACACCTCCCACAGAGGACAGCTTGTCTTTGCCTCTGGGCAGCCTGGCACACATGAGCGACTACATGCTGCAGTGCCTGCTCAACGACAGCCAAGGTACCCACATTGTAACTTGTGCTGATTAATGGGTGGCCACCCTGCTGGATCCACATTACAAGGACAATGTGCCGTCCTTAATTCCCTCACCGGAGCGTGATCGGAAGATGCGCGACTACAAGCGCACTCTGGTAGACGCGCTGCTGAGGGCATTCCCAAATAACACCCCGGGGGCTCAGTGGAAGCACAAGGCGAAGGCAGAGGAGAAGGAGGAGGAAGAGGTCGCCAACGCAGCTGTGGCACCGCCAGCACCTCAGAAGGCAGGGTTAGCATGGTCGTAATGTTGAAAAGCTTTGTCAGCAGCACGCCACCACAAACAGCATCACCAACTGATAGGCAACGTCTTAGCAGGAGGCAGCATTTCAGCAACATAGTGGAACAGTATGTGTGCACACGCCTACACGTACTGACTGATGGGTCTGCCCCATTCAACTTCTGGGTCTCCAAATTGGCCACATGGCCTGAGCTTGCACTTTATGCCTCTAAGGTGCTAGCCTGCCCTGCAGCCAGTGTATTGTCTGAACGTGTGTTTAGTACGGCAGGGGGGCGTTATCACAGACAAGCACAGCCACCTGTCCACAGCCAACGTGGACAAGCTAACCTTTATTAAAATGAACCAGGCATGGATCCCACAAGACTTGTCTGTACCTTGTGCAGAATAGACATTTAGACCGGCCTCACACAGCCATTGGTATCCTTTTTTTTTTTTAATATGTCTCAATATTTTGGGGGCTACCCCAATTCTAAAATAAAACCAAACAAACAAAAAACAGTGTTGGCTACCTCCTCCTCTTCCTCCTCCTCCTCCACCACCACCGCCACTTCCGCCTACACTGCCACGGTCACGGCCTAAACAACCTCTAGGCTCCTATTCCACATCCACCTCCTCCCATTTTTATTTTTTTAGTTGATTTTAAGTTATTTCCCTATCCACATTTGTTTGCAGGGCACTTGTCCTACTCTTACCCCCATTTTGCTTCCTTTTGCAGCCTTCTAGCCCTTTCCATTACTTTTTTACAGCCATTTTTGTGCCCAAAAGTTCGGGTCTCCATTGACTTCAATGGGGTTCGGTGTCCGGGGTCAAGTTCGGATCGAGTTCGTTACCGAACCCGAACGTTTTCACGAGGTTCTGCTGAACCCAACGAACTCGAACATCCAGGTGTCCACTCAACTCTAATCAGCATTCCATATAGCACATTGTCACATTACATATTTGGACATCAAAATTGGCAAGTCTTCATCCTCAATATGTAACCTTTATATCCCCTCTGTTATTTCCAAAATTGTGGGTGAATTGGAACAATGGGCTAATCTCTCCCTTTCCATACTGGGAAGATGCCATCTCTTCAAGATGGTCAGCTTCCCAAAACTCCTATATTCCATTTAAACCATCACCCTCCTGATTCGCCATAAAGATACTCAGACCATCCACAGGACCCTCTCAGCCTTTATCTGGTGGAAAAACGTCCCCGCATGGCGCTCCCCAAACTTTTCCTCGCCAACCACCAAGGGGGTGCCAATCTTCCCAATATCCGAAACTACAATCTGGCATGCCTCTTAAAATTAGGTTTGGATTGGCTGTCCTGCACCTCAAGACATTCCAATTACGAAGTAAAAGCTCAAATGATGGATCCATACAGTCCAGCCGCAATTCTTCACTGCAAACTAAGCTCCCTTCCTCCAGCTTTGAAGCACAACTCATTGGTCAGGGACACGAACATAGCATGGAGAGAGGTGAGAAAAAAGCTTGGACTTCCCCCATTTATTTCTCCACACCTACCCATCAGAGGACACCCCAACACCCACTAAACGAGAAACCTGGCATCCTCTCAACCTGGACCTCCCTGGGCCTAAAAACTCTATCCCAATTATTCAATCCCATCACCAGTAAAGCACTCCCCTTCTCTGACCTGCAAAAACTTTTCAACCTACCTCACAGCCATTTCATCTACACTCAACAAATGATACGTTTTGTGACCAATCTCCATCCGGATAGACTTAAATGCTTCAAGACCTCTTTTCTAGACACCCTTTTGAAGAAAGGTCCTCTGAAAGTTTTGGACATATATAAGCTGCTCTCCTCAAACCTTCAACAAACATCTGGTCAGACTTACACACCCCATTGGGC
Organism: Glandirana rugosa; assembly: GCA_018402905.1. NCBI lineage: Eukaryota > Metazoa > Chordata > Amphibia > Anura > Ranidae > Glandirana > Glandirana rugosa. The sequence continues at coordinate 1,064,923 of BLSH010059069.1, read as the reverse complement.
TAAGGAATTCCCCTCCGCAAGGGATTTGGATTTCACATTAAAGGGTTACAACAGCACTCAAACTTCTATACAAAACAAGTTCTGGAGAGAGCAACAGCTCAAAATATTACACCGGGCTTATATGTCCTTGTCAGTCTCCTCAACATCAACCTCTACCTTCCACTGTGCATGGTGCAATACCCATAAACCCACTTTACGCCACAGGTTGTGGGATTGCCAATCTATTTCGGTCTTCTGGGACCATGTTGTAATCTTTGCAAACTTCATCACAGGAGGCAACGTTTTCAAAGACCCACTACCTCTCCTCTTCGGCTTCATGGACGACTCTCCAACAGCTTTAACAAAAGACAACAAGATCATCTTCCACAAACACAGATCCTTTCATGGTGGCTAGGAGAGCCACCCTTAAACAATGGACCTCAAACACCTCACCTACTATTTCTATGGTCAAAGCAGAACTTACAGACCTCTTCCACAAAGAAAGCCTGGATCTGACCCTCAATGGAACCAATAGTCATCGCTTCCACAGAAAATGGGACTCCTTCACCACCAAAGGCATTTGTTCCCCAGACCCCTCTCTCCTCAATGCAGCCCCCCGGAGAATGGACGAGACCGTTCCCCCCTCTCCCCCCGTCTCCCTCTATGATCATCCCACCTCTCCTTTAACCTCATCAACTAAGACCGTGTGATGTCAGAAGAAACTTTACTGTCCCCCACGCCAAGAACCTTCATCACTACTCGCATCTACAAACTCTCCTCCACCTCTGAAGAGACTTCAGTGGACTAACTTCTACCGAATACACTTGATATTACCTTCCCACCTAAAGTTTTGCCTGCCATGATAAACTTATTGAACCCCTAGATATTATTCATTTCGGATGCCTGGCTTTATACTTTCTATGTTATACTCTTATCTTATGACCAATGTACATGTTTTTTTCACTAAGTGGATATACATATCACTAACATGTATTTCTATATTTTATTTGTTTTTCCAACATGGTTTCCCCCTTCCCTCTCCCTTCTACTTCTCCCCCCCCCCCCCCCCTAAACCACCACCACCCCCCCCCCCCCCCCCTCTTCATCTTCCCTCTCCC
>BLSH010059069.1:1036769-1051979 GCA_018402905.1 Glandirana rugosa | reverse complement strand
GCTGTGATATACCATCTGAGAGAATTTATCTTGTGAGAGTTGGATCATCCAGTCTGGCAAAGATTCTCTTCCCGGTTTCCTGGACCATAAGGATAGATGACAACAACCCTGGTGTGTCCGGACCGACCAATCTCTCCATACACCTTCTAATCGGACCGTGCGGATGATGTGAGATCACCACTGGTGCCACTACCTACCTATTTGCGCATAATCTATGTGCTTCTGGTAAGCATATATGTTTATTAGCTTTGGATTTGATTGCAAGAATATTCATTGGCAAGCCTACCCCTTTCAGAGGAAGGAATTTTTTTCTTTACTATAACAAACATTGTCTCATCAACATAATTTCTTCAGTGACATTTGCACTTTATTTATATATTTTTATATTTTATATATATTTTTTTCATTCATTCCTTGTCTATAAAACGCATTGAGGAACCTTTATTCTGGGCGCTGCGGTTCTTGTATGTACATTTATAAGCAGCGATTCGCGTTAAGTGGTTAAACTAATTTACAAAAGTAGGGCACGTTCCTGCGCCCAACAAAAGTAACTGCAAGGGGTTACAGTGTTCTGTCACCAACACCCAAGGCCCAATTTTTCACCACCTGTTGGACTGGAGCATGTCATCACAATTTTTAACCACTTAACGCAAATCACTGCTTATAGACGGCGGCAGCTTTAAGTGGATGTATCGGGGTATAGCCTGCAGCTACAAGCTATACTCTAGTACCGTTTTTTAGAGCAGACAGCCGGCTATCCGGTGATAATGGCCGATCCGGCTTGGAAACCGCTCAGTTCTTATCTCAGGGAGTGGGAGGGGCCACCCCCCGTCCCGCCACGGTCCACCACTCTTCTCCGGTCTCCCGTCCCACCAAGAGACCAGAGCTCCGATCTGACACTTCTGCCCGCTATGTGGAGTCCCCGTGGAAGCCGAAATTGGCTTTAATCTGGACTCCTTCGTACATTTCTGCAAAGCAACGTTACAACGTCACTTCTGGTTTACTCTGTGGCAAATGTCGCCGGTTTTAAAAAAATGACAGTATTCAGAATCGCCGTTTTTGGCGATCTAAATACTGTGAAGTGCAAAGGAGGGATGGGGGGGGGGTCTTTTAGACCCCCCATCCCTCCATAAAGAATACCTGTCACCATATATTACTATCACAAGGGATGTTTACATTCCTTGTGATAGCAGGAAAAGTGATCAGATTTTTTTTTATTAACAAACAGTGTTAAAAAAAATAAATAAATAAATAAAAGAATGTAAAAAAAAATTGAACACGCCACCGTAACTGCGAGCTCGCGCAACAAAGAAAACGTACACGTAAGTCACGCCCGCATATGAAAACGGTGTTCAAACCACACATGTGAGGTATTGCCGCAATTGTCAGAGTGTGAGCAGTAATTCTAGCAAAAGACCTCTTCTGCACCTCTAACCTGGTAACCGTAAAAAAAATTTAAAGAGTCGCCTATGGAGATTTTTAAGTACCTGAGTTTGTCGCCATTCCGCAAGTGTGCGCAATTTTCAACCCTAACATGTATGGTATCTATTTACTTGGCATAACATCCTCTTTCACAATATACAAAAAAAATGGGCTAACTTTACTGTTATCTTATTTTTTTAACTCAAAAAAGCGAAAAAATTGCGCTTGAAAGACTTCTGCGCAAATACCGTGTGACAAATAGTATTGCAACGATCGCCATTTTATTCTCTAGGGTGTTTGAAAAAAATATATATAATGTTTGGGGGTTCAAAGTAATTTTGTAGCAAAAAAATTATTTTAACTTGTAAACAACAAGTGTAAAAAATTGTTCTGGGGCTTAAGTGGTTAAACTAATTTACAACAGCAGGTCCTGTCCCTGCGTCCAACAAGAGTAACTGCAAGGGTTACAGTGTTCTGGCACCGCCAGCACCCAAGGCCCATTTTTTGCCACCTGGTTGACTGGGGGCTTTCGTCACAATTTGTAAAGTAATTTACAACATCAGGCCCAGTTCCTTTGTCCAACAAGAGTAACTGCAAGGAGTTACAGCGTTCTGGCACCACCAACACCCAAGGCCCAATTTTTGGCCACCTGTTTGACTGGGGGTTTTCATCAGAATTTGTAAATTAATTGACAACATCAGGCCCAGTTCCTCCGTCCAACAAGAGTAACTGCAAGGAGTTACAGTGTTCTGGCACCGCCAGCACCCAAGGCCCAATTTTTCGCCACCTGTTTGACTGGTGGATTTTATCATAATTTTTAAACTAATTTACAACAGCAGGGCCCACGCCAAAATTGAAAGAAAAATGACATGCGGTTCCCCCAAAATCCAAACCAGGCCCTTCAGGTCTGGTATGGAACTTAAGGGGAACCCCGTGCCAAAATTAAAAAAAAAATGATGTGCAGTTTCCCCCCCCAAATCCAAACCAGGCCCTTCAGGTCTGGTATGGAATTTAAGGGGAACCCCGTGCCATTTTTTTTAAACAAAATGACGTGCAGTTCCCCCCAAAATCCAAACCAGGTCCTTCAGGTCTAGTATGGAATTTAAGGGGAACCCTGTGCCAAAATTTAAAAAAAAATGACGTGCGGTTACCCCCCAAAATCTAACCAGGCCCTTCAGGTCTGGTATGGAATTTAAGGGGAACCCCGTGCCAAAATAAAAAAAAAAGACGTGTGGTTCCCCCCAAAATCCAAACCAGGCCCTTCAGGTCTGGTATGGAATTTAAGGGGAACCCCGCACCAATTTTTTTTTTAAAAAATGACATGAGGTCCCCCCAAAATCCAAACCAGGCCCTTCAGGTCTGGTATGGATTTTAAGGGGAACGCTGCACCAAATTTTAAAAAAATGGCATTAGGTCTCCCCCAAAATCCAAACCAGACCCTTATCTGAGCACGCAACCCTGGCATGGCAGGAGGGGGTGGGGAGGAGCGAGCACCCCCCCTCCGAACCATACCAGGCCACATGCACTCAACATGGGGAGGATGCTTTGAGGTCGCCCCCAAAGCACCTTGTCCCCATGTTGATGGGGAGAAGGGCCTCATCCCCACAACCCTGGCCGGTGGTTGTGGGGATCTGCGGGCAAGGGGCTTATCAGAATCTGAAAGCCCCCTTTAATAAGGGGGCCCCCAGATCCCGACCTCCCCCTATGTGAATAGGTTTGGGGTACATTGTACCCCTACTCATTCACCAAAAAAGGAGTGTAGTGTAAAAAAAAACAAGAGGCAGTTTTTGACAAGTCCTTTATTTTGTAAAATAGCACTTTCTTCTTTCTTCCTCCATCTTCTCCTGGCCCGGTCCTTCTTCTGGTCTTCTGCTTCTTCTTTTAGACTTCTTGCTTCCCGTCTTCGTCTTCAATCTGCAATCTTCATCTTCTTTCTTCTTTCACAGCCACCGCTCTCTCCGCTGGTGCAGCCCGCCCCCTGCGCGTCTTGCAGAATGGGCAGTCTTCATGATGACAGTACTTTCATAAGAAGGGTCAGGGCCACCCAGTGACGTAACTGAGTGAACCCGCCCCCTTCTGACGTGTGATGTCAGAGGGGCTGGATCACCCATTTACGTCACTGGGTGGCCCCGCCCCTTCTTATAAAAGAACTGTCATTGTGAAGACTGCCCATTCTGCAAGACGCACAAGGGCCGGGCTGCAGAAGCGGAGAGAACTACGGATACTGGAAGCCTGTGCTAGCATTTCTCCTGCGGTGTTGCGATCAGTGTGTGAAGAGTGAGAGAAGAGGGTTGCATTGACAATCCAACACAATGGGCAGCACATTGACCACATTTTATAAGTGGTCAGAAACTTGTAAATAACTCATGAAAGAATAAAGTTACGTTAAAACCAAGCACACCATTGTTTTTCTTGTGAAATTCTCAATAAGTTTGATGTGTCACATGATCCTCTTCCTATTGAAAAACAAAAGTTGGATTCAAAATGGCCGACTTCAAAATGGCCGCCATGGTCACCACCCATCTTGAAAAGTTTCCCCCCTCACATATACTAATGTGCCACAAACAGGAAGTTAATATCAACCAACCATTCCCATTTTATTAAGGTGTATCCATATAAATGGCCCACCCTATATATATATATATATATATATATATATATATATATATATATATATTTATATATATATATATATATATATACAATGCCTTTACTGTAGACTATATACAGCTCATTCAATGTATAGTAATTTAGCCTGGGCCATCTTTGTGTAGAGGGGGCTTCTAGATTCCGATAAGCCCCCCCGCCCGCAGATCCCCACAACACTGGCAAGGGTTGTGGGGATGAGGCCTTCTCCTCATCAACATGGGGAAAAGGTGCTTTGAGGACCCCAAAGCACCCTCCCCATGTTGAAGGAATGTGGCCTGGTATGGTTCGGGGGGGGGGCTCGATCGTCCCCACTCCCTCCTGCCATACCAGGGCTGCATGCTCGGATAAGGGCCTGGTTTTGATTTTGGGGGGACTCCTATGCCATTTTTAAAAAAAAAATTTCCGTGGGGTTCCACTTAAAATCCATACCAGACCTGAAGGGCCTGGAACGGACTTTGGGAGGGAACCCTACGCAACTTTTTTTTAATTTCCGCATGGGGTTCTCCTTAACCACCTCAGCCCCAGAAGGAATGCTTTCTCAGTGATTTTTATTTATATTGCTGGGAACCGGCAATACATTATAGCCGCAAGCGATTTTAAAAGACAATTTTTCCTTTAGAAATGTCATTTTGTGGTGGCACTGTTCTAAACATCACAGAGATGCGCCCTTTTACAGGCATACTAAGGGAACCCCTCGAGGCACGATATTTAAAGAAATATTTCATTTTTATTTTTTCACTTTATTATTAAAATCACTGCTCCTAAAAAAAAATATAGATTTTAAAACTTTTTTTGCATTTGATACATCTTCCCTAGGACAGTACCCGGGTCCCCTTACACTTTTTATGGCAATAACTTGCATATAAACCTTTAAAATGAGCACTTTTGATTTTTCATGCTCAGGTCCCATAGACGTTAACGGTTTTCTAATGTTCACACAAATTTTTTGCCTGTTCGAATGTTCTGGTGCGAACTGAACCGGGAGGGGGGGGGGTATTCAAACCTTCCCTACTGCTGCACTTTGAATGACAGCTGCATAATCATGCAGCACTGTACCCATATTCAATTTTTATCTTTTTTTCACACAAATAGAGCATTCTTTTGGTGGTATTTATGCATCACTGTTTTGTTTTTTTGTGTTTTTTTGCTAAACAAACTAAAGAAGACCAAACATTTTGAAAAAAAAATGTTTTTCTTAGTTTCTGTTGTATAATTTTGCAAACGGGTCATTTTTTTCCTTTACTGAAGAGGCGGCACTGATAAGCAGCACTGATGGGCACTGATGAGGCGGCATTGATGAGGAGGCACTGGTGGGCATTGATGAGGAGGCACTTGATGGCAGCACCGATGGGCCCTGATGGGCACTGACAGGTGGCACTGATTGGCACTAATAAGCAGCACTGATGGTACTGATAGGTGACACTGATGGGCAGTGATAGGCAGCACTAATGAAGAGGCACTGATTGGCAGCACTTATGGGCACTGTTGGGCTGCACTGATCATCAGGATACTGATGATCAGTGCCCTGGTTATCAGTGTAGGTGTCTTCTTTCACACGCTGTGAAAGCACAAGGAGAGGAATGTCAATAACCGGCAAGTGTGTTTGCATTGTCATCAGCTGTGATTGGACACAGCTGATCACATGGTAAAGGGCCACTGTTGGCAAATGTAAAGTTATGCACTTGGGGGCTAAGAATATGCATGCATCATACATACTAGGGGGAGTACAACTGGGGGGAATCCATACTGGAGAAGGATCTGGGGGTTTTGGTAGATCATAAGCTTAATAATGGCATGCAATGCCAAGCTGCGGTTTCCAAAGCAAGCAAAATCCTTTCTTGTATTAAGAGAGGGATGGACTCCAGAGATAGAGACATTATTTTGCCCCTGTACAAATCATTAGTAAAACCTCATCTGGAATATGCAGTTCAGTTTTGGGCACCAATCGGAACTGGAGAAAGTGCAGAGAAGGGCAACCAAGCTAATAAAAGGCACTGAGGAGCTTAGCTATGAGGAAAGATTAGAGGAATTGGATTTATTCTCTCTTGAGAAGAGGAGGTTAAGAGGGGATATTATCAACATGTACAAATATATAGGTGGTCCATATAGAGAACTTGGTGTTGAGTTATTTACTTTAAGGTCATCACAAAGGACAAGGGGGCACTCTTTACGTCTAGAGGAAAAAAGATTTCATCTACAAATAGGGAAAGGTTTCTTCACAGTAAGAGCTGTGAAAATGTGGAATAGACTCCCTTCAGAGGTGGTTTTGATCAGCATGGTTCATTGCTTTAAAAAAGGCCTGGATTCTTTCCTTATTGTAAATAATATAACTGGGTACTAACATTTTTAGGTAAAGTTGATCCAGGGTGAATCCGATTGCCTCTCGGGGGATCAGGAAGGATTTTTTTTCCCCCGCTATAGCAAATTGGATAGCAAATTGGATCATGCTTTGCTGGGGTTTTTTGTCTTCCTCTGGATCAACTGTGGGTGAAAGATTGTATATGGGATTGTTTGGTTATATATAATTTTTTTTTTTTTGGTTGAACTAGATGGTCTTTTTTCAACCTGACTAACTATGTAACTATGTAACTATGTAATATACCCTGATCTGTTAGGCTGAGCTGTATACTCTGATCTGCGAGGCTAATCTGTGTGGTCAGCATGGCATCTGTACCTATCATTTTCATGTCGCAAAGACTCCTGGACCTCGGGGATGCTGCTTCAATGCAGGAATTTTCTGAGGAACAAATGAGTCAGGCAACATGGCTTGTTGGAAACCATAATTCACCATAAACTGAGACAATTGGGAAGCGGTACTGGCGGCACAATTGTGAGTAAACTCTGCCCAAGGTAAAAGGTCAGACCAGTTGTTATGGTGGTCAGAAATATAGCAATGTAAAAACTGTTCCAAGGACTGGTTGGCTCATTCTGTGGCCCCATTGGACTGCGGGTGATACGCAGAAGAAAAGGAAAGCTGAATTCCCAACTGTGCACAAAAGGCTCTCCAAAACCTGGACATAAACTGGCTACCCCTGGCTACCTTAGGAAGCCCATGTAAGTGAAAGATCTCTTGAGCAAAAATGGATGCCAATTCCTTGGAAGGGGGCAACTTCTTAAGAGGAATACAATGTGACATCTTTGAGAATCGGTCAACCGCCATATGGATAACTGTGTTATCCTGAGAGTTAGGTAACTCTACAATAAAATCCATAGACAGGTGGGTCAAAGGCTGCTCTCCATTGGGTATAGGTTGTAGAAGACCTACTGGAAGATCATGTGGTGTTTTGTTCTGAGCACACACGGAACAGGTTGCTACAAAGGCAGCTACATCAGCGCGGAGACTAGGCCACGAAAACTGTTGGGAAATAGCCCAAATGAGTTGATTCTTCCCCCAGTGACCAGCAGCCTTGGGAGAATAGTAAGTCTGGAGCACAGCAGTACAGAGACTCTCGGGGACAAAGCAGCGGTCCCAAGGTTTCTCAGGAGGAGCATGGATCTGAGCAGCAAGGATCTTGTCACCCAAAGGTGAAGTGAGACTGGTACGAATCGTAGCCAGAATACGATCAGGAGCTATCACAGGAACAGGAACCGACTCCATCTTGGAAGCGGAGGAAAACTGTTGCTACAATGCATCGGTCCTTACATTCTTAGTACCGGGAAAGAATGAGACTGAAATGTAATTGAAGCTTGACAAGAACAGAGCCCATCGCGCCCTCCTGAGGGAGAGGCGTTTAGCCTCAGACAAGAATGTGAGATTCTTGTGGTCAGTCAAAATGAGAACCTGAACAGTGGTACCCTTGAGGAGATGCCTCCATTCTTTAAGGGCTAAAATGATCACTAACACCTCTCTGTCCCCAATCTTGTAACTGCATTCCACAGGAGACAACTATTTGGAAAAGTAGCCACAAGGATGCATAGCGCTCTAGATGGTGGGACGTTGGGACAGAAGGGCACCAACTCCAGTCTCGGATGCATCAACCTCAAGGATGAAGGGTAACGTAGGATCCGAACGTGCCAACAGAGGAGCAGAAACAAAGGCAGCCTCAAGACTTTCAAAGGCCTTAATGGACACTGGAGATCAATTCTGTGGGTTACCATTCTTTCTGGTCATATCAGTCAGGGGCTTGACCAGAGACGAGAAGTTATGAATAAACCTCTGATAATAATTGGCAAAGCCAATAAAACGTAGTGGATGTAAACCCACAGATGGGGGCCACTGTAGAACTGCCGATAGCTTCTGGGTCCATTGAAAAACCAGCAGTAGAAATTACATAACCCAGGAATTTAACCTGTTCATGATGGAACTCGCACTCCAATTTAAAATACAGGCTATTAGCACACGGCAGACATCTGTGTGGTGACTCTCTAGGGACTTGGAATATATGAGGATATCATCGAGATAAACCACCACACATTGATGCAACAAATCTCGAAGGACATCGTTGATGAACTCCTCAAAAACTGCCGGAGCGTTGCAAAGACCAAACGGCATTGCGAGGTATTCATAATGACCTGGTATTGAACACAGTTTTCCACTCATTGCCCTCTTTGATCCTCACGAGGTTGTATGCCCCTCTCAGATCAAGCTTAGTGAAAACTGTTGCTCCCTTGAGGCGGTCAAATAACTCTGTAATCAATGAAATCGGATAAGTATTCTTAATCGTGAAGTGGCTTTATTCTCCAAGACAGACAAAGGGTAAACCCAGCCACGAGGGGGTATGGTACCAGGTTGAAGGTCAATTGTGCAATCATACATGTGGAGGCAAACCACAGGCTTGACCTTTATCAAAGACATCGCTAAATTTGCGGTATTCCTTTGGCAGGGAGTAGAGTAAAAAGATACACAGGACCTTAGCCACTTTCTGAAAACATGTCTTACTGCATTGTGGCGACCATTAAAGAACTTCAGCATTTATCCAATCAAAAGAGGGGTTGTGCCTCTGTAACCAAGGATAACCAATAACCACCAGAAAATGAAGAGAGGAAAGGAATTGGAATTGGATTATCTCATGGTGAAGAGCCTCTATGGCCATGGTCTGGAGCAGTCTCATGAGTCACCTGGGCAGGCTGTAGAGGTCTCCCATCAATAGCCTGAATGGTAAGTGGAGTAGCCCGAAGCTGCAGCGGGATCGAGTGCTTAGACACAAAGGCACTATCTATGAACAGGCCTGCCGCACCAGAGTCTATTAGAGCCTGAATCTTGATAGATGACTCAGACCAAGAAAGGGTAACCGGAACCAAGGGCTTATCCTTCTGGATAACTGGGGACGTAACAACGCCACCTAAGGTCTGTGCACTACAAAACCTCAGGTGCAGGCGTTTCCCGGACAGTTAGGACAAGACATCAAAAAGTGACCTGCCTGGCCCCAATAAAGGCACAATCTCTCCCTCCTCCTAAAGGCTCTCTCATCTGCAGAGAGACGTGTGAAATCCAACTGCATGGGTTCTACTTCACTGAAAGGCTCGGAACCAGGAGGTATGGGAGGTGAGGGAGGCACAGGTGGCACTATAAAGCTCGGAGCCAAAGGTACAGGAGGCTACCACAAGCACTTCTTAAAGGAATCTTTCTCTCACGGAGTCTGGAGTCAATGAGAATGGCAAACGTGATCAACCACTCCAGCTCAGTAGGTATGTCTTGGGCTGCTATGTCATCTTTGAAGTTATCTGCTAGATCAAGAGAAAAAGCAGCCATGATAGCCTCATTGTTCCAAGCAACCTCTGCTGCCAGAGTACGGAAGTCAATGGCGTAATCGACAACTGTTCTCGAACCCTGCTTGATGGACATGAGGCTTTTGGCAGCGGAAGTGGAAGGAAGCCACAAACTCTGGATAACTCTGGACAACAGGTTTTTGCATCTCCCATAGAGGGTTTACCCAGGCCAAGGCTCTGTCAGAAAGCAAAGAAATCAATAAAACCTACTTTTCTTCTGTCCGTGGGAAAAGCCTGGGGCAGCATCTCAAAATATATCCCAACCTGGTTTAGAAATCCTCTGCATTGAACTGGATCGCCCCCAAATTGCTGGGGAAATGGAGCAGAACCAGACATACCCCTTATAGAGGTAATATTTGAGGCAGGTGCCTGCACAGAGACCTGAGCATCAGCAGGAGTGGCCTGCAACACAGGTTGTACCGGAATGGCCACTGTACGAGTAACCAGGTAAGCAGTGTGATTCAGGAGTGTCTGTAACGCTATGGCAAACTGATCCATGCAATGATCGTGTTCATCCAATCTGGAAAAATGATTACCAGCGAGTGGATTGCCTGCATCTTCTGAATTCATGGCCTTCGCCTACTGTCAGGAACCATGAATCAGACCAAGACTGAAGTGCAGTAAAATCACACTTTTTAATAAAAAGGTAAAATTATATAAACAGAGTAAACATGGTCAGAACATAGCCAGGGTTCGGTAACCAGAGCGGATAGTCAGAGCAAGCCAGTGAAACAGGAGTCCAGAGATCAGCGAGGTCAAACAAGGGGCATGCAGGGTCAGGAGCCAGGAGAAGAGCCTGATCTGTAATGCTGAGCTATATACCCTGATCTGTAATGCTGAGTTATATATCCTGATCTGTGACGCTGAGCAGCGGCAGCTGGTCAATTAGGGGCACTTGGGCGCCGCCTCCCCGCCGCTGACAAGAAAAAAAAAGTCAGCCCGTCCTTTTACAGGAGGCGCCGTTATATTTTTTTTTTCTCTTGACTCCTTGCTGTCTGCTGACAGCAAGTAGTAAGCCGATTGGTCAGTCATTAAAGACTATGTGTGTGTGAACAGGCGACCACACATAGTCTGATTGGCTGCCCTGAGCCAGTGACTGACTGGCATTGGATGCTGTGGGCAGGACTGTGGCGGATGGTTGCACTCCTCCGGGTTTCGGTCCTGTTACACACCACAGACCATCCACTCCAGGCTCTAGCATGCTGTCCGCAAGCGAAGTTCTGAACACTGACAGCCCACTCTCTGCAAGCCGATCTCTGCACATTCCTGCCTGCCTACTATATGGGGTAAGTGCGGGACTTGTCCCGACATTGGGGGGTGTCTGCAATTTACCCCACCTGTGATATTGGTTGCAATGTACCACCCCTGTCATATTGGCTGCAATTTACCCCCACCTGTGATATTGGCTGCAATTTACCCCCACCTGTGATATTGGCTGCAATTTACCCCGCCTGTGATATTGGCTGCAATTTACTCCCACCTGTGATATTGGCTGCAATTTACCTCACCTCTGATATTGGCTGCAATTTACCCCACCTGCGATATTGGCTGCAATTTACCCCCACCTGTGATATTGGCTGCAATGTACCCCCACCTGTGTTATTGGCTGCAATTTACCCCCACCTGTGATATTGGCTGCAATTTACCCCACCTGTGATACTGGCTGCAATTTACCCCCACCTGTGATATTGGCTGCAATTTACCCTACCTGTGTTAATGGCTGCAATTTACCCCACCTGTGATACTGGCTGCTATATACCCCTACCTGTGATGCTGGGGTTGTATACTGTGTCATGTGATACTGGCTGCTATATACTCCACCTGTGATGCTGAGCTGTATACTGTGTCCTGTGATGCTGAGCTGTATACTGTGTCCTGTGATGCTGAGCTGTATACTGTGTCCTGTGATGCTGAGCTGTATACTATGTTCTGTGATGCTGAGCTGTATACTGCATCCTGTGATGCTGAGCTGTGTACTCCTGACACAATATGTGCAATATAGGGGACGGATTGGGTGGATTTTATAAGGGATGGGGCTTATTAGAAGTAGGAGGGGTCAAAAGGAAGGGCGGGGCCTGGTGCCCCCCCATCCTAAAACTTCACCAGCCGCCACTGAAGCTGAGCTATATACCCTGATATGTGAGGCTGAGCTATATACCCTGATTTGTAATGCTATGCTGTATACCCTGATCTGTGAGGCTGAGTTATAAACCCTGATATGTAATGCTGAGCTATATACCCTGATCTGTAATGCTGAGCTATATATCCTGATCCTTGGGTCTGAGCTATATACCCTGATCTGTGAGGCTGAGCACTATACCCTGATCTGTGAGGCTGAACTATATACTCTGTCCTGTGATGCTGAGCTGTATACTCTGTTCTGTGATTCTGAGGCTGTATACTCTGTCCTGTGATGCTGAGTTGTATACTCCTGACACTGTGGATGGAAGCAAGTCTAATACAGTGGACGGAGTGGGTGGATTATATAAGGGGTGTGGTTTATGTGAAGTGGGAGGGGCCAAAAAGGAAGGGCGGGGTTTGGTGCCCCCCATCATAAAACTTCACCAGCCGCCACTGAGCGATAGACTCCTGTCACGGTTCCATCGGAATTGGGGACCCATCAGATTAGGTAATGCAAGTGAAGTTCCATCAGCTGAATACGTACTGCGCATGCATAGCAGTGTTGCTAATGTGACAGCACACCTGCAGTCAGAAGGTGGCAGTGGACATGACACTACACCCAGCTACGTCTTGAATTGCACAGTCATTTTAGCAATAAACTGAGCAGATATAAATAAATATAGTATATTGACATCTGTGATGCTGTTTTGAATGTTACATTTTGAAAGAAGCTGGACGCAAACAGTAGGAAGGTGGTGGAGGCCATCCTGGTACACCCCGCACTGGTCAGCACTAAACCTTTAGGCTTTGAAAATGTAACATGAAAACAGATCTCAATATACTATATTGATTTATACAGTATACGCTCACTTTATTCATTAAATGACACTGAAATTCAAGACGTAGCTGGGTGTAGTAAGATGTCCGCTGGCGCCTTATGACTGCAGGTGTTCTGTCAGATTAGCAAACCTGCGCATGCGCAGTAAGTATTCAGCTGACGGAACGTCCCTTCTGTTACCTAATCTGACAGGTCGCTGATTCTGAAAGAACACCACTATCAGTCAAATTGCTGGGAGAAGGAAGCAAGGGCATGGCTTGCCAGTACTTTGTGTGTCCACGGATGCACAAAGCTCGGCTCATGCATGGGTGTCTCCTTAGCACACATCTAGCTAAGGAGACATCAGCAAATGGAGAGGCAGGGGCTGTGACCTTGGGAACCTCCGGAAGAAAATAATATTTTAGAAGAAGAGAACTACACATAATAGGTGTGTTTGAATCACCTCTTCTGAAAAAAAAAATAAAACAAGGGTTTAGTATTGCTTTAGGTTAAATGTATGTGCTCGCTGATAATGCTACAGTACATCTTCTGATTTACTACCTCTAAATATCAGTATTTTTCTACTGAATATTTTTCCCGCTATCAAATCCTGAGATTTCCTTTGTCTAGATTAGTCAGCAGCCCTCCGATGGAGTTGTTAATTAAGTGTTTCATTATTTTTTCTCATGCAGGGGTCCTGCGATGCAGAGAGTGAGAACATATGGAGCTGGCACCAAGATTTTCAGGATGTGGGGAAGAAATACAGCAGGGCCCCCGGTGTCATAAAATATTCAGCAGCACATCGAGCAAGTCCTCCCCTCCCCTAGCTATAAATAAATAAATTCACATGATGGTAGGGGGTTGCCCCTGCATATAATAGCTAAGCTGCCTATTTGTAAGGTTCCTTGTAGCCATGCACATATCCTGATGGCCTTTTACTCTCCTTTTTAACTTGACCACCAAATGCTTTATGGGATATTTCAGAGGATTTAAGGTTATTGCACTGTGCTGTTAATATTCTGCATAATGAATTGAAATGAGCCAAGCAGCAAATTGGTACACTGGCCCGTGTTCTGGATCAGTGACAGAAAAATAACTGCAGATTGCTAATTATTTAGGCTGGGAAAACACAGGGGAAGGGATTACTAAGTGGAGAGAGGATAGACTGCAGACAGCCTCTCCCATATTATCAAACTTTTTTTAACCTCTTTTATGAGAGGAATGATAATTGCCTGTAAAGTATATCACTTAGTGAAACTTTCATCATAACTGATATTTTCAGATTCCTATGCGCACCTCATGGGAATAAAAATAGTGTCTCTTTTTTTTCTCTACTTTTACACTCCAGTCAATATAGAAAATAAAGCCTTACAGTGATATTAAATCCTCTGTTTGTTAAACATTTTCAGTGGCTGATTTAATCATGTATTGAGTATGCAGCTTCTTTTAACCACTTCAGCTCCAGAAGGTTTTCCCCCCTTCATGACCAGGCTATTGTTTGCGATACGGCGCTGCATTACTTTAACTGACAATTTCACAGTCGTGCAATGCTGTACCTAAACAAAATTGGTGTCCTTTTTTTTCCACAAGCAGAGCTTTCTTTTGGGGGTAATTGATCGCCTCTGTGTTTTTTATTTTTTGTGCTATAAACAAAAAAAGACCAACAATTTTGGAAAAAAAAAACATTATTTTTTACTTTCTGCTATAAAACATATCCAATAAAAAATATAAAACATAAGATTTCCTCATCGGTTTAGGCCAATATGCATTCTGTTATATATTTTGATACATGTATTAATAGGTTTGCACAAAAATTATAGTGTTTACGAACTATGGTATGTATTTTTTTTTTCTTACTGGTAATGGCAGCGATCAGAGAATTATAGTGGGACTGCAATATTGTGGAGGACAGTCGGGATACTGACACTTTTGACACTTTTTGACAGTAATACAGTGATCCGTGCAAAAAATATGCAATATGCAATCACTGTACTAATGATACCAGCAGGGAAGGGGATAACATCAGGGGAGATGAAAGGGTTAAATGTGTGTCTGACCTGTGCTTTACTACTGTGAAGGAGGTGCTTGTACTAGGAGAAGGCATGTATTGGTGCCCCTGCTTAGTAGAGACACAGGATCCATGTCTTCTGTAGTGACAGAACGGCAATCTGCCTTATTTACATAGGCAGACCACCATTCTGCCAAGAATCGACAGGTGCCACCAGACATTGAGTCTGCTGTACCTGCCAATCAGCTCCTGCTGTGTCTAATCACATCAGAAGCAGGCCATGGACGTACCCCAGACGCACCCAAGGCACCCCGGAAGTGCAGGATCACATACTAGATATGTGATCCTGCATAGGGGAGCCTTGCCACCGTAACTTTGTATTAATTGTCGAACTACTGGTATATGACATATATATGCCACCGTTCCGAGGGGATACGTCCTAGTGTATAGATCATACACTAGGACGTGAAGGCCCCACGGAACC
>BLSH010059069.1:1000509-1026106 GCA_018402905.1 Glandirana rugosa | reverse complement strand
CGAAAGCACCATACCAATGATCGTTTATCGGATGAAAGTTTTCTTCAGATTTTCTGATCGTGTGTACGGGCCTTTAGACAGTTGCTGCCAGACCAAGTGCCCTCATTGGAAGATTTTCCCTTTCCATTTATTTTAGTAACAAATAACATTTTGGATTTCCCATTACTTTCTGTCTTGGTAACCAAGACAAATAGAGAACTATAAAGAGCTTCAAATGTCCTCAAAGCCCAATAAAAAAAAATACACATCAATTATAGTTATGAATATATCAAAAACAAATTTTTTCAAATATCCTATGCTGAGCGCTGCACAGTACCTGCGGTACAGATTATAAGTGTGAAGTGTCCATTTTGATTGTTTATGTTTTTGAAAATTAGATTATGAGGACACTTGAAGCTCTTTATTTATTGTAGCAGTTATTATTATTCTGGAGTAAGGGTGGTTTCATCTCTTCTCCTTTTCTTAGATTAGATTTCTATGCAGGGCTCTTAATTTCCAGATAGAAACTTGACTCTGGTTCTGGCTCTTCTCATACTCTATGCAAAATGTAAAAGGCTATGGACATATATACACTTTAAAGTGGGCCTGGCAGGTTCAAAAAAGTCTGTAAAATAAGAACGCAGATACAGCAAACCCAGGCAACTTGCGGTATGATGGTATCTGCAAATAACTAAGTTTCTCTCCAAACCAATAGCTGTGTACATAAGCAGATTTAAACTTCATCTTTAAAGTGTTTGTTACCCCAACACTTCATATACCCGATATGTGTTTAACCACTTCCCACCCGGCCTATAGACAAATGACGGCCAGTCGGTGGTTCAGTTATCCTGACTGGACGTCATATGGCGCCCACCAGGACAACCCGCGATCGTGCGTCCGTGGGGGCATGCAGCATGGCGATCGGTGGTGTGGTGTGACACTCTGACACACCGCATTACCGATCTCGGTAAAGAGCCGCCGTCTGAAGTTCTTTACCATGTGATCAGCCGTGACCAATCACAGTGGATAATCGCAGTGTAAATAGGAAGAGCCCTGCATTGGCTTTTCCTCTACTCACGACTGCAGACGCGAGTAGAGAAGAGCCGATCATTGGCTCTCTGACAGGGGGGGTCTACGCTGATTGTTTATCAGTGCAGCTCCCCCAAGGATCGCCACCCAGGACCACCAGGGAGCCCACTCAGGACCACCAGTGAGCCCACCCTAGATCACTAGATAAGTGCCATACAGTGTACTATAGGGATGGCACTGTGCCCATCTGTGATGCCTGCCAGTGCATCTATCAGTGCCGCCTATCAGTGCCCACCAGTGCCACCTATCAGTGCCCACCAGTGCCACCTATCAGTGCCACCTATCAGTGCCCATCAGTGCCGCCTATGAGTGTCCATCAGTGCCGCTTAGCAGTGCCCATCAGTGCTGCATATCAGTGCCACTTATCAGTGCCCATCAGTGCTGCTTATCAGTGCCGCCTATCAGTGCCCATCAGTGCTGCATATAAGTGCAACCTCATCAGTGCCCATTAGTGCCGTCTCATCAGTGCCGTCTCATCAGTGGCAATCAGTACTGCCTCATCAGTGCCCGTCAGTGCAGCCTCATAAATGCCCATCAGTGAGGGACAAAACGTACTTATTTACAAAGATTTGTGACAGAAACAAAGAAAACCTTTTTTTTTTTCAAAATTTTCAGTCTTTCTTTATTTGTAGCGCAAAAAACTAAAAACCGTAGACGTGATCAAATACCACCAAAAGAAAGCTCTATTTGAGGGAAAAAAATTATAAAAATTTGGGTACGGTGCAGCATGACCGTGCAATTGTCATTCAAAATGTGACAGCGCTGAAAATTGGTCTGGATGGGAAGGGGGGGGGGTGCCTGGTATTGAAGTGGTTAAACAGAGTGGGTAGCCCATTTGGGGTCAAATGAGGAAGTGTAAGGTCCCTCGAAATGCGTCCTGTAACCCTGGACTCTAGGTGGACATCACCATCCATTGGCCATTGACACGAACTACATGTGCTTACTGGGCTGTCAGAGCCATTTTGCAATTAACAGCCAGCGGCACAGAGATCTGGACTTTGTGCCTGTAGCAGCTTGTCATCCGTCCATCCAGCACACTTTTAGGACTGTGAGTCCAACACGGGCTTACACTCTCCTGTGGACTTCCATATCTAGATGTGTGGTTTTTATTCTTTTGTGAGTATCCATTTTTAACTTTTCTTTGTAATTAAACCTTCTAGGAACTTATTACACGAGAGTGGTCACACTGTCTCCCCCCCTTCTCCTCTCTTTATATTCCTGATATGTGCCTGCTGTACCATGTATTTGTATGAGAAAGTATCCTGTTCTCTTTGTATCGCTTCCTTTGTGTGAAATCCTTGGCTTTGCTGCCAGTCAATCTGCTTTCCTATTAAAAACTGACCACAATAAGCAGTAGAGCACACCGTGGTCAGTTCTCTAGCTATGCTGGGAACTCAGTGTGCTCTTCTCCAATGATCAGACTTGTCCAGGCACACCCTCACTGCACAGCCATTCTCTGGGAAACTGCTTCTCCTCCCCCCAGCTATTATGCAGCTGAGAACAGAGGCATGTGATCACTTATAAAAAAGAGAAAAGAGAATTTATAATGTTTTTTTTATATCCATAGAATATGTTTTGCATTCCATTTCTTTTTTAAACTGAATTGGTTGCTTTACAAGGTGATAGTTTCCAATCACTTTAACTTACATCCTTTGGGCCAATGCACTCTCTACAGTATTGTTTGTTATATACAGTACTCCAGATCTCTGCACCCTACACACTATGCTATAGATTACATACTGCAGATCACTATGGTCTGTTCACTGTGCTGCACATTAGATAATCCTAACAACTACACTACTGCACAATGTTAGATACTGTGGACCACTGCACTTTCATTTTTGGTTTCTGTTACATAGGCTTCTCTGCTGTGTCCTTTATGCTGCAGTATATATTGCATTCACTGTACTACTGCAATATGTGCATTATTCCATATACTACATATCCCAAACTTCTGAATTTTGTATGCTGTGATATACATTACCTCCCCCAAACCACTTTAGTCAGGGATCTGTTTGCTGGGGACACCACATTTTTAGGGCTCATACACACGGGCGTTTTTTGACGCCTGCGTTTTTGGGCGTTTTATGCAGCTCTCCATGTTATTCAATGAGGTTATAAAAACGCCAATGCTTTTGAGCTGTAGAGGGCGTCAGCGTTAGTGAGCTGAAAGTAGAAACCACAGCCAGCACGTTCCCAAGCAGTAACGTCTTTCCGTTTTTTGACGCCGACGCCGCAAAACGCTCACTAACGCTGTACCGGCGTTAACTGCCATTTTTTGACTCCAACGTTTTTAGGTTGAAATATAGCAGAGGAATTTTTTTTTTTTTTAAACGCAGATTGGCGCTCAAAAACGCTCAATAATGCTCACTAACGCCGATGCAAAAGCCGAAAAAAACGCAGATTTTTTCCCTGGCGTCGGGCCCGACGTTTTGCATATTTTTGAAACATACGCCCGTGTGTACGAGCCCTTAAAGTTGCTGTGAAGACTAAAGGTTTTTTACCTGAACCTGATCTCGATCAAGCGATGTGCCTCAGAGCAGCTGCTCTACCAGATCTCTCCCTCCATATTGGCTCAGGGCCTGGCTCAATCACAGCCGGCGAGGGGGGAGTCGGAGCTGAGCCATTGAGCTGTGTGTCCACTAATGTGAGCTAGCATGATTGCCCCCATAGCAAGCAGCTTGCTATGGGGTCACTCAGCAGGGGGGAGGAGCACCTGCGGGGATCCGGGAAGCACAAAGCTGATAAATATAACAAATTTATTTTTTATATTTTCATTTATTGTCACTTTAACCTTACAGATGTGCTCAATTCCATTTTAATAATCAGAGAGTTTTGTCCAATAGTGGCACTAAGGAAGTCAAAAATCACCTTTTCTACCAAAACCAATATAATAAAACATACTTTGTAGGCAAAAAAATATACCTTCTGAATGAAAGCTATAGCTAGTATCAACATAATAGTTAATCAATATATATAAAAATTGTTACAGTATATAGAGAATGAAAATATATACGCTGGGTTAGCATGGCTCTTTTTCAGATGATCACTCAAATAGTCACTTCCACTCCACATAGGCAGTGCTGCAGAATGCAGGCAGCGGAGATACATTGGAAGCTCAGTCAGTCCTGCTTCTCACTGGCCTATACCTGCACAGCATGCATGCTCTGCCACACACCCCATTGTGCAAACACGGAAGCCATTGCTTGACAGGAGTAATACCAGTACTAGTTGGAGTTGTTCTAGGTGACCAAACTGGTGGACGCCGTTGCTGCTATTAATGCCCATATTGCCTTTGCAGACTGTTCAACAGGAAGGAAGGGGTGATAATTTCAGTATATAAGTAGAAGTGTGTGCAGAATATTGAAGTGTTCATGGCAGCTACTCACCATCTTGTGCAGTCTGTAGGGCTTATTTACTAAAGCCGGAAAGTGCAAAATCTGGTGCAGCTGTACTTGGCAGCCAATTAGCTTCTAACTTTAGCTTGTTCAATTAAACTTTGGCAAAACAAAACCTGGAAGATGATGTTGCCATGAACAGCTGCACCCATAGACGTGCGCACATAGGGTGGCAGTTGTGCCTGGGCACATCCTAATCGCCCTGTACTGTGCAATTACCCCTGCTGCCTGGCTGCAGAGAAAGGGACGGGGGAATCTCTGTCCTCAGTCCCATTCTCTGTCTCAAAAGTGAGACATCAGGAGTCCGTTTAGACCCCTGATATTTCATAAAAGGCCCCCAACAGGGCTCCTAAATAAATTTTTTTAAAAAGTTATAAAATATAATATTGTAAAAAATGATAAAAAAAAACAAAATTGTAAAAAAATAAATAAATAAAAATAAACTACTGGCGCCGATCTCTGCCCTTCTGACATATATACACACACACTCATGTGTGTTTGCGCTTTGTGGTGTACACTCTAATGCAATAGGCTGTGCACACCTATGGCTGCACCAGATTTTGCAGAGTTAGTAAATCAACCCCTGTGTGTCTAGCACCACTATCTCAGTGGAAGAAGAGCGGGAGAAAATTCAACCACAGCAGTGCTGGGAAAAGCCAGAGAGACAAAAAAACTGTGTGGGGCAATGGAAGTTGCCTGGAGTGCATAGGGACAAGAAGGTTAGGAAGAATCCATAGGAAGTAGTGGGGGATATTTTATCTATTAGGGAGGGTGGATAATCCACATGTGCTGACTGCTGACAGGGATAGACAAAAGTTAACCAGTTTTCCATGATTTATAGTAGGGCAGACATGAAGAAATGGTGTTTTATGGGCTGTATTGGGCCCTCTTGTGCCTTCTCTGTGACCCTCAATAGTTTAAGGATAAAGAAACAATTGCACACCAAGCTGTTCTCCAGTTGCTAAGTCAAACTCATTTACATAATTTTGCAACTAAATACTTCATGAAATCATTTATGGTCCATTTCTTTGGGACCAAAGATTCTAAGTTGCAATTTTACTATAATATTACCTTCCAAAGTGCCACGGTAATTTTCTAGAATTGAGAGTCCTCAGTACACATAATGTGGCCCCTTAAAGATTTAGTCCTCTCAATTCAACCCATTATTTCATTTGAGTTTGAGATGCCTGGAGTAGAGTATACAGAAAAGTGAGTGGATTGTATGACTGTGACTATGTCCTGGACAACCTTGTAAAAAAAAAAAAAAAAAAAAAAAGGAGGAGACTCGAAGAGGGTAATGTCAAGGAATGTTTTTCTGGGACCAGGTAGAGGTACTCACTGAATATAGGGAATCCATACTCCAGTGGTGCCAGTCCTGCTGCATTCTACTGCTGTTTACAGTGGGTGGTAATGTTTTGGCCATGGAGGCTGATTGAAGGTAACTTTTGTCCAGAAAAAGTTTACTTGCCTTAGTTTGCCCCAACATAAGTAAAATGACAGACATTCAGAGTGATGTGGGATCCCTGGTAGTATAATAAGTGGGGCACTTACTCTGGGGAATTACAGAGTGTTGCTGTAGGACACATGGGGGTTGATTTACTAAAACTGCAGAGTGCAAAATCTGGTGCAGCTGTACATAGAAACCAATCAGCTTGTAACTTCAGCTTCTTCAATTAAGCTTTGACAATAAAAAAAACCTGTAAGCTGACCAGGGCCATCTTTATTATTAGCTGAGCAGGAAGGTAGAGAGCCCGCTCCAGGTGTGGAATAATGTGTAATCCTTGAGGCTAGGTGCAGGTCTGAACAGCCGCCAGTCCAGGTAATCTTGAGTGAGAAGAGATAGACCGCACAATCAAAGTCCCAAGAGAAAATTTATTGTGAATCATACCACAATGGACAAAGTGACAGGCAAAAAGGGTTAACGCGTTTCACGGCTCTGTAGTCCGCTTAATCATAACCAGGTTATGATTAAGCGGACTACAGAGCCGTGAAAGGCGTTAACCCTTTTTGTGCTGTGTTGTCACCTCTGCCTGTCACTTTGTCCATTGTGGTATGATTCACAATAAATTTTCTCTTGGGACTTTGATTGTGCGGTCTATCTCTTCTCACTCAACATCTTTATTATTGATTGTACCCTGGGCAAACATTTTCTTGGGCCCCCATGCAATTTCGCTCTCCACCTGCTTTGAGACATACAATAAATAGCAGCTAGACTCAAAATAAGTTTACTGAATCAGATCAGGCAGTGATTGTGATTGGTTGCCAGAGGTTACAGCATATCGTTACCACTTACTGACTGGTTGCTAGAGCTTATAGCACACATTACAGCTCACTGATTAGTTGCTAGAGGTTACAGCACACAATTTCTGCTTGTTGATTGGTTGTAGAGATTACTGCATATCATTACTGCTCACTGATTGGTTGCTAGATGTTACAGCACATCCTCTCCTCACTGCCTGCACACCATGGACAATAGACAGAAAACTCCTAGGGATCCTAGAACTCCTGGTATCAGTGGCAGTGCTGGGGGGGAGGGGAGGGTATTATCAATGGCAATGCTGATTTTTTTACCGACTGCCAATATAAAGAGGAGTTTCAACACTGGCCACCAATGTAATAGGGGTTTACACTGACCACTAATGTAATAGAAGCATTCACAGTAACCACCAATGTAAGGAGGGATTTACAATGACCACTAATGTGAATGAAAGCATTCTACACCAAGCCCCAATGTAATGAGAAGATTTACACTGGCCATCAATGTAATCAAGACATTTAGCCTGTGTTCACATTTGTGTGCATATGAATGCAGCATTATTTACATATCAATGCGCCGGCCGCCACTATTTACATAAGAATGCTGCCGCTATTTACATATCAATGCCGGTTATTTACATGTAAACACAGGGTCTGCAGGTGAGTCATCTGTACACAACAATAGGCCAGAGCTGGGCAGCATTAGTAGCAGCATTTCACACTGAGATGTCAGGCCACAGCACAGGACTAAAGCTTCAAGGGACAAGGGAATTTAAACCAGGATAGTTGGCAAGTATTAGGCAGCTGCTTTGGGCCCCACAACAATGACAGGGCCCAGGGCAGCTGCCCCTTTTGCCCTGCCTTAAAGACGGCCCTGAAGCTGACTGGTTTCTATGTAGAGCTGCACCAGATTTTGAACTCTACAGTTTTAGTAAATCAACCCCTTTGTGTGTAAGGAGTTAGGCAGATCTGGAATTAGCTGCTAAAAGATAGTATATGTTTGCTATGTCTTTGCACTGTAAAGGGATACAGTAGACTGAGATACTCTGCCTGTTTAGTTGCCCTTATATTATATGAAGGTTATGGGGGAGATTTACTAAAACTGGAGCTCAGAGAATCTGGTGCAGCTGTTCATACACTGAGCAAAATTATAAACGCAACACTTTTGTGTTTGCCCTTATTTATCATGAGCTGAACACAAAGATCTACGACTTTTTCTATTTACACAAAAAGCCTATTTCTCTCAAATATTGTTCACAAATCTGTCTAAGCCAGGGTTCACACTGAGTGTGGGAATGAAATGGTGTGAGTTCAGCTGCAGTCCCGATTTCAGCGGCAATTTCACAGGCATCTGTGTGGGTTTCTGCACAGATGCCTATGGAAATTGCGCTCTAAATTGCAAAAAGTAGTACAAGAACTACTTTTTGAAATTGGTGTGGCGCCGCAAGTGCAGTCCACACCGATTAGGACAGTGCTATTGCCGGCAACTGCCACAGATTTGGAATGCGATTTGGTATGTCAAATCGCATGCCAAATTGTGTCAATGTGAACCAGGGCTGAATCTGTGTTAGTGAGCACTTCTCCTTTGCCAAGATAATCCATCCACCTCACAGGTGTGGCAAATCAAGATGCTGATTAGACAGCATGATTATTGCACAGATGTGCCACAATACAAGGCCACTCTAAAATGTTCAGTTTTACTGTATTGGGGGGGGTCCAAAAACCAGTCAGTATCTGGTGTGACCACCATTTGCCTCAAGCAGGGCAGCACATCTCCTTCGCATAGAGTCGATCAGGTTGTTGATTGTGGCCTGTGGAATGTTGGTCCATTCCTCTTCAATGGCTGTGTGAAGTTGCTGGATATTGGCAGGAACTGGAACACACTGTCATATACGCCTATCCAGAGCATCCCAAACATGCTCAATGGGTGACATGTCCGGTGAGTATGCTGGGCATGCAAGAACTGGGATGTTTTCAGCTTCCGGGAATTGTGTACAGATCCTTGCAACATGGGGCCGTGCATTATCATGCTGCAACATGAGGTGATGGTCGTGAATGAATGGCACAACAGTGGGACTCAGGATCTTGTATGCATTCAAAATTCCATAAATCAAATGCACCTGTGTTTGTTGTCCATAGCATACGCCTGTCCATACAATAACCCCACCGCCACCATGGGCCACTCAATCCACAACGTCGACATCAGAAAACCGCTCTACCACACAATGCCATATACGCTGTCTGCCATCTGCCCTGTACAGTGAAAACCGTGATTTATCCATGAAGAGAACACCTCTCCAAAGTGCCAGATGCCATTGAATGTGAGCATTTGCCCACTCAAGTTGGTTACGACGACAAACTGCACTCAGGTCAAGATTCCGATGAGGACGATGAGCATGCAGACGAGCTTCCCTGAGATGGTTTGTGACAGTTTGTGCAGAAATTCTTTGGTTATGCAAGCCGATTGTTGCAGCAGCTGTCTAGGTGGTTGTCTCAGACAATCTTGGAGGTGAAGATTCTGGAAGTGGAGGTCCTGGGCTAGTGTGGTTACACATGTTCTGCAGTTGTGAGGTACTACCAAATTCTCTGAACTGCCTTTGGAGACGGATTATAGTAGAGAAATGAACATTCAATTCAAGGGCAACAGCTCTGTTGGACATTCCTGCAGTCAGCATGCCAATTCCATGCTCCCTCAAAACATCTTGTGGGATTGTGCTGTTTGATAAAACTCCACACTTTAGAGTGGCCTTTTATTGTGGCCAGCCTAAGGCACACCTGTGCAATAATCATGCTGTCTAATCAGCATCTTGATATGCCACACCTGTGAGGTGGATGGATTATCTCAGCAAAGGAGAAGTGCTCACTAATACAGATTTAGACAGATTTGTGAACAATATTTGAGAAAAATAGGCCTTTTGTGTACATAGAAAAAGTCGTAGATCTTTTGCATTCAGCTCATGATAAATAGGGGCAAACACAAAAGTGTTGCGTTTATAATTTTGCTCAGTGTAGTAACCAATCAGCTTCTAAATTCAGGCTAGGTTCCAAGAATTGGACCGACATTAGGAGCACAAGTCGCATTACATCACAAAATCAATGATTCCCTATGAGAGCCGTCTTAACTGGTCCGACACAAGTAGGACCAACTTTGAAAAAGGTTCCTGTACTACTTTTGTCCAACTTTGATCCCACTTCAGCCCATTAAATATCATTGAAGTTGGATCAAAGTCGGATCATTGTCTTAACTGATCCGAATTTGGCAGGCGACTTGTGCTCTGAGGATCTTGAAGGGGAACTCCACGCCAAATTAAAAAAAAAACGCATGGGGTCCCACTCCAAGAGCATACCAGGCCCTTTGGTCTGGTATGGATTTTAAGAGGAATCTCACACCAAAAAAAACAGCGTGGGGTCCCCCCAAAATCCATACCAGACCCTTCAAAGCACCTTGTCCCCATGTTGATGAGGACAAGGGCCTCTCCCCGACAACGCTTTCCGGTGGTTATCAGCATCTGGAAGCACCCTTTAACAAGGGGGCCCCCAGATTCTGGCCCCCCACACTATGTGAATGAGTATGGGGTACATTGTACCCCTACCCATTCACCTAAAAAAAGTGTACAAAAAACACACTACGCAGGTTTTTAAAGTATTTTATTAAATTAGCTCCGGCATCTTCTCCCTCAGATTTTTTCTCCCCTCTCCGTCGTCTTCTTTCTTCTGCCTCTCTGCGGCGTCTTCTGCTCTTTTGCTGGGTCTTCTCTGCTGTCTTCTCCCTCTGTTCTTCCTCTGATCTTCTACCCATGTTGACTCAATGCGATCTCCCACACGAATGCTGTCTCCATCATGCCCTGGGCTTTGACGTCATAAGGGGGTGGGGCCTAAAAAAAAACAGAATGGGGGTTCCCTTTAATATCCATACCAGACCAAAGGGCCTGGTATGCTCTTGGAGGGGGACCCAGTGCTGTTTTTTTTTTTTTCTAATTTGGCGAGGGTTCCCCTTCAAGATCCCCAGAGCACAAGGTGTCTGGTATTGTCAGGATCAAAGTCGGATGCCAGAAGTCGTACCGATGTAGGTCCGATGTGGGACCCTTTTAGGACACATGTCGCAGAGCAAAGTAGGATAAAAAGTCGGACTGTTTTTGTGTCGGATAGTGTGAACTGAGCCTTAACTGGTTCAATGTAGCTTTGATAATAACACCTATTATCTGATTGGTTATTATGGAATATCTGTGCCAGATTCTCTGTGCTCCAGTTTTAGTAAATCTCCCCCAAATAATCCTTTACCTTAGAAGACCACAAACTGCCAGATGACAAGATCATACTTGAAAGCCACACAGCTGTGATTATAATCACCACCAGAAACATAGACCAAAATGAATCACATTACAGGACCTTCATTTCCTCTGTAATCTTTCCTGTTTTTCTTGATTTTGCTGAATAAATCCCCAAGAGTGAGACACTTTTCCCAATGGATTACACGACTCAGATGCTAATCCCTAGAAGAGGCCAGCACAAATACAAAGAAATCTTGACCTTTATTATTCTCTATGCATAGGAGCCTAAGGGTTAATTTAATCCCAGTGCCT
This sequence comes from Glandirana rugosa, assembly GCA_018402905.1. Lineage (NCBI taxonomy): Eukaryota > Metazoa > Chordata > Amphibia > Anura > Ranidae > Glandirana > Glandirana rugosa. The sequence goes on along the minus strand of BLSH010059069.1, from coordinate 1,014,801 downwards.
CAAATGGTTGTTTACATAATTAGGAGGATATCTGTTTAACCCCATGAAAGCCAAATACATAGCACACACAATACGCTGGAAAAGAGGGCCTGTCCAGTCCAGATAGAAATATATTTTACCATTTCCAACTTTTGCAACGCCTAGGAATGTCATCCTCATTTTTTCATTATATATACAGCACAAAACTAATTAAAACATATAATGCAATACAAAGGAAAGATTTCATATACTTTGTATATATTGTATTTGTGATAATCACTACTGCTGAGAAAAGAGGACTATACAGTCAATAATCGAGGTTGAAACCTGGTTTATATTGTATCTTCCACTTTTCAGAAAGCATCAAGCATCTCCAGCCTCAGAAGATGGTCCCAGAGAAGTCAATGGGATCTATAGCACAGTCTGACACAAGATTTCCCCATATGTAATTACATTATGTAAATATTTGGGCAGACCATGACCACAGAATACAAGTAAGTTTATCCAAAAAAGGAGAAAGGCTGGTGCCACGGACGTCGGCTAAAACATTATTTTATTATTGCATGTTATCAACAGTCAAAAAGAAAGCCGATGCATTTTGGCCACCAGGCTTTAATCCCCTAATCATGGCCATGATTAAGGTCTGACGGCCAAAAAGCGTTGGCTTTCTTTTTGACTGTTGTTCACATGTAATAATAAAACAATGTTTCAGCTGACTTTCATAGCACCAGCCTTTCTCCTTTTATGCATGGACTGGATAAAGGTTTACAGAGACTTCACAGGCTGAGTGCTGTGTTCTTGAGGCTCACCAGGCATTGCACAGGAGGTAGTAGCTTGTTTGCACCTGTACAAGTAAGTTTACATCTAGGTAGGGGAAGATATTTTACAAAAGGGGCAGTAGAAAAAAAAGGATAAATTCACTTTGTTTGAAAGTGCACTCACCCTTTAACCTGCATTTGGGTATAGGTCTGCTTTAATTCTGATAGGAATAAACTGGCCAGGAAGATGTAATGGTTGGTTATGTATAAGACTTGAAGCATAACTAAAACCTCTCTGCTAAAGCTCTCAAAATATATTTCAGAATGCCAATGTAAGCACTGTACTGTTTTTTTAAATAGTTTAAAAGTCTCAACTCAATGACCGTATTTATCAACGTATAACACGCACAGGCGTGTAACACACGCCTTAATTTTAAGAGGGAAGTTTCAGGAAAAAAACGTACATTTTAAATAAAGAACTTTGAAGCAAAATAAGGGCAGCTCAGAACATTTTTTCATTAATCAAATGCAGCCTCACCAGTGCCCGTCAATGCAGCCTCACCAGTATCCATGAATGCAGCCTCACCAGTGCCCATCAATGCAGTCTCACCAGTGCCCATCAATGCAGCCTCACCAGTGCCCATCAATGCAGCCTGATCAGTGCCCATCAATGCAGCCTCACCAGTGTCCATCAATGCAGCATCACCAGTGTCCATCAATGCAGCCTCACCAGTGCCCATCAATGCAGCCCCACCAGTGTCCATGAATGCAGCCTGATCAATGCAAACCAACACAGCCTCACCAGTTCCCATCAATGCAGGCTCACCAGTGCTGATCAATGCAGCCTTATCAGTGCCCATCAATGCAGCCTCACCATTACCCATCAAAGCAGCCTTACCAGTGCCTATCAATGCAGCCTCACAAGTGCTCATCAATGCAGCCTGATTAGTGCCCATCAATGCAGCCTGATTAGTGTCCATCAATGCAGCCTGATCAGTGCCCATCATTGCAGCCTCACCAGTTTCCATCAATGCAACCTCACCAATGTCCAGCAATGCAGCCTCACCAGTGTCCATCAATGCAGCCTCACCAGTACCCATCAATGCAGATTTACCAGTGCCCGTCAATGCAGCCTCACCAGTGCTCATCAATGCAGCCTGACCAGTGCCCATCAATGCAGCCTCACCAGTGTCCATCAATGCAGCCTCACCAGTGTCCATTAATGCAGCCTCACCAGTGCCCATCAGCGCAGCCTTACCAGTGCCCATCAGCACAGGGATCTCCCGCTTACCAAACGGTCATTGTCATACGAAGTCCCGCCTCCTGGACCGGCTCCTATGATAGACGGCACACGTTCCAGCATTGGACCAGTGTGCTGTCTATCGTAGGGGCATGTCCAGGAGGCGGGACTTGTAAAATCAGTGACTGCCGGGTAAATGGGAGAACCCTGCGCTGTGTCTAATCCAGCGGTGCTCGCCTCCCCTTCCCCTCGGCCCCGGCCCTGGGCTCCCCCCTCGCCTCAGCTTGTGGTGCCTGGGCTTTACATAGTAGGTAAGGCGGAAAAAAGACAATAGCCCATCCAGTTCAATCTGTGTAGGTGTATGTGTGTCAGTGTCTATAACAATTTCCCATATACCTGTATGTTGTGTTTTTTAACCACTTCAGCCCCGGAAGGATTTACCCACCTCCTGACCAGGCCATTTTTTTGCGATACGGCACTGTGTCACTTTAACTGACAATTACGCAGTCATGCGACAATGTACCCAAACAAAATTTATGTCCTTTTTTTCCCCATAAATAGAGCTTTCTTTTTGTGGTATTTGATCACCTCTGCGGTTTTTATTTTTTGCACTATAAACAAAAAAAGAGTGACAATTTTGAAAAAAAAAAAAAAATATGTTTTACTTTTCGCTATAATAAATATCCAAAAAAATATAAAAAAAACAAATTTCTTCATCAGCTTTGGCCAATACGTATTCTTCTACATATTTTTGGTAAAAAAATTGCAGTAAGTGTATATTGATTGATTTGCGCAAAAGTTATAGCGTCTACAAAATAGGGGATAGTTTTATGGCATTTTTATCATTTTTTTAGTTGTAAAATATTTTATTAAGTCTTACCCCGATCACATAAAGTATATCAAACCATACACAAAAACATAATCATAGATGAACCTGAGCAAAAACCAACTCCATAACATGGAGGGTTGAGAGGCCAGCCCCGAGACCTCCACCCGACACCCCACCTGGGATCAAGCTGTGTCCAGAGGAGGTGGAGGGTCATGAGTCCCCCCAAGCCCGCCCGATTGCTAATGGGCCAAGGTCCATAAAGGAAGCAAATTGGATAGGATAACATACTCCTGGAATCGGCTGGCCCCAAGGGGCCACTTACACATAGAAATAAACATATAAAAACCCCACCAGCAGAAACTCACAAAAGAAGAAAGTCGAGAGAGAATGAAAGAGACAACAGGAAAGAAGAGAAAGAAAGGAAAGGGGGGCACCAGGTAAGCGAAACCATATAGGGGAATAAGAAGAGTCACACAGGCAGATTAAGGTAAGACCTCCAAGGGTTCCATATTCTGTCAAACTTAATTTATGAATCTGGGAGTATATTAGCGTACTGTTCTTGAGTCATAATCCAGGGGATTTTCCTTTTAGCAGCGTTGAAGGAGACCGAGTGTTTCATCCAAGACCTAGCCAACGTAAGTTTAGCTCCCAAAAGAATAAAATGAGTACATTTAAATATAGATTTGGAGAGTCCATCTGGCCTATAATTTAATAAGGCGATTTCTGGGTTTTGTGGAGTCGCCCGGCCTGTAATTTTCCTTAGCATGGCAAAAATCCTATTCCAGAATCCCCTGATCCTAGGGTATTCCCACCATACGTGAAAGTACGTACCCTGAAGGTTACAGCCTCTGAAGCAAAGTGGAAAGGAGCCTGGGAACATGACCGAGAGATGGGCCGGGACCAAATACCAGCACAAAATCACCTTGGCGCTTGCTTCCGTCAGTGGAATATTAGCTATTCCCTTGAAGGAATTCAGAAATAGAGAAAAACACTTATCTGCGTCCCAAGACCTGCCCAGGTCCCCCTCCCAACCTTTGGCATACAGAGGTTTCTCTGGCTGATCCGACAGTGATGCATATATTAAGGAGATACCCCCTTTTTGATTTGCGATATTCGAGCACCATTGCTCATAAGGAGTAATGGTCGCTAGGGCCGGTCCATACCGAGGCTATAAAACGGTGGATTTGATGAAACTGGAACCTTTCAGTAGGTGGCATGTCTAGATTGTCAATGCAATGCTTCAGAGAGATAGGCCCAGAGTGGGAGAGGAAGTGACCAATTCTGTACAGGCCCTTATTGGTCCACCATTCAAAGGAACGGATGTCCTGACCTGAGGAAAACGGGGGCTGTTAAACAAATGCTGAAGGGGACAAAAGCGTGAGATCAGATTTGCAGACCCAAATAGAGAGTCACAGAGTGCTATTGAATGAGAGAGCGTGGGAGAGAGCATTGAGGGTCTGGACTTGGGGTGAGTGTTAAGGGGAACTGCCTGTCTCTCAATTCTTACCCAGTCTGGTCTATTAGACCGAGCATGAATAATGGAAAATTGAGCCAGTTGGGCTGCCTGATAGTACTTCCATAGATTGGGGACCCCCAACCCTCCCTGATTTCGTTGTCTCAACAGAACGTCAGCTGGACACCTAAAGCCCTTGTTGCCCCCATATGAATTTTTTGATTTGGGATTGCAATTTGAGCAATTGTGTTTTTTTGATTGGGATGGGAAGAGATCTAAACAAGTACAGGATCCTTGGCAGGAGAGTCATCTTAATCGAGTTCACCTCCCCCAGTTAGTGAGTGTCTAAATAAAGGGGATAGTTGATGCTATATAATTGATCAATACTGGCCGCTAGATGAACACCCATGTAGGGGATGTGGTCTGGATGCCAAGCAAAGTTGAACTGGTCCTTAAGCTGTAGAACGACCGTCTCGGGAAGACTGATATTAAGCGCAACAGATTTAGCCATGTTAACTTTTAAGCCCGAGGCCCTACCAAACTCCTGGAGTAAATGGGAAATGCTTGGGACAGAGGTAAGAGGGGAAGTGATGAATAACAACAAATCGTCTGCAAATAAGGCACATTTGTGTATGTGTATGGACCACATCTCACTCCCCCAATACCAGGATGTTCCCTAATAGCGATTGCTAAGGTCTCAATAGCAATGGCAAAGATCAAAGGGGATAGGGGGCAACCCTGCCTTGTACCTCTATGGATAGAGAGTGGTTCAGAGCAATAGTTGTGTAGATTAATGCGAGCTCTAGGGTTGGACTATAGGGCTTTAAGAATCTGTAAGAATCTGGGTCCAATCCCCCATCGCCCTAGGGCCTCAAAGAGGTAGGTCCATTCAACCATATTGAATGCTTTTTGCAGGTCAACTGATAGCACAAATCCCTCCTGGGGAGGCCCGCCGCCCCACCAGATCTAAGGAGTGAGATGAGGTCCACTGCTCTGCGGATCTGATCGGGTCCCTGTCTCCCAGGGATAAAACCTACCTGGTCCCTATGAATATACTTCCCTATAAAGGCAGACAGCCTGTTAGCTAGGATTTTGGTGAGAATTTTTAAATTGTTATTGATTAAAGAAATGGGCCTGTAGTTACTAACTTCTGAGGGGTGCTTGCCTGGTTTCGGTATGACTGAAATATCGACTGAGTTAAGGTCTTCAATGACTATCGTTCCCTCCTGAACAGAATTAAAGAAATTCGCCAGGTGGGGGGCTAGGATGGGCCCAAACTGTTTATAATAACCAGTGGAGAACTCATCTGTTCCCGGGGCCGAGCCCTTTTTAAGGTGCTTAATCACGTCCAATACCTCTGATTCCGAGGTGGGGTCTTCCAATAAGAGACTATGTTCCCTGTCCAAGGAGGGCAGCAGGGTACTGTCCAAGAAATGGTGTTGAGTGGCCGAGGGATCTGGGACCCCCGACTTATATAGCTTGGCATAGAAATCATGGAAGGTTGCCATGATCCTGTGGGGGGTTTTGGGTGGGGATTCCTGAGGGGTCCTTCACTTTAGGGAAGGTGAATGATCGATATTTCGGGGAAAGTCTAGAGGCCAATTTGGGCCCTATACAGTCTTTCTGAACATAAAAGTGGGTATTAGACCATTGGATCTGATTCTCCGCTTGGGTAGTCAGGGCGAGATTCAAAGCCACCCTGGCTGCTTCAAGCCGGGCACGAGATTGTGGGGAGGGATGTTTTTTGTGAGCCTTAGCGAGATTGAGAAACTCTCGCTCCAACTTGTCTAAGTCACTTTTCCTTTCCTTCTTAAGTTTAGCGGAGAGGTGTATAATCTTGCCCCATATTACTGCCTTGTGGGCAGCCCATAGGGTCATATGTGAGACTTCAGCACTCAAATTCAGCTTAAAGTATTCGGACTGGGTTGTTGAAAAGTGATTCCTTCAGACACCATTAGGGTCTCCCCCCCAACCTCCGACTGAGACCGGGAGTATACAACTACCATCGAGTGATCGGATAAAGGATTTGGTGACTAGAAGAATTGAGGAGGCCCTCATAAAAATGTGGTCAATCCTGGCAAAGGATTTATGAGGGGCTGAGTAATGGGTGAAGTCTCTCATTTTTGGATTGTATTCTCTCCAAACATCCACTAGCCCTAGAGAATGAAGAAGTTTAGCTATCCTCAAGCTCTGTTTCGGGGCTGAAGGAGACAAGCTCAACAAGCCCCTGATTTATCCATCATGTGGTCTAAAGCTGTATTGGAATCCCCCCCTAGGATCACAGTCCCCTCAAAATAACGGGAAAGGGAATCTAACATGGACCAGAAAAATTGTCCCTGACCCTGGTTAGGAGCATAATATGAAACAAAGGTGAAAAGGTGACCCCTGAGTTGCCCCACCAATAGGATGTAACTAATTACCTGTCGAGATTGAAACCCTGCTCCTTTAGAGAAGAAAATTCCCACCCCTCTCGTTTTATCTGGGGCGTTTGCTAGAAAGAATTGGGGAAATTTTGCATGTATAAATTTCGGGTTAAATTGAATGGGGAAGTGGGTTTCCTAGAGCAGGAGAACATTGAGATGCTGAGAGTGAGCGGACTGAAAGTTGTTTCTGTGTTTTAAGGGGGAATTTAGGACTTGGATATTGTGAGACGCAATTTTCAAAATCATCTGAGGGTCAAGAGAGGGTGTCATGGTGACCTAGGGGGGCTATATGCATCACTGTGGGTTGACTCACCAGACCATGTAAAGGATAAGGGGGGAGCTTCACCTCCCATGGAGCGAATGCCTGGAGACTTCTGACATCCATGGAAAGGCTGCCTCCCTGGTGCCTGAGAGGGGAGAGAAACATAGAAGAAAAGAGAAGAATAGGGAGAAGAGAGAAATGTTAGAAAAAGTGTGAGAGGGGGAAGCTGGACGATGCTGTTATCAAGACACTCTTCTGTCGCCAAAACGCGTCAGCATCTTACCTGTAAGCGTGTCATATATGGAACGATGGAATAAAAGAAAATTCTCAAGATTTTCTCATTCTTCTAGTTTCCCAGACAATCCCCTCCGTGTCCGGGGCATGGGAACCATAACCCTGGCTCCCATACCCCGAGAGTGACCTAGACACTTCTGCACTCTGGAAATGCAGTGGTGCCCGAGGGCAGAGGGAGGAGCATGCCTACCACCCCACCCATAAGACAGCCCAATACATAACATATATAATGGATCAAGCCACTCAAAAAAAATTCTGTTACCTTACTAGGGCAGTATAGTCCCTTTGGCCCCACCCCTCCCCAAACACGGGGGGGGCATGGGGTATGGGACTGGGGCAGAGAGGGTGCCCCCAAAAATGGGCCATCCCCCTCCACCCCAGCCCCAGGGAGCCGCCCATCAAATGAGGAAGAGAATCTAAATAGCCCCTCCTCTGCTTCAAAAGCAATACTTCAACATTTGAAAACATAACTTAGTAACGATAAGAGAACCAACAACTGGAAGTGGAACCTGGATCCCGTAATAGCTGAGATCCTGACGGATCCGCAGATAGGACCACAGAAAACCCCATACCTGGTGTCCCCCTCAACAGGTAATGGGGCCTGGCGGAGTGGCGCCCGAGCCGAAGACCACGGTGAACCCAAGAGCCCCCCCAGGACCAGCCTGAACTTCACACTAGGCATGGGGGGAGCCTCCACATAAAAAACAAAGCAGAGCGAGACTCTAAAATAACTGTAACTGTTTGAGAAACTGAAGACAAAAATCAAAAATTTCAAGGGAAAGGACTAGAGTCGGGTCAATCAATCAATGGGCAGAACCCCAACCTTACTACTATTTATCAAGGATGGTGCGAGTCTTTAGACCTTTTGAATTGTGGGTTCCTCCACACTGGGGGAATGGGGCTCTGGGGAGATGGCGTTTGGAGGAGCCCACACTTTTGGATTGAAGAGAGGATGATGGGTCCAGAGAGATGAAGTTCAGCTTGATAAGGAGATCTTCTCCCTCCTGGAAGGTACTGAAGCCATACTTTTTGCCTTTGTATGAGAAGGAGAGACGAAACGGGAAAGACCCCCAGTATTTGATGGATTTCTGGGTCAGGACCTCTAGCAGGGGTCTCAAGGCCCTCCGCTTTTGGATGGTAGCGGGAGAGATATCAGCAAACACTTGGATTGAGTGACCCTGGAACAAAAGTTGGGGAGAGTTCCTGGAGAGTTGCATGATTTCCTTTTTTACTGCATAAAAGTGAGGCTTGACTACGACATCTCTGAGCAGCCCATCCGATTCCAACCTGTGTTCCAGGATGTTGGGCATAAGTTCCTTGATGAAGGATCGGACTGCACCTGGGACATCCGTTATGGATTCTGGGGAGCCCCCAGATCCGAAAATTGTATCTACGAGACCGATTCTCGAGGTCCTCAATTTTGGAAAGGGTGGAATCCAACTGGTCTTGAAGGTCTTGGATGCGCAATATATTTTGGTTCGCTCTGGCGATTGTTTGATCAGTCTTTTGTTTGATGGCGTCAGTCCTGGAGCCCAAATTTTGAAGGTCTGTTTGGATAGTAGAAGTGATTTGGGAAGCAGTCTGAGCCAGACGTTTGGAAAGCATTTTGGAAAAGGTTTCCATCATGAACCTCAGATCGGAATGCAGAGTCGGTGCAAGAGACCCCAATACTCCCAGGGTGTCTGAGTTGGGGCCCGGTCCCCGGACGGGAAAGGGGAAAATCTCATCTAGAGTCCTCTCTAGGAGGGATACCATAGATGCTGGGGAAATGATCTGGGGGTTGATGGGGTCCGGGATGGTGGGTCCTGGGCTGGGGAGAATTTGTGAGCCCCCCTCTGCACCCGCCTCCATGTCCTCCGGGTTGTCCTTTAGATTGGATTGGGTTCCATGGGGCAATGGGGAGTTTTCAGGGGTTTTGGTCATGAAACCTGGGTGTTTTGTTGTCTCTCCGCACAGCCGCAGCATACATGAGTAAATATTCCCAAGAAAAGCCTCCCTCACGTGGAAGTAAAGGGGCCGAGAGACCGCTCAGGACCTCCGTAAAAGAACAGAAAACAACTGGGGTGAGGTTCAGGAATCGGGGGGTATCAGAGAGGGGAACTGAAACCAGATGACTGTGTTCCCCCCTGCATGAAAGTTCACAAGGTACTGGCTTAGAAAATTGATATCCCCCTGCGTCAGTGCGGGACCTCCAGCCCTGAACACCCCTGCTCTCTGCGGGCTGCAGATCAGACCCCCCAAGTCCTGCTCTGAAGGGCCCTCTGCTTGGGGAGATTTGGAGACCCCTAAAGGCTCAGGGATGCTCGTAGGGGGGTTCCTGGTAGTCTGTCTCCCGGGAATCTGGGATGCACCCTATGGAAGTATAGGCCTCAGCCCCAGCCTCTCCCACCGGGTTCAAAGCTGTCTTTCCGTGGCTCCCACTGAGCCCCAGCGGGCTCCTATAGTCACCTGGAGGGACCCCCGAAGCTGACCCCTCAGTGGATTGATCGCTGGGGGGGAACCCAGTGCTCCGTGCAATGGTAGGCCGCAGCCGAGGCCTCGCTTGATGGCTGAACCCGGCGGGGTGCACTCTGCTGTCTGTGCCGGGCCACGGAGCCCTGGGTGAGACTCTTGTAGGAGACCGCTGCGAGGGGGTCTCTGGATGAGGGGTAGTCGACGATGCTGAAGGATGCTGGTAGGCTTCTTGGACGGAGTGGATCGGAGCTCCGAGATCACGCAGCCATCTCGGAGGGTCGGCGCATGCGCACTTCCTTATTATTATTTTTTTAGTGGGACTGTGATATTGCGGCAGACAGAATCGGACACTTTTGACACTTTTTTGGGACCGCTGACATTTATACAGCAATCAGAGCTAAAAATAGCCACTGATTACTGTATAAATGTCACTGGCAGGAAAGGGGCTAACACTAGGGGGGATCAAGGGGTTGAAATGTTCCCTAGGGAGGTGTTTCTAACTGTGGGGGGAGTGGACAGACAGGGAGTAGAGATAGATTGTTGTTCCAGATTACTTGGAACAGCAGATCTCTCTCTACTTCCCTGACAGAAAGGAGATCTGTCTGTTTAAATTGACACATCTCCGTTCTGTCTCTCTGAGGAGCGATCGCGGGTAGCCGGCGGGCATCGTGGCCGTCGGCCATGCGCATTGGCTCCAGTGACGTGCCGTGGGCCCCCCCTATATCTCTTGAAGCGGCCAACGTACAATGATGTCGATGTGTGCAGCTGCGCCAACCTGTACAACTGCGGCGGCTGGTCGGCAAGCAGTTAAGATCCAAAAGTCTTTTAAAAATATCCATACTCCCCGTGGCCACCACCAATTGTGGGAGAGAGTTCCACATCCTTATTGCCCTGACAGTGGAGAATCCCCTTGGAGTTTAAGGTTAAACCGCTTCTTCTCCAGCCTCATTGTGTGGCCCGTGTCCTCATACAATCCCTGGGACTGAATAGTCGTTTTCCTATGCTGGGATCCCTATTGAGGTATTTGTAGATCGCTATCATGTCCCCCTCAAGCGACGCATGAGAATAAATTTAATGTTTGCAAATGTTCCTTGTAATTTAAGTCGTCCAGTCCTCTTATTCGTTTTGTTGCCATTCTTTGGACTCTCTCCAGCTCAAGCACATCCCTTCTGAGGAGTGGTGACCAGAACTGGACAGAATACTCCAGATGTGGCCTAACCAGGGTTTTATAAAGTGGCAGAATTACAGTTTTATCCCTGGAGTATATCCCTTTTTATATATTTTTTATCCCTTTTTATATGCATGCAGCTTGGTAGCTGCAGATTGACATTGCATGCTATTACTCAATCTGCCATCTCCTTCTCCATCCTTGATTCTCCCAGAGGTTTTCCACCTACTAAATAATTTGCATTTATGTCATTCTGCAAAATTTCTATGTCCTGATGTGAGTTTATTGCTCTACTTATTTTTGTGTCATCCGCAAAAACTGAGACTAAGCTATTTACCCCATACTCTATATAATTTATAAATAAATTGAAAAGAATCGGTCCCAAGACAGAGCCTTGGAGTACCCCACTCACCACTACAGACCAGTCTGAGTACATGTTATTTATCACCACCCTTTGGACATGTCCCTGTAACCAGTTTTTTACCCAAGTACAAACCTTATGGTCAATGCCTGCAGATCTCAGCTTGTGTATTAAGCGTTTATGGAGGAGTGTATCAAATACTTTTGCAAAATCCAGATACACTACATCCACAGGCCTTCCCTTATCTAGATGGCAGCTCACTTCCTCGTAGAATGTTAGCAGATTGGTCTGGCAGGAACAACCTTTCGTAAGCATATGCTGATTACTGCTAATGATATTCTTTTCCTTTGTAAGGCTTCATGCACACAGGACGTTAAAAAACGTCCTAAAAACATCAGTAGCTTATCTGTGATTTTTTCAGCTTTTACCAGCGTTATATTACCGGCGTTTTTTTGTGCTTTTAAAGGACCAGCGTTTTTTTTTCTCAATTGAGCTTAAATGGCCAAAAACATCGGGATCGACGTTTAGCCGCATTTTTGAGCGGTTTTGGGTGTTTTTGAGCCTTTGAACGTTTTTACAGCTGAAAAACGTCTCTCAGAACCCACTGGTCTTGGATTTTTTTTACAGCTCAAAAACGTCACTGCTAAAAACAGCTGATAACAGCCTATGTGTGCATGAACACATAGGATAACATGATGGAGGGTTTATTGACTGTAGAAAACATCTGCAGCTAAAAACAGCTGCTGTAAAACAGTCAAAAAACGTCCTGTGTGCATGAGGCCTAAATCTTTGGATATAGTCCCTAATCATCCCCTCAAATTATTTACCCACTTTTGATGTGGAATGTCTCTGCCCTTTTTTGAATATTGGTACCACATTGGCTTTTCTCGAATCAGCTGGTACCAATCCTGTCATTATGCTGTCCCCAAAGAATAGGAACAATGGTCTGGCTATAACCTGACTGAGTTCTCATAGGACTCTCGGGTGTAAGTCATCTGGTCCTGGTGATTTATTTGTGTTAAGTTTATTAAGTCTTTCGCTGACTTCGGTCCCTGTTAGTCACGAGGGAATGTCCTGTGTTGTGCCATTAACAGTATAGTCATGGTCGGTATACCCTTGTTTTTCCTGCATAAAAACTGAGGAAAAGAAGGCATATAGTACAGTTGCCTTCTTTGTGTCATCTGTAACCATCCTTCAATCCTTATCTATTATGTGTGCAATGTGTCCTGATTTTGCCTTTTTACTGTTAATATATCTAAAAAATGTCTTTGGGTTCATGTTACTTTCTTCCACTATGTGTCTCTCATAATTGTTTTAGCCGCCCTTATTGCAATTTTACACTTCCTTTTAGTGTTGGAATGCTGATGGTGACCCATTTTGTTTATATTTTTTAAAAGCCATATTTTTCCCCTTAATGAGACTTTTCACATTATGGTTTAGCCACCCAGATTTAATCTTCGCTCTTCTACATTTATTGCCCATTAGAATGCACTTTGTGATAGCTTTGTTTAATATGTTCCTAAAGCATTCCCATTTCTCTTCTGTGTTCAATGTTGCCAGGATTTGGTCCCAATTTATGTCATGTAGCAATGGCCACAGCTCAGAAAAATTGGCTTGTATAAAATTTAGTGTTTTTGTGCTACCTTTTCCTATGATTGACACTAAATGTGATCATCCTATGATTTCTAGATCCCAAGTTGTCGCATATCGCCACACCTGAGATCAGACTTGGATCGTTCGTAATTAATAGGTCTAACAGGGCATTCTTTCTAGTTGGGGAGTCCACCAATTGGGACATGAAGTTGTCCTGTAAGATATTCATGAAATGACGGGCCTTTAATTACATAGTTAGATAGTTAGTCAGGTTGAAAAAAGACACAAGCTCATCTAGTTCAACCAAAAAAAATAGAAAAATTATATATAACCATACAATCCCATATACAATCTTTCACTCACAGTTGATCTAGAGGAAGGCAAAAAAAACCCCAGCAAAACATGATCCAATTTGCTATAGTGGGGGAAAAAATTCCTTCCTGATTGCCCGAGAGGCAATCGGATTCACCCTGGATCAACTTTACCTAAAAATGTTAGTACCCAGTTATATTATTTACATTAAGGAAAGAATCCAGGCCTTTTTTTAAAGCAATCTACCGTGCTGGCCAAAACCACCTCTGGAGGGAGTCTATTCCACATTTTCACAGCTCTAACTGTGAAGAAAGCTTTCCGTATTTGGAGATTAAATCTTTTTTCCTCTAGACGTAAAGAGTGCCCCCTTGTCCTTTGTGATGACTTTAAAGTAAATAACTTAACACCAAGTTCACTATATGGACCACTTATGTATTTGTACATGTTGATCATATCCCCCTTAATCTCCTCTTCTCAAGAGAGAACAAATTCAGTTACTCTAATCTTTCCTCATAGCTGAGCTCCTCCATGCCTCTTATTAGTTTGGTTGCCATTCTCTGCACTTTCTCCAGTTCCCCGATATCTTTTTTGAGAATTGGTGCCCAAAACTGAACTGCATATTCCAGATGAGGTCTTACTATTATACGTACGTAGTATGTATGGTTCCCCTCATGTTGACCCCCTTAGGTATCACCTCTTCCTAGACCCCCAAAACCATCTAGTATTCGAATTGTTACCGTACGTTACGGTTCGACGCCAAAGGTTTCGTTCGTTTTAGGAAAGAACATAATTCTCTCCATACCTGAGGTCTCTATCTCTGTAGTAAAACGGGGACACGTTTAGTAATCATTCTGGAGTAGACCTTATACGTCAAGTCAAAACCCGTGGTTAAGAGTTTTTTCTATAGCCCCTTGACCTCTTTCACGTCTCTTACCGTTGGTTTGATTATTCTCCGTACCTCCTCGAGTCGATACTCCTTTCTAATCTCATTGACTTAAACAAGAGAGAACTCTTCTCCTCTAATTCCCCCTATACTAGTTGTACATGTTTATGTATTCACCAGGTATATCACTTGAACCACAATTCAATAAATGAAATTTCAGTAGTGTTTCCTGTTCCCCCGTGAGAAATGCAGATCTCCTTTTTTCTAAATTAGAGGTTTATGC
>BLSH010059069.1:965597-983984 GCA_018402905.1 Glandirana rugosa | reverse complement strand
CTGTTGCCCATAGCAATGGGTGGTAAGACAGCACAGTTGTCCCTGGAAATCTCCAGGAAACTTCATGTATTTGAGCTGGAGGTTGCCCTGGATAACTGCGATGTCTCTCTGGTGGGGCAGAGTGGAACTGCACCTTTTAATGGGATTATGTTAGTGCAATCTGCTAATGCTGAAAATGTGCAGGTACATAATGAGTTAATACCACCTGTGGAAAAGGCAAAGATGCGCCACCCGAGCAAGGTTGTGGATGTGGTGTATTGCAACCTGTTGTGTTAAAGCCTGTATTACTGAAGTCTGACATGATTCACAATGACTTGTATAATAAGTCTACATCTAAGCCCATCTGCTTGCATGTGTCTCCTTGGCCAGATGGGTCGGTGTTGAGGAGTACCGGTAAAGGGAGCACACATACAATGGATTGGGAAAGTTGGGATAAAAATATGATCTCCCTGATAGAGAAGGCTTTTATGCACAAAAATAAGATGGACACTGTCTCTGCTGTGCCAGCAGGGGGGACTGCAGAACAGCCTGTAGCTGAAGGTGTGATGGCTGCTGCAAAGATTAACCCTCAAGAGAAAAAGGAACGACTGCACCTCAAAGGAAGTCCGAAAAAGTATCTTTGTTTATAGAAGCATCAAATGCCTTGGTACAGGATGAACCAGGTCAAAGGCAGACGCATTTCACACTTAACAACAGTGCTTATTCATTTGGCAATGAATAAGCACTGTTGTTAAGTGTGAAACGCATTTGCCTTTGACCTGGTTCATCCTGTACCATGCCATTTGATGATTCTATAAACGAAGATACTTTTTCGGACTTCCTTTGAGGTGCAGTCATTCCTTTTTCGACATTGCCAAAAGGAGACGAGCCGTGGCTAGCACTCATTGGGGTCTGCCCTGCCAGATCCCATTCACCTGGAGCAGCGGTACTCACCTTTCTAAGAAAAAGAAGGACCAGGTAAGGGCGAACACACGGCACACGGATTTTGTCCATGACTTTAAAAAGTAATGTTGATCTAGAGTGTCAAAGGGAAGTTGGCATTGGTAAATTCGATGTTGCTGAACCTGAGAAGTTGGATATAAGTACAGCATCTGGCAGCACTCTGGTAGAGCACCAGACTGTGGTTAGCCCCGGCTGAGAGGAGATTCGTTTAAACGGTGCAACTTTTCAAGTCACATCAAGTGAGTCTCTCTGTGTCTCCAGGATCATGAAAGTCCCCAGGAAGGGTTTGGGTCAGGAATCAAGTGGCTGGTTTGTAACCAAAGCACTCAAGGAAATGCTGGAACTTTGGAATTCTGGAACTTTGGAATGTACAGCCAAGCGATACAGGTTTGTTTTTTCCACACCTGTCTGGTGGTCTGGATGGTCTGGTACTGCCGAGTACCACTAGGTGGAGCACTGAATGGACCAGAACAAAGGAAGGCAAGACAGAAATGGGTTATTGCTGAATTTATTGCTAGTCTTAAAAGTGGCCTCTGGGTTTGATGCTGGGTTACTGCCTGTAAATGTGGTATATGGAAGAGGCTCTAGAAAAATGGAAAAGGTGTCAAAAATGTCAGGGGTTTCACCTCCTAACAGTTAGGTGTAAATCATTTCTGCTGCTATGGTCCACAGTGGTGCTGTTCAGCTGTTGGTATCGGTGAAGGGCGCAGGCTGCACCAGGGGACAAACCACATGCGATGGAAGGGCTGAGCATTGACCAGAAAACAGCAGAAATCCTGACCTCAGACGGATGTGATTCAAGAGACTGGTGTCACCAGTTCAGTAATGGGTTTAAGTGACAAACCTGATAAGGTCCCGGAGCCAGGGGCATGGAGGAGAACTGCGGTAAAAGGTGTATGTGAATCAGGCAAGAGCTTGCCTGTTCAAGTTTTGGATAGAAATCCAGACAGAATTAGAAATGGCCAGGTGGTAGGACAGCTGCTTGCAGAGTGGGTGACACCCAGGGGCTGGGGGGCAGGGTGGAAATTTCCCCCCAGGCCGCCTACCTTATTTTGAAAATGGCCACTGCGCGTGCTGCCGGGCTGTCTGTTTAGTTTCTTTTTGTAATTCCGCGGCGCAGCCTGTGAACTAGAGAAGACGTCGGCTGCGGGCTGCGGCAGCCGCTGACTGGCTGGCCATCTGCTGTGCTTCTTAAAGGGAGTTGTAGTCCGGCCATGATGAAGTTCCTGGCAGTGGGAGGAACTCAGCAGGCAGCCGGACTACAACTCCCCCTCCCAAGAGTCTCTCAGAGACAGGGCATGACATGTGGCACGCTAGGGAGGGAGGGGACGCGTCAGGAACGTCAGGTGATCAGGCATTGATGGGCACTGATCAGGCTGCATTGATGAGCACTGATTAGGCTGCACTGATTGGCACTGTCTGCACTGGTGAGGCTGCATTTATTGACACTGAACAGGCTGCATTGATGGACACTGACAAAGCTGCGCTGATGGGCGCTGGTGTCTGATGGGCACAGACTAGGCCGAGCTGATGGGATGGGCACTGGTGAGGCTGCTTTGATTGGCTGATTCGGTGGTTCAATCGGCCACTTAACTGGATTTGCCCTCCAGGCCTTAGGCTGCCAGCCCTCCCCTGGTGACACCGGGGGTGTTAACGGTTGGTGAGGTTCCTGTGCGTGATGCTGGCCCTCCGGGGTGTGTGCCCTTTGCAGACTCTGCCCTAACAAACCCGGGAAAATAGTTGGTGATGTTGGCAACACTGAAAGGTGTAATGTAGGTTTGAATACTCGGTTCATCAGGAACAGACATAATGTGTTAATGCTACATGAGGATGTGGAGTCCAAAGGAACATGGAAACCTGGGAGCCGGAAGCAGGGAGCTGGAAAGGTTGATAGAAAAACTAGGAGGAACCCATTAAAAGTTCAGGAGAAGCACACCCGTAAAAAGTCACGGGAGTGTCTTGCTAGGACCCGAGTCAGTGTAGCAGGGGGACGTAGGGAAAGTCAGCCATTGAGTCTGGGTTTGGCCCTTGGGGATGATAGCTGGCACAGAGGCACCAATGTGAGGAGGTTAGGCTGCTGTGTATCGTCCCCTCTGGGGTCGAAACAGGGGGAAGATATGTGGCAGAGCCCTGCCCTGCCAGGGTCTAGATGGAAGGCATGACACAGGATTCTCAACCTGGCAGGTTTAGGGGCTCCAGGGGCTTTGTACACATGGGAGGAAACTGGTTTTTCAGTTTACTCATTTCTTTAAAAAGTCAGTTATGAGACCTGGAGTCCAGGGATTTTGTAGCGCTCCAGGTGAGATGAAATTCCCAGTCCTGGGCCTGGATTTTGTGACCTACCAGGACACTGATTATCCAAGTGGATGGGGGCCTTTTAAGAGAGTCAGGACCAGGGTTCTGGGTCACACACTGGGAGACAGATCCACAGAGGGAAACAGGCATCTAAGGCTGCAGGAGGCAGTCAGGTCTACCGCGTCTGTGAGGAGGCAGAGGTGACCCACGATCATGCATTGGCTGATCGCTTATCAGCTAGGAGGGCTGACTACAGTTATTAGCCAAATGGGCTATCGTTTATCAGCCAGGACGGCTAGATATCGTTTGAGAAAAAGTCCGGGTTCGGGTTCTGGGTTCTGGTATTTTATCACGCATGTTGAATAGCTGCAGGGCCGCCAATCAACAAGCATTTCACTGGTTTTCCCTAGCAGCCATCACAGCCATGCCTACTAATGGCATGGCTCTGATTGGCCAGTGCATCATGTGACCCAGCCTCTATAAGAGGCTGGGTCACAGTGCTGCATGTCACATGCTCTCAGGTTAGTGTAGGGAGAGGATGCTGCCGGCGCTGTGAGGGACAGATTGCAGATCTAATAGCTAGGTAGAGATTACTACTACTGCTGTGAGGGACAGATTGCAGTGATAATAACTAGGTAGAGATTACTACTACTGCTTTGAGGGACAGATTGCAAATCTAATAACATCTCATCCTGCATTACAGAACGATCTGATTACAGAACGATCTCTCATCCTGCATTACAGAACGATCTGATTACAGAACGATCTGATACTGGACTAGGTAAAGATTACTACTGCTTTGAGGGACAGAATGCAGATCTAATAACATCTCCAATTTTTCTTCCTTTTGCAGCCCTCTAGCACTTTCCTGGACTTTTTTACAGCCATTTTTGTGCCGAAAAGTTCGGGTCCCCATTGACTTCAATGGGGTTCGGGGTCAAGTTTGGGTAACGTTCGGTACCGAACCCGAACGTTTCGGCGAAGTTCGGCCGAACCCGAACATCCAGGTGTTCGCTCAACTCTACCTGCGAGGGAAGATAACTGTTTAACATTTGAGCTTTCTTTTAATAAACATGGGCTGTCATGCCTCAAACAGAGATCCTGGCTGGCGTGAACTCACTACAAACGCATCTACCATGAGAGCTAAACACTCCCATGCTACAACATCTATACATGTGTAGATAATGAAGATGGTTACATTTATTATGAAAATCCTATAGTGTATTTCTACAGGTAGTATCAGAGTAGGTAAAGTTGAAAACATCTGGAAATGCAGTCAGTTCCCTTTTGTGAGTATTTACTCTCACTTCCTTTCCTAGTTAAAAACACAGAAGTAAAGGGACTCTTCTCAATGGGATGCAATAATAGTGTCAGCCATAGGTCTTATGTATCCTTATGTATTTACTGCCTTTGTGTGGTGACAGTCTTGAAATAATACATTTTGCAACTCCTATACAGAACGTGAGTGGAATTGGTGTCCTTTATTGTGTATAAAAGATGCAAACTCCACCTAGACAGGTATAGTATGGTAATTTAGGGAGCCTAAGAAAAATATCACATAGCTTTAGGCCCCTTTAACACGGGTGGATAGAATTCAGCTTTTAGCTGCAGATAGGCGAAGTTATCTACTGCAGCTATACTCAGACAATGCTTTCCTATGGCCCCATTCACACTCTGCATTTAGCAACAGTTTCATTACAGAAGGTTTTGTGTGATTAGAAAAAATAGATTTGACTGCGTCCAGGAACGATGTATTGCAGCTTTCTGCACATAACTGCAGGTAAAAGCAGTGCACTGTGTCACCTGCAGATAGCAGCAGCAACAAGCAAAGATAATCAACATGAAGCACATCAGAAATGTCAAGAATGTTCCACTGCAGCTAAACGCAGCTGCATGTAAATGCACATAAACGCAGCTAATCGCAGTGTACAACTCCAAGTGATCGTTGTGCCTGGAGTCTTGGAATTTCAAAATAACAAAACATACTTTTAACAGTGGCAGGACAGCCACCCGTGTGAATGGGACCTAAGATTCAAAAGGTTTTCCTACTAATCTTGGATCCCAAAGCAAGATTGACAACATGTGTAGGCTGCCACCGTTTCCAAATGTTCAAGTTGCCTGGCTGTATTGCTCATTGGCTTGGCTCAAATGTCCTGTGTGCATGAGTCCTAATACTTTCTCAGAAACATTCATTCATTTGCTCCCCCAAGATAAGACCAGTGCCAGAGGTGTCTGCTTAGCAAACAAACTTTCATGCTGTGTCATTAGGAGCATGCATGTTTTTCCTTGATCAGACCAAAGAATGCTTATTCAGAACTTGGATCTTCCAGGCACCAGCTTATGACATCTTTAATGTACATCTACACAAGGCATGTCAGAAACCCAGGTGTAACCAATGAGGGAAGTCCAGAGAAACCTGATTTTAATTCTAATTCCCAGCATGCTTGGGCATTCTGTGCTCTAGGCTGTGAAGAGACACCCCTTATGATGTCTTTATAATGTTGGCAGAGTAAAGAATATGTATGTAGTGAGCTAGATATGATATGCAGAATCACATTCAAGTCTGAAGGACAGGGTTGCCTTTCCAAGCCACCCTGCACCTAACAAAGATGTGTACTACAAAGCCGCTTCTGTACGTATTCATGTATTATTTATAATGCCCATCTGCAAAATAAATCAGTCATACATAGAAAAACAGAACAAAAGAGATGCAATAGAAAGCAAAAGAGAAATAGAAAGATAATTCACATAAAGAAAATATAGTAATCAAGATTCCTATATAATGCCAATCATTTCTTTGAGCTCTCTCTTCCACAGTAACATCATTCCCCAATACTCTCTAATGTTCTCGATTTCTTTAATTGATATTCTGTTCTCTAAACAAATTCCTCAGTGCTCTCTATAGCTTTTATGCCCCTTCACATGCATGGTATGTGTTCCAACACATGTGTTATAATGGACATCCGTGCATTTATACATGTTAGCCATTGTTTAAAATTGTGCTAGTTCATATCTGTACAATATGGTGACATGCATAATCTGATTTTGGTGCATTGAAGCACATTATAGGGACTAATAATGACAATTGCAGTGTATGAAAATGATTGTTGATAAAGCATGTGAAAATACATGAATAATGCATGGAAAATTTAGAATTCAGCCTAAAACACACAATACTGCCATGCATTGATGTGAACCAGCCACTGGGGAAAGAATGGGATTCTTGTGTTTTATTGCAGAAAAATGGACAAGTGTGGATAAGCCCTTAAACCAAAAGTCCAGGTTTCCTTTAACTTTAAATAGTTTATTTGGACCAACTTGGCTAAAAGTAATTATTTTCATGGCAGAAGGGTTTGGAGCTGGGGATGCTGTAACAGACTGTAGTAGCTTAGTCTACATACAGCAAGTGCTGGTGTCTTCCTGCACGGGTACAGGTGACTTCAACCTTTTATTTTTTCCAATGAATACAAGGTGTTCTTTGATTGGCCAAGGTGGAGATCATGACGTTATCTCCCGGCCTCATTCCTAGACCATTTCTCCATGGAAAGCATTTGTTTCAGACAAGCTCAAACAATGTATTTAAAGTATAAGGAAACCTGCAGTTCTGCCAATACAGGGCACTTATACACCTTCCTGCCCAGTCCAATTTTCAGCTTTCAGCACTATCGCATTTTGAATGACAATTGCACAGTCATGCGACGCTGTACCCAAACAACATTTTTATCATTTTTTTCCCCATAAATAGATCTTTCTTTCGGTGATATTTGATCACCTCTGGGGTTTTCATTTTTTGTGCTACAAATAAAAAAATGATAGAAAGTTAAAAAAAAAAAAAGTTTTTCTTCGTTTCTGTTACAAAACTTTGTAAATAAGTACGTTTTCTCCTTCACTGATGGGCACTGATGAGGATGCACTGATGGGCACTGATGAGGCAGTACTGATTGGCACTGAAGAGGTGGCAGTGATGATGAGGCACTTATATGTAGCACTGATAGGCACTGATAGGCGACACTGATAAGCAGCACTGATGGGCACTGATAGGTGGCACTGATATACAGCACTGATGGACACTCATAGGCAGCACTGATGGGCACTGACAGCTGGCACTGATGGGCACTCATAGGTGGCATTGATGGGCACTCATAGGTGGCACTGATGGGTGGCAATGGAGGGCACATATAGGCGGGACTGGTGGGTATTGATGGGTGGCACTGATAGATGGCACCGAGAGGCAGCACTGATCAGAGGCGCTGGCAGGCATCACTGATGGGCACAGAGTGCCATCTCTAATGGGCCATGATTGCCATTCCTGGTGGGCACTAGTGGGCTTACCTCATGGTTATGGGTGGGCATCCCTGGTGGTCCTGGGTGGGCACCCCTGCTGCCCATGGGTGGGCATCCCTGGTGGTCCTGGGTGGGCATCCTTGGGGGGGCTGCACTGATAATCAATCAAGTCCAAACCCCCCCCATCAGGAGAGCAGCTGATCGTCTCTCCTCTACTCACGTCTGTCAGCGCGGGTGTAGAGGAAAAGCCAATACACAGCTTTTCCTGTTTACAATGTGATCAGACATATCAGATCACGTAAAAGGCCAATATTCAATCAGCACAAAGAATAACCTTATGTAAACTACTAAACTGTGTGCAATCTCAACAAATAATGTACACATTGGTGCAACAAGTGCAAATGTGCAATAAATACATCTAGTTGCTGCAAACACTGAAAAAACGTGTTTCACTTCACATTAATAACATATATCACCATGCAGTGCTGCGCTGCTAATATCAAGTTCAATTAACCACCTCAGCCCCGGAAGGATTGTCCCCTTTAGGATCAGAGCACTTTTTGCAATTCGGCACTGCATCGATTTAACTGACAATTGCGAAAGTCGTGCAACGTTGTACCCAAACAAAATTGGCGTCCTTTTTTCCCATACATAGAGATTTCTTTTGGTGGTATTTGATCACCTCTGCATCAATTCTGAACCCAATATTTCTTACTTTTTGCTAAAATACAAATTCAAATATAAAAAAATAAATGTATTCATCAGTTTTGGGCAATATATATATACTTCCTCATATTTTTGGTAAAAAAAAATTGCAATTGGCGTATATTGATTGGTTTGCGCAAAAGTTGCCACCTTTACAAACGATGCAAATTCATTCATTTATGGGGTTTTTATTTATTTTATTTTTTTTACTAGTAATGGTGGCGATCTGCGATTTTTAGCGGTACTGCGACATTGTGGCGGACATGTCGGACACTTTTGACACTTTTTTGGGACCATTGACATTTATACAGTGATCAGTGCTACGAAAATGCACTGATTACTGTGTAAATGTCACGGGCAGGGAAGGGGTTAACACTAGGGGGCAATCAAAGGGTTAACTGTGCTCCCTTGGATGTGTTACTAACTGTATGGGGGCTGGGCTGAGTGGGGGAGGAGAGTGATCGCTGCTACCATATACAGGAAGCATGCGAACACTCTCCTTCTCCCCTGTCAGAACAGAGATTACACACGGATCCCATTATTTCACTGCGGGGGAGAGATTGCGGGTAGCCAGTGGACATCGAGTCCACCCTACATGCTCCCTGGCTCCCAAATACACAGTAAGCGCGCAAGCGCGCCTCCGGTGGCACGCCCACGCTCACAATTAGTGATCTCGCACCCGCCGTCAGGTGACGGCGATAGGCGATATCGAGCCAAGTTGCTGCTATAAAAAAAAAGCAGGCGGTCATCAACTGGTTAATTACTTCATTCAAAACCTCATAACAATAGTCCCAAATTCATATAGTGAACATCAAACAGTTCAAAAAAGTGAAAAATGTAGAAAAAAATATGTTTAAAAAATATAAGGTAAAAGTTCATTTAATCAATTGCAATGGTAGTCCTTTTTTCTTCACCACATAAAGTGCTTCAAATGCATATAAAGTGACTGTGCCCACCACCAGTTTATTTGCACTGGAGAATAAACCTATGAATACAGAGAGCAGTAGATCTCGCATTTTGTTTTATATGGTGTTGTGATCGGGAGAGAGAGCTGAGCACTTGTACAAGGGAGACAAAGGACCAGTCCACCAAAGAGATTTCTGATTTACCCCAGAGAGGGAATGCTTGATCTGGCCCAGTGGTAAACCAGGGGTCAGAGATTGAGGTGAGCAGCCAGGCGCACTGGTGGCGGAGAGCACAGTCACTTTATATGCAGACTGACATACCACACCATCGCCTGAGGGCGTGCGATCGTGGCTTATATTGCTGGACGTCATATGATGCCCAGTCAGGATAATGAAACAACTTCCCAGTTGTCATTTTGCTATATGGCAGGCGGGAAGTGCAAACGCATAATGTGCTAGTATGCACTCTGAAATCAGAGGGTGTCTGTGTTTGCTGGAGTTTGGTGGGTGGAGTTGTGATGTCACAAGCCTCCCCACCCACCTCTATACTGAGACATTGAGGAGGCAGGGGGGGGGAGTGTAAAACTTTCTCTGCTGTCTGAAGAAGATAAGCAAATTGCTTGTCACTCACAGAGCAAGGGGCGGATTGACTGTGTATTTCCCTGTTAGTCGGACTTTCTCTTCCTGAAAAAAGATAAGCTCGTTACTCACAGTTGGATTAACTCTTTGTGGCAAGACTGGGCACAAATGATATAACATGCTATACTCTACCAGGCAGAATTATTAATTACATTTTTTTTTCCGGGTTTACATCCACTTTAAATATGTACAACTGGGGGGTGGGGAATGCCGCAGCCACTTATGATTGACCAATTCAGATGACAGCTTCCTGTTATCTGAATTCCTGTCACCTGATTGCTCAGGTGAGTTTTGACTAACAAACACATGTTAAATGGCCCTCCCTACCTTTTTTTTTTTGTAATTATATTTTCATTGAATATTTAGCAAGTTACAAACAATCAGAAGGAAACAACGAGACAACATCAGGAATATTTCCACAATGCAGTGGACAAGTACAACAAAGGGTTTAGGAGGAACTTTACACATGACAGATATGATTCAAAACATATGTGCAACAAATGGTTAAAGTAAGGGACATATCAGCAGGGCTGGTGCAAGGATTTTTGACACCCTAGACAAAACCTAATTTTTCTGCCCCCCCGGGCTCCACCCCTGACCCCACCTCCTTTGCCCTGCCCATGTAACCCATGTGACGAGTGACCTACCTGGCCCCTACACTGATCCCAACACTGACCAACCTGCCCCCTACATTGGCCTACCTGACCCCTACACTGACCTACCTGACTCCTACACTAACTTACCTGACCATTACACTGACCCACCCGACCACTACACTGACTTACCTGACCCCTACACTGACCTACCTGACCGTTACACTGACGAAGCTGCCAGTGCCAGGAACAAACCCTGCCTCGATGCCTCCAGACTCCAGCTGTCTCTAGCCCCAGAGCGCCCACTACTCCGATCCGATAGCTATAGCACTGTTAGCACGTGACTCTGCCACTGTACAGGACAGGCTGGGAGGCAGAGTGGCCTCTACAAATGGCAGTGACATGGGGCGGGGTCACATGGCTCGGTATAGGAATCACGTATGGGCAGAGACAGAGCTGGCTGTACTGGGACAACAATCACCAGGGGCTCGAAGAGAGACAGACAGGTCACTGATCATAGAGGCGGTGGCACGCAGAGGAGGTTTACTTCCATTCCATTGCCATACAGTCCTCCAGTGCTGCACCTCTGACACTACGTACAGACAGAGCGGAGTGTAGGGAAACCAGCGGCTGGACACCCTAGGCAGCAGTGCACCCTAGGCGGCTGCCTAGTAGTAGCACCGGCCCTGTATATCAGACCCATCCTTAAACATAAAGGAAAGGAAAGAAAAAACATTGGGGCATATTGAAGGAAATTGGAATTAACATGCCAAGGGGGAGGGGAGGTGGAGGGAAGGGAGGTGCTTGTAAAGGAATCATCAGCACTGGAAAGATTGATTAAGAATTGGGGTGTTAGGGAGAGTCAAATTGATGTAAACAAAGTGGTCGCAGGTTTCCCAACATTTATTAAACTGCGGAAGAGTGTCAGTTGCAGTGGCTGTGGGAGATTCCATTCTCCAAATGTCAGCCAAAATATGTAAAAGTTGAGCTTTAGAAGGAGGAGGAGTGGATTTCCAATTCAGGGGGATTACTCTCCAAGCAGCAAGTAGTATATAGGAAATCAAAAGTTTTCTCAATTTTGTAACACTGGAGAAGAGAAGGCCTAATAAATAGTGAATAGGAAATGCCATATTAAACAACTGCTCAAGTACTAACCTGACGTCATTCCAAAAGAACTGTAAGTGCATACATTGCCAAAAAATATGGTAAAGGGAGCCTTGCTCTAGACCACAACGCCAACATAACGCTGAAAGTGTGGAGTCCTGGCGGTGTAGTTTATCTGGAGTTTTGTACTAGAATATCAATATTTTCAAAGTAGTCTCTCTCTGCACCACACATCTGGATGATTTAAAGGCAGCTGACCAGATCTTGTCCCATAGATGTAACGGGATAGGTCTCTGAAGAACATGTGCCCATTTCCGCATTTAGAGGTGTGCTTCTTTATTAAAAGATGTCACTTCATGAGGAATCTTGGATATGGAGGAAATTAAATGTAATTGATACAGTCCCTGGGCACATATGTATTCGAAAGTGGTAGGTCTGTTTAGTGCAAGGGACAGGGTTAGTGATCGGAAGAAATTTTGAACTTGTAAGTAGAAATAGAACATAGTTTTGGCAATATTATATTTTTCTTGAAGGTCCGCAAAAGTCAGTAGTTTGGGGGACACTGGCTGGACTTGTTTGTGGAGTTGAAAAAGGGAGGTTGCAGCCATGGTAGTATACGTGTAAGAGTTAGGCTATCAAGTATAACCGGGTTAAATAATTTGTTAGAAAGGGGGGGGCATGGTGAAAAGAGAGAGTGCGGCAAATAACATTTCTTCCAGACAGCTAAGGTGAACAGCATAGGAGCAATACACATGCGTTTTAATATGGCATCTTTGTGTAGTGAAGATGACCACACCAGGGAGCATGGGTGCACAGGGTATATAGAGCCTCTCTCAATTTCTGACCAACTATTAGGAGCTTGTAAAATAGACCAGCAAACCACAGCTCGTAAATGGGTAGCGTAATACTATTTAATAATATTGTGGGCTCCTAGGCCACCTTGAGTTTTGGGGGAAAAGAGTACAGAACTTATTCCATAGAAGTTTTAGAAACTCTCAATGGATGGACTTAAGTTGGGGTAAAGATATAGCTACCGGTAATGTTTTGAAGAAATATAATAATCTGGGTAAGATTGACATCTTTAGAACATTTATTCTACCCAGTAATGATATTGGATATTTGACCCATTGATATAGTGACCGTGTGATTTCCTGGAGTAGTGCAGTATAGTTGGCCCAATATAGAGTGGAATATGAGGAGTTTATTTGAACCCCAAGGTATTTAAGTGAATGAGTATACCAGCTATAAGAATAGGTACTTTGCAATTGGGTAAGAAGGTCCATGGGAAAATGAATGGGTAAGGCTCATGTTTTGGTGGTATTAACTTTATAGCCTGACAGGGCTCCAAAGGAAGTCAGTAGGGAATGTAAAGAAGGTAGGGAAATTAAGGGCTAGTTAAAGTTAGCAAAATGTCATCTATGAAAAGGGACAGTTTGTATTCTCGATGCCTCATTAAGATTCCTTGAATGTTTGGGTTGGACCGAATGGCCTCAGCTAGGGGTTCAAGACATAGGATAAATAACAAAGGGGACAGAGGACACCCCTGCCTGGTCCCATTGGCCAAGGAGAAACTAGACAAAAAAAAGGACAGTTGAACCATGGACGTGGATCGGGAATATAATGCTGTTAACGCATCAAAAAAAAGTTCCTGAAAAAACATAATAAGAGAGGGTGGCAAACCTGAAAGGCCAGCTAAGGCGGTCAAAGGCCTTTTGGGCATAAAGACTCAGTATCAAAGTAGGGTGGGGAAATTTTTTTGGATCAATTAGGTCTATTGTACGCCTGGTGTTATCGCCAGCATGTCTAGCTGGAACAAAGCCTACTTGGTCTTTATTGATCAGTTTTGGGAGCAGCTGAGTAAGTCTATTGGCCAAGATCTTTGTAAAAATCTTGTAGTCCAAATTAAGAAGGGCTATGGGTCTATAACTATCCGGTCCTTCCCAGGTTTCGGAATGACTGAAATGTATGAGTGCATGAAAGAGGAGTGGGGAACATTGCCTTGAAGAAGAGAACTATAGCAGTTCAATAAATGCGGAGCTAATATTGGTAGGAAGGTTTTGTAATATGAAAGGGGGGGCCCGCCTGGACATGGAGACTTATTTGACGAGAGGTCTTTAACTACTTGTGAAAGCTCCTCTAAAGATATAGCTGCGTTAATGGATGTAAGCCCGAAAAAAAGATTAATAGTTCTACCTTTTACAGTAGAGGATGTCATGTCATCTGTACCCAGTCTTGCTATGAAGAGTTAATCTAGCTCTGAGCTACCCTTTTATCTTTTTTCAGTAGGAAAAAAACAGGCACACAGGGAAATATGTTACTATTTCTTCCCCCATGTTGTGACTGATAGATCATTTTCTTATATCATGCACAAGCATACAGAGCTTCACATCCCCCCTCCTTTCTTCTCCAGCTCTCCCAGGATTGGCTGCTCCACACTTCAGCATGATTGGGCATGCTGAAGTCATGTAGTGACTTTCATGAGTTTTGACAGGATGTTTCTCAAAACTCAGGAATAGGAGAGTATGAGAGTGTAGAGGTGGTTGGGGAGTCTTGTGACATCATGACTCCACTCACCAAGCTCCAGCAAAGAGACCTACCCACTGATTCCAGAGTTTTGTGGGGCTGCTACTGCTGCAGGGGGTGACATTTGCAAGGTAGGGATACATGCAGGAGGCTTGCATGTATATACTGTATCTCACAAAAGTGAGAACACCCCTCACATTTTTGCAAATATTTTATTATATCTTTTCATGTGACAACACTGAAAAAATTACACTTTGCTACAATGTAAAGTAATGAGTGTACAGCTTGTATAACAGTGTAAATTTGCTGTCCTCTCAAAATAACTCAAGACACAGCCATTAATGTCTAAACTGCTGGAAACAAAAGTGAGTACACCCCTAAGTGAAAATGTCCAAATTGGGCGCAATTAGCCATTTCCCCTCCCCGGTGTCATGTGACTCGTTAGTGTTACAAGGTCTCAGATGTGAATGGGGAGCAGGTGTGTTAAATTTGGTGTTATTGCTCTCACTCTCTTATACTGGTCACTGGAAGTTCAACATGGTACCTCATGGCAAAGAACTCTCTGAGGATCTGAAAAAAAGAATTGTTGCTTTACATAAAGATGGCTTAGGCTATAAGAAGATTGCCAAGACCCTGAAACTGAGCTGCAGCACGGTGGCCATGACCATACAGCGGTATAACAGGACAGGATCCACTCAGAACAGGCCTCGCCATGGTCAACCAAAGAAGTTGAGTGCACATGCTAAGTGTCAGGAGTGTACTCTCTTTTGTGAGATACTGTATACATTAATACTGTGCCATTAGTTTATACTGAGTGAGTGGTGGGTTTACATCCACTTTAAGCATAGCTCTATCAGAGGGTGTCAATTTTGGCAAGGGGATCGTCTCAAAAAATTAATTGAATTTCTCCTGTTGAAAATGAAAATGGTTATGGGGAGTCAGACGATTATATAATTTGTGATAAAAGTTTCCAAAACCTTGGCCATGGTGCAAGGAAAATATGTTGGGGTGCCATCATCTTGCATAAGAAGGTCAGGGAAAGAGCGGAAAGGCCGATGACGAAGCTTATGGACCAACATTCTGTGGGGCTTATTAGAGAACTCGTAAAACTTCTACTTGGCCCACAATAAAGAGTTTGCGATTTTATTCATGACTAAAGATTTAAGTTGGTCACGGAGGGACGTGACTGTGCATAGGCGAGCCACAGTGGGGGAGAGCAAGAGCAGTCTCTCAGAGGAACATAATTTATTAAGTAAAGAGGCCTTGAGATTAGTGGCATCTTTTTTTAAACAGGAGCCTTCAGAACTGCATAGTCCTCTGAAAAAAGCCTTGTGCGATTTCCACAACGTGGAGGCCTCACCCACAGAACCCACATTGAGTTGAAAAAATTCTGTAGGTTCCTTAGTTAACGTGGCCTTAGTAGGCGGTGATTGAATGAGCTAGTCATTGAGGTGCCAATGACAAGTTTTGGGAGAGTGTTCTGACAGGGTAATATCCCAAATAATGGGAGCGTAGTCAGACCAAGTTATAGGGGCAATTTCAGAAGCTACTACATGTGTTATTAAGGGGGCAGATAGGAAAAAATGGTCCAGCCGAGAGAACATTTTATGTGGGGTAGAGTGATAAGAGAACTGTCTGTGAGTAGGATGCTTTATTCTCCAGGAATCAAATGGTCTTTGAGCCCTAATGCGGAATGAGGAAGATTGAGATAGTGTCCTTTTTGAGGGGGTGTTATGAAATAATGTTTGCCTATCTTTAAGAGGAGACAGGATTAGGTTAAATTTGCCTCCCATAATCATTTGAGGTTGGGTAAAACGATCAGTAGCTTTGAAGACTTTTTCAAGGAAATCAATTTGGCCCGAATTAGGGGCATAAAGGTTAATGAGTGTAAAGGTAGATGACATATAGCCGCAGTTCAGGGTGATGCAGCGACCGTGGGGGTCAATATACAAATCTTTTACTCTTAAAGGGCATGTTTTCCTGATGAGAATTGCCACTCCTGCCTTCCCAGACGAATCTGAGGAGACAAATGAAGTGGGGAAATGTTTAGATGCAAATTTGAAAGAACCCCCCGCACGAAAGTACTTCTTCTGAACCAAGACCACGTCAGCACCAGATGATTTAAACTCCTTCAAAGCCAGCCATCGTTTGTTGACAGAGTTTAAACCCTTCACATTGTACGATACAATTCTTAGAGCCATGGATGCATATATAAAGAGCTAAAGCATGCATAATGATGGGTAGGGAACACTTGCGTGAGCAAGGAGCCCCATAGGAGGAGGACATACCAGAAATAAGCATATAATGAGGGGAAAAAACAGTAAACACATTATAAGCACAGTAACAAAAAAGACCAAAAAAGGTCCTAAAAATAAGAAAAAGAAAATAGTCCATACAGGATATTAAATCTGAGAGGCATCCGCGTCTCAGGGTCCTGTGGCCTCGGCCAGGGAAAAAGGTAGTTGGGCATGGTAGGCTCCAACCAGGTGGAAGGAAGGAGGGTCCCCATCTGCTCTCCAGCATTAGTAAACCGTTAAACAAAGTATCTGTAAAAAACATGTATAGAAAACTTGAAATAGAAAACCAGGGTTGTACCTCATTAGAATGTAAACAGGGTCCTATTCATAGGACACTAGAACTTTGGGGTGAACAAGGTAGGCCACCGCTCCATAGAATGGAAAGAGAAAAGATTGCCACGTACAGGTCATGGAGGTTGTTTGGAGATTTTTGCTCGGGGTGGGGTAACAAATGCCTTCCTGATGTTCTGCTTGGTGGGGGTCCAGATACTATTAGGTGTAGCAGGAGGTGGACATGATGGAAGCTGTTAAGGAAGCAGGTTGTCTTCGGGCAATGGAGGAAGGCCTAGGCTTTGGATGAAGGCATCACCTTCTTGCAGATCTCGTAGACTGTGTTGGACCCCTTCGCGTGTGACAATCAAGCGAAAGGGAAAGCCCCAGTAATAGGGGACCCTATGCATCTGTAAGTGAGAAGTAATAGGGCGAAGCTGTTGGTGTTTAGCCAGAGTTATAGGGCTAAGATCACTGAAGACTTGTAGCTTATCGCCTTTGTAGTCAAGCTGTGATTTGTTTGAGTGGCCAAGGCAAGCAATTCCTTGCTGTCATAATAATTAAACTGGACTATAACGTCTCTCTGCCGGGCCCCAGCCAGCGGTTTTGGATCCAGTGATCTATGCGCATGGTCTAAACGCCAGTCAATATGGAGGGTGTTGAATAGGCCTAAGAGATATGGACACAGAGTGTTGTCACCTACAGACTTATAAATGCCTTGAATACATAGGTTCTGGCGTTGGTCTCTATTCTCAAGGTCCTCCTGCTGAAGCTGAAGCTGAGAGACTGAGTGTTTTAAAGTTGAATTTTCTTCCTCTAGACCCTGGACATAATGAATTAGCTCATCAAACTTAGTTTCCAGGGCATCTGTGCATTCCCCAATCTGATTCATTTCCCCATGGAGCTCTTGAGAAAGTTTCCCAACTTCCAGAGCAATATTGGGTGCAATATTCACCATGGCATGTGTACTCCTCCGTCTCCTTGCATTTGGGGGTTGGTTGAGGGGCTGTAAAAATGTGGCTCAACTGCCTGTTTTTACTGCCCCTTCCAACCACAAATTTAAACAAGCTCTTACTCTCTCATCCTTACTGCTTTCCTTCCAGTGGAAGTAAAATCAAAACCTAACTAACTCTAAAATCATTCACATTCTAAGCCTAATCTATCTAGCTCTGGAAAGAAATGAATTGCTGTACTTACCTATTCTGCAGCCGTTCCGGTCTGTCCCCATGCTGAACTGTCAACAGCAGCTTCGGTGTGTAGGTGTGTAGGAGGGGCAGCGGCAACGGAAGCCCCATAGTAAGTCTACTGGTAATGTCACTTCCCAGGCATTACAGGGCTATATAGATTAGGCTTACAATGAGGCAAAAAGTAGGTGTAGAGTTAGAACTACCAAAATTGGGGAAAGAACCCCCAATCAAAAAGGAGGTCCATGCCTTCCCGGATAGGAAGAGGAGGGATAACCCAGCAGCATAAAAAGATGTATGCAGAAATATGAAAGGGGTTAAAACCATCAAGATTGAGATGTGGATGAAAAACGGAGTAACATTCGGATTAGATATATCGGGACATTACGGACCCTTCACTGTAATGGTCATCTGAATGATACCCCGAAGGCAACGGCGACGGGGAGGATGTGTGGATGTGTGGCTTCGACGACAACTGTCAAGTCGTACCCCTGTCTGGCCTTGCCGACGTCTTATCCATTCATGTCGTTAAGTAAAGAAAGGTCTCGATCTATCTAATCCGAATCTTACACTTACTAAAATCTCAATCAATCCAAAACTAAAATGAAGGTGACCTTCCTTTCGTCATTCCTACTCTCTCATTCTC
>BLSH010059069.1:951426-965587 GCA_018402905.1 Glandirana rugosa | reverse complement strand
GAAATCAATCACTATGTCGCTGTCACACCCAGGGTAGGGTGGGGTTCACCAGTAAGACCAAATTCAGCCAGAACTACCAAAATTGGGGAAAGAACCCCCAATCAAAAAGGAGGTCCATGCCTTCCCGGATAGGAAGAGGAGGGATAACCCAGCAGCATAAAAAGATGTATGCAGAAATATAAATTTATTGTGAAAACGTATGAGAGCACAATGACATTTAGATACACACAACTGACAACGTTGTCTAAAAACAGGCACCCCGGGGTGAGGGAACGCTTAACACAATCAAATATAGATATGTAAACAATTCTCGGTGATCCCGATAAGTGTATATAACCCAGGAAATCCTTTCAGAACACACTGCCACTCAGTAAAGTATGGCCAGTGGTATGAGGAACATCTGGGTATTGGTACACTTCAGGGTTAAATGTTAGATAACATCGATGAAACATAGCAAAGTAATATATAACCTGACCTGACCAATGAACACATGACAAATAATGAATGGGTTAACAGTGATTTTGATCACCCATGCTAGTATAGCAATGGTGATCGCAAACTGCATGCATCAACCAGAGAAATATGGTGAATGAGCACTATGAGATCAAAGGGCCACCAATGCAGCGATCACTGATGGTGGTGATCGTGTAAGGACATGTGCATAGATGAGAATTCACATCCAGTGGAAGTCCATGTGAAAAACAGCATTATTGAACCACACTACATCCACAGACATGTACATGATCTGAACTGCCATTAGCATTGCTGCGCAAACATCCATACATGGACTTCCACTGGATGTGAATTCTCATCTATGCACATGTCCTTACACGATCACCACCATCAGTGATCGCTGCATTGGTGGCCCTTTGATCTCATAGTGCTCATTTACCTTATTTCTCTGGTTGATGCATGCAGTTTGCGATCACCATTGCTATACTAGCATGGGTGATCAAAATCACTGTTAACCCATTCATTATTTGTCATGTGTTCATTGGTCAGGTCAGGTTATATATTACTTTGCTATGTTTCATCGATGTTATCTAACATTTAACCCTGAAGTGTACCAATACCCAGATGTTCCTCATACCACTGGCCATTCTTTACTGAGTGGCAGTGTGTTCTGAAAGGATTTCCTGGGTTATATACACTTATCGGGATCACCGAGAATTGTTTACATATCTATATTTGATTGTGTTAAGCTTTCCCTCACCCCGGGGTGCCTGTTTTTAGACAACGTTGTCAGTTGTGTGTATCTAAATGTCATTGTGCTCTCATACGTTTTCACAATAAATTTATATTTCTGCATACATCTTTTTATGCTGCTGGGTTATCCCTCCTCTTCCTATCCGGGAAGGCATGGACCTCCTTTTTGATTGGGGGTTCTTTCCCCAATTTTGGTAGTTCTGGCTGAATTTGGTCTTACTGGTGAACCCCACCCTACCCTGGGTGTGACAGCGACATAGTGATTGATTTCAACCTGGTCAAAGGTTTTGAGATCCGTGTCCTACTTCCCTTTTCCCAATTCCCCATATGTTTTAGGTGTAGAGTTAGCTAGGTTTTACCTTTACTTCCACTTTAAAGCATAACGCCAAATGAAAATGAATAGCCAAGATAACATGATAAAACCAGCTTTTGCTGCAACATTCAAGTTAAATACAAAGATATTCCGCACATTACTTTTTTCTGCAGAATTATGTTCCAAGTCTGATGACCAGCAGCATTAAACCTACTCCTCTGAGCCCAGGTTGTCCTGGACCCACCCCAGCATGTGAATGGAAAGTGAAAGGAGAACTGGCACAAACTGAAGAATTCCTATCTGCTTTCTCCTCCTATAACAGTGGTTCTCAATTCCTGTCCTCAGGACCCACTACCAGGCCAGATTTTCAGTATTACCTTGGGGAGATACAGACTCCAACACTGCAATCACTGAGTATCAGATGATATCACCCTTGATGTATTTCAGTTATCTTGCAAACCTGGCTTGTTGGTGGGTCCTGAGGACAGGAGGTGAGAACCACTGTCCTATAAGCTTGCCCCATTTCATCACATGAACGGATTTACTCCTTGAGCTTCTTCTTCCTCTCACACTCCACCACTGCTGTATTTGGACTGAAAGAATCGGATTCTAGATCAAATCCAGGTGATTACACTGCTTGCATTTAAAAAAATAACTGCCTATATGTTACTGTATCACCTACTGAACTTTTAATTGAATTGTTTACTTGTTGAGCCAGGGTATGCCCAATGGCTCTGTTTTGTTAAACCTTAAAGTGGTAGTAAACCCTACTATCATTTTCAGCCAAGGAAGCTGTCATCTTGGCCTCTGTTTAATCTACAACTGCCATGATGCTGCACATGTGATCAGCTATGACACCAGCCATTGGATGGTGTGACAGTTTGGTTTAGAGCACAACCAATGGGAGAGTTATTTTTCCGGCACATGCCGGAAATGTGACTGTTTTTTAACCTGTTAAATGCATGGGTTTACTACCGCTTTAAAGAAACCAATAAAAACTACTTGAAAAAAAAAAAACTGCAATTATGTATTAAGGAATGCAGAGCTGCATTCAATTGTGTCCCTTATATCTGCCTAGTTTTCATCTTTATTAAACATGTGCCCCAACCAACAGCTGAGTTCCCTGAGTATGGTCATGTAATTGGTACAGGGTGTCAGGTGGCACTGTAATAAATGGGTTGTTAAAATGTAACTGTTCTCCCCCGAGTACCAGCCAGTCAGAATGGATCAAATCACTTTGAAATATTTCCATCACTGATGATCAGAAGGATAGATGGAGCATACGGCTTTCTTCATTGAAAACTACAGCCTGAAGCGATGCAAAGGGGATTGACTAATGGCACCAAAACAGCAAATTATACAATGGTTTCTTTTATTAAGACTGGTGGTGTATATGGAGCAATGCTTGCAGGGTGTTCACTGTCGGTGACCGCAGCTCAGTGCACAGCTGAGACAAGGATGTCACTGAAAATGACATAATCCTATTAGGAGGTGTTCTGGGGAATTGATGTCCTTTTTCTACACTTGTTTCATTATCACTAGCAGATAACACAGCAGCATTATGTGCTGATTTCACGCGGTGCTGTTAAATATATAAATCCTATCTACAGGCTATAGAAAATGCATGTAGTGCTTTGTGCTGGGATCATGTCACAAAGCAATGTCAGAGCAAGATGGACCTGCACAAATCGGGGACCCTCAGCAACCAATCAGATTTTAGTGAAAAGCAAGATTAGTGAAAAATAAAACCTGATTGGCTGCTGTGGGTACTGCAATATAGACGAACTAAATTGCGTGTTCCTGATTTTTTTAAAATTATTATTATCTTATTATTATGTGTATCTTTAGTTATTGTTAATTCTTCAATTTTTACATGCCTTTGGAAACAGATATGTGCTGTATAATTTTACGTTCAGTATTAGAAACGAAAAAAATGCAATGTGTGAATTACAGGTGGTATACATTTTTTCTCAGACCAAATAATAATATTACCTATTATCATTATTATTATTATTAGTAGTAGTAGTAGTAGTAGTAGTGTGACTTTGGAAACAGCTATGCACTGTGCCAAGTAGTAGAAATAAAAAAAAAAAAACAATGTGCAATGTATGGATTACAGATGGTATGCATGTTTTCCAGAAATAATAATAATAATAATGTTGTTGTTGTCAATAATAATAATAATAATAATAATATTGTTGTTGTTGTCATTAATAATAATAATATTGTTGTTGTTGTCATTAATAATAATAATATTGTTGTTGTTGTCATTAATAATAATAATAATAATATTGTTGTTGTTGTCATTAATAATAACAATATTGTTGTTGTTGTCATTAATAATAATAATAACTGACAATGGTATTGTTATTATTATTATCTTTTTTTTTAATGAATGGTGATAAAGTATAATCAATTAAATTATTTTGTTTATCAAGATAATTTATTATTTGTACTTTCAGTTTTTTAACTGTTGTTCATGTTAATATTTTTTAAATGTGAAAAGTGCAACCTGTACATTTCTGTGTGATTTTATGTGAGAGGATAATTGTAGTATTTATTAAAACGCGTTTGCTTGCTGTAGTTAAACGCCGTTGTATTTGGTTTTTTAAACTGATATTAAAATATCTTTGCTCACTATTATGGTAGAGTTTTTTTTTTCCATCCAGCTAAATCAGAGTTACATAGATAATATGAGAGTCACACAGATAACTGTCCAAAATGCAGCATTTGTTCGGGAAACCTTTCCTTTACAGCCCCATAGTTCCTCACAATGGAATTTCTGGGTACTTTTTTTCTGCCCCTCTAACTTCGGCTTAGCCGTGTAAATGGCTGCAGGTTGTGGTAAGGCGCAAATATTATTAATTACATGAAATATAAATGAGGGCTGTCAGATGGGAGAAAAAGGGGGTTGTGTGCTCTGGAAAAAACATTTCAGGTCACACCTCGTTGTAGCTATGTTTTTATCACAAACTCTTCATTTGACATGTTAAGTTATATGATACACGTTTCATGGTCAAAATTATTTTCCTCCATTTAATATTGAATCCAATTTCGTGGGTGGACCATGGGCAGCTGCCTCATCTGCCATCACCTCTGAAAGGCTCCCCCATTTATATTCTGCAAAATAAAGAACATAGTGTTTGCCAACCTAATGCCATGTTCAGCTTCAAATGAATATCCATTATTATTCATTTGTATTAATTCACCCCCTTCCCAACAAAAATTCGTTTAATATTCACCTATAATGTATTATTTATCTACTTTTTGAAATTTTACATTTGGCCGATTTAGAAAGGGCTAATTAATACTTTATAGTCAATGTCACTTAGTAAGGTTGTGTGTGTCGCTACCAACTTCCATACCCATGTATTCTGCTGGCATCCAATTCTCTTTTATTTATCTGCACTCTCTGCTGATACTAATATTTATGTAACTATGGAAGGGAGTCCCACATCCTTACTTTTCTAACAGTAAAAAATGTTAAGAATGTTTTTCTTTACAAAAAGGTTTGTGCAGTGTGTGTGCGTATTCCTTAAAGGAATCCAATGTTCACTGATCTTAGTAAATAAGGTATGTTTACTCATCCCATTGTGAGCAATACATTTCGTTTTTTTCTTGTATTTATTTTTGTTGGAAATAATTGTCCATTCACAATAAATGCAACTCC
Source organism: Glandirana rugosa (assembly GCA_018402905.1). Lineage (NCBI taxonomy): Eukaryota > Metazoa > Chordata > Amphibia > Anura > Ranidae > Glandirana > Glandirana rugosa. Next base: position 960,398 of record BLSH010059069.1, on the reverse strand, counting down.
GCATGATTAATTAATCTCAGTGAACGTTCACTTTGAGTGAACAGTCTTTACTCCCTTAGTGAATCAAAGTGTGCGCACATAGAGAGGATTTGCAGCATAAAGGGCCGAAACGAATTGCGTGTTAGGTTCCTAACCTAATGAGTAATACATTCTGTCTCTTTATGCTGCAACCCCCACCTATTTCGTAAAAAAAAAAAAAAATATATATACATGCACACGCATTGTGACAGCAATTCCCATAAATTGTACACATACTATTTATCTGGGGAAAACACAGATGATCAATTATTAACATAACTATATATATATATATATGTGTGTGTGTGTTTAACATTTCGCCTGTTAATATAAATCAGAGCCATGGGGTGTTTGTTGTACAGCAGAAAGTCAGGTAGGACCCAGCTCTATTGTTGGGCTAGGCGGGGGCGTGGCTAGAGCAGGACAGTCTACTACACCTTGTGATCAGTCATCATCCTGATTCAGCAATCAATGAGAGAAGGTTATGCACAAGGTGACATTGAGATGACACGGAATTTCTGCAGATCCGATTCGTACTGCAACTGGGCTCAGTCCACAGCAAGGCAATCCTTTGCTGCTCTATGTGCAAAGAACTGGGAGGAATTTACAAAATAATATAGAGTAGTAGTATAGTATGGTGGTATAGACAGATGAAGGGGAGAACGATGACTGAAAAAGAGTTAAATAATATAATCATAAAGAGATATTGAACAAAACTAGATAACAGAAAAAGAGAGAGAGATAAGTAGATAGATATAGATAGATATATAGATAGATAGATAGATGGATAGATAGATAAATAGGTAGATATAGATAGATAGATAGATAGATAGATAGATAGATAGATAGATAGATAGATAGATAGATAGATAGATAGGTAGATATAGATAGATAGATAGATAGATAGATAGATAGATAGATAGATAGATAGATAGATAAATAGGTAGATATAGATAGATAGATAGATAGATAGATAGATAGATAGATAGATAAATAGGTAGATATAGATAGATAGATAGATAGATAGATAGATAGATAGATAGATAGATAGATAGATAGGTAGATATAGATAGATAGATAGATAGATAGATAGATAGATAGATAGATAGATGGATAGATAGATAGATAGATAGATAGATAGATAGATAAATAGGTAGATATAGATAGATAGATAGATAGATAGATAGATAGATAGATAGATAGATAGATAGATAGGTAGATATAGATAGATAGATAGATAGATAGATAGATAGATAGATAGATAGATAGATAGATAAATAGGTAGATATAGATAGATAGATAGATAGATAGATAGATAGATAGATAGATAAATAGGTAGATATAGATAGATAGATAGATAGATAGATAGATAGATAGATAGATAGATAGATAGATAAATAGGTAGATATAGATAGATAGATAGATAAACAGATGGATAGATAGATAGATAGATAGATAGATAGATAGATAGATAGATAGATACCTAGATAGATAGATAGATAATATATAGATATATATATATATATATAGATAGATAGATAGATAGATAGATAGATAGATAGATAGATAGAAAGAACATTTTAGAGAGATTGCTCAGTGAAGAAGCAGGTTTCTTTCCATATCCTGCCCCCTCCCTCCCATCTCCCATAGATGACAATATGTGTGCAGGCTGTGTGTCCTCCTGCATGTGAGGGCTCGAATTACGGATATAAAAGCCCCTCCATCAAATTATCCCTAACCTCAGTGCGGGATTACAGGATAATATACTTTGCAGGCCATCAACGTAATCACTCCTCCCAGCATTTCACCCTACTAAACCCATAAGCACATTATGGTCATCTCTGCCCACTCACAAGACTGGACATAAATTAATCAAGAAGAGAAAGGAATAAAAATGCAATGGACTGTGAATGGAAAAGCCGCTTGGATTTTGCTGGGATTATGGTTGTAGGAGGAAATGAATGGATGGATGGATGGGGGAATGGCGGAATTAAGGGGAGATGCTTCCACAAGCACAGGTTTGCTGTGCATTTTCCACCCCCACCCCCTTGGGGTTACATTGCCGCACACAGGGGCATTAAACACCATTGATGAATGGTACAATTCGATTTTCATTACATTCTGACCTACAGATTTCTAGAACATAAACAGTACACCGCCTACAAGTTCAACAGATCAGCTACAATGGTTTATGAAGCAGGTAACATATTAGAACAATAGAGATAGAAATCGGCTTTATTGAACCCAATGGATCCACAAACACGATTTTCCACGATTTTAGCTGTGTATTCAGATAAAATAATTATGGTACAAGAGAAATAAATGATGAAAAGGTAATTCAAGATAATATTCCTTGATTCAAAAACTGCTAGGGACTGCTGGATCAATAAACAGAAATAATAATAATAAAAAAAAATAGGCAATAGCCTGAACTACAGAGTGAATATTTATCACAGTGATTAGAATTATCCACAAATGCACAGAACCCCAACCACATTGTCTTATCTATTTATTGTATGTGATTTTGTGATTTTGTGGTTTTGGCTTTGCTTCTGTCTGTGAACCGGTTTATATATCACAATAACAATAATAATAATAATAATAATATATATATATACTGTGTTGTATATTTATATACTTTTACCAATCATCACCTACCTGTGCAGATGTCCCAAGGTGTTCCCAGCCAATTTCTTGAATTCCTCTTTCTTAAACTCCATGGTGATCCTATGAATCTGGAGTCTTCCAGGTATTAATTCTCAGCTTTTAATGAAAAGTTCTCATTACGATTTTTAGGATTTGTATTCAATGAAGTTATCTAGCTATTCTCCTTTTTATTCCCGGCCCAGGAGAAGAAATAAGAAGAAAAAAGCCGTCTAGGGATTGGCCTTAAGAAAGACAGGCATTAGTAGACATGAGCTTATGTAGTAAGGGGGGAGCCATAGGAGTGAAGAGAGGATAGCTCAGGCTGTGCTATGCAGTAGAAGATCCAATAAATATTCTTCTTCCTTGCGTGGGATGGCCATGAACATGAGTGAAATGCTCTGCAGTCAATGTTAGTTGGAGGCTCTGCTTGGGAGAGACGTTTGACGCGGGCGTTGGAAGCCCATTTGGCTGGACTGTGCTTCAGCACCAAGGACAGCGCTAGGCGTCGCCGTTCAGGCCAATGGAATTCTGCACTTTCAGCACCAACTTCAAAGGGACAGCACCTAGAGCCGGCAATGTGCAGAGGCTGAGTTCCTCGCTCTACCGTCAGTGGCAGCTGCCTTACCCCCACCTCTTCTTCCCAGCTAACAGCACCATAGACCGCTCCACTTCAACTGCTATATTTGGAAAAGGATTAGAAGACGTTTTCCTGCTTGTCCCAGCTGAATTGTAGTGCGGGAGGGGTGGGAGGGGACGATGTAGAAACAGGAGACATCGCTTGTAATAATCTCTAAAGGTACTTATAGGGGGGATGGGTGCAGGTGGTCTGGATGGCAGGATGGGAGAGATGAGGATAGGTTTGGTTGGTGCAACTTAGCAGTATATATTATGGTAGCCTCAATTAAATTTAACCACTTCAGCCCCAGAAGAATTTCCCATGTTAGGACCAGAGCACTTTTTGCAATTTGGCACTGCGTCGCTTTAACCTCCCTGGCGGTATGATTATGTCAGATTTTTGGTGCTGAAAGCGGTACGATTATTTTGCATGGAAATTTGGCATTTTATATTGTAGGCCTGTAATTCTTAGGAATAACTCACTTAAATCTGTCCAAACTAGAGTCTAGTAGACATCCCGGGTATGAAAAAGTTTGAAACATGAAATCATAAATTATAATATAATAAATAACTAAAAATAATTATCAAAAATAATAACGTAATAGTAATAAAATGTATTCAATAATGTAATCAAAACAAAAACACTGAAATGTGCTCAGTTGCAGAATTGTCGCTGTCGTCACTTTCTGATGATAAATTTCCCCAAAAATCAGTATCACTCAATTCTGCAAATGATTCTTATTTACTATCGCTGTTTTCTAGCTGATCAAAACCTACTTTTGACGCAAAGAGACACTTTTTGGTTGCCATGGACATTCTCAAGTTTCCAGGCAGAAAGAATGACATTTATTATATAAAAGTGCATGCAGGGCACTGGGCAAACCACTAGGGACAAAGGGGATGTGAAATGATTTCATACAGTAATGTAATCTGTAAGATTACAGTGCACTGTATGTATGCTGTGTGTTTCACTTTTTGAATATCCCGCCGGTCTCCGCCCCGTGTGACGCGACGCTCGCAGCCCGGCATCACAGAGTCATCGGGCGGCGGACACAGCCCGCAGACACGGCGGGGGACATTGCTGGATCCAGGGGACAAGGTGAGTAACGCTGCCTTGGATCCAGCGGTGCAATCCCGAGTGTGGCTCGGGGTTACCGCTAATGGTACTGAAATTCCACCCCGAGCCACACTCGGGAATACCGCCAGGGAAGTTAACAACGAGGTCGTGCAACGTTGTACCCAAACAAAATTATTTTTTTCCCCACAAATAAAACTTTCTTTTGGTGGTATTTGATCACCGCTGCGTCATTTCTGATCGCTGCTATAAACAAAGAAAGAGCGACAATTTTGCAAAAAAAAAAAACAATATTTCTTACTTTTTGCTAAAATTCAAATCCAAAAAAAAATATATAAAAAAAACCTTTTTTTTTATCAGTTTTGGCCGATTTATATTCTTCCTCATATTTTTGGTAAAAAAAATATTGATTGGTTTGCGTAAAAGTGGCAGCGTTTACAGATGATGAGAATTCATTTCTGGGGTTTTTATTTTTTTTTTTAATATTTTTTACTAGTAATAGGGGTGATCTGTGATTTTTAGCGGTACTGCGATATTGCAGCGGACATGTGGGACATTTTTGACACTTTTTTGGGTCCAATGACATTTATACAGCGATCAGAAATTTAAATGTCCACTGATTACTGTATAAATGTCATTGGCAGTGAAGGAGTTAGATCTAGGGGTTAACTGTGTTCCCTGGGCGTGTTCTAACTGTGGGGGGGGGGGGCTGGGCTAACATGGACATAGGAGATCTAACTGATCCCAGTGACAGGGATCAGTAGATCTCCTATGTCCCCATTGAAAGAGCGGGGAACCACCCTGTTTACATCGGCGGTTCCCTACTCTTTGGCTGTAGCAGCTCATTGCGGCTCGCCGAGGACATCGGGTCCGCCTGAGCTGCGGGCACACTCCTCTGCAGTGTGTCGGGCATGAGAGCACGCCGAAGGCGGCGCGATCGCCCCCTAGCTGTGCCTGCGCGGATCGCCGCCTTTTTACAGAGATTCACTCTCAGCATCCACACCGGCGCCATAAATATACAGCGCGCGGTGTGGAACTGGTTAAGTGAATGCTATAATATATATATATATATATATATATATATATATATATATATATATATACATACAGTGTATACATTTTATTTTTGTGATTATATAATCTCTGTTCTCATGATGGGCATAGAGAGCTATGGGTGGACAAACAGCAGGACACTGATCTTCCTAGTAAATGGCTGTGCAGAGGGGCGTGTCATTACACAAGTCTGATAATTGGAGGACAGGTAGGCTGTTCTCCCAGCACAGGGTAATAGTGGTTTGCTATGCACCTGTATGTATGCCCCATTGGCCTAATGTTCCCCCGTTGCTGGGGGGAGCCATATTTCAGTATTTATTACAAGATAGGAGTGGTCTTTAAATTGCAAGCATTCAGAGCAGTAGCAATGAGATATAATCTAAGTATATGTAAATTGATACTGCAACTGCTTTATTTAAGTACCAATACTGTTTGAGTGACCTGGGGAGGCAGACCCCCAGACATAGCAGTAATTTTTAGAAAATGCTTGCATCAATATCCAAAAAACAGAAACAGGTTACAATCTACAACAAGGTGTGTTAAAATGTTGTAAGTAATGCAGATTACTTCAATTGTTAGTAATGCACATACACTGGTCAGCCTCACCATGCATGCTAACTGCAGCAGGCCCTCATGGTAGGTTGTGTCTGCATACCAGCAGATCACAAAAGTAAATATGCTCACTCAGTATATACAGTATCTCACAACAGTGAGTACAACCCTCACATTTTTGTAAATACTGTATTTTATTCTATCTTTTTATGTGACAACACTGAAGAAATTACACTTTGCTACAACATAAAGTAGCGAGTGTACAGCTTGTATAACAGTGTAAATTTGCTGTCCCCTCAAAATAACTCAACACACAGCCATTAATATCTAAACCACTGGCAACAAAATTGAGTACACCCCTAGGTGAAAATGTCCAAATTAGGCCCAATTAGCCATTTTCCCTCCCCGGTGTCATGTGACTCGTTAGGGTTATAAGGTCTCAGGTGTGAATGGGGAGCAGGTTTGTTACATTTGGTGTTATCACTCTCACTCTCTCATACTGGTCACTGGAAGTTCAACATGGCACCTCATGGCAAAGAACTCTGAGGATCTGAACAAAAGAATTTACGCTCTACATAAAGATGGCCTAGGCTATAAAAAGATTCACAAGACCCTGAAACTGAGCTGCAGCATGGTGGCCAAGACCATACAGCGGTTTAACAGGACAGGTTCCACTCAGAACAAGCCTTGCCATGGTCAACCAAAGAAGTTGAGTGCATGTGCTCAGCGTCATATCCAGAGGTTGTCTTTGGTAAATAGACATATGAGTGCTACCAGCATTGCTTCAGAGGTTGAAGGGGTGGGGGGTCAGCCTGTCAGTGCTCAGACCATACGCCGTACACTACATCAAATTGGTCTGCATGGCTGTCATCCCAGAAGGAAGCCTCTTCTAAAAGTGATGCACAAGAAATCCCACAAACAGTTTGCTGAGGACAAGCAGACTAAGGACATGGATTACTGGAACCATGTCCTGTGGTCTGATGAGACCAAGATAAACGTATTTGGTTCAGATGGTGTCAAGCGTGTGTGGCAGCAACCAGGTTAGGAGTACACAGACAAGTGTGTCTTGCCTACAGTCAAGCATGGTGGTGTGAGTGTCATGATCTGGGGCTGCATGAGTGCTGCTGGCACTTGAACGCTACAGTTCAGTGAGGGAGTCATGAATACCAACATGTACTATGACATACTGAAGCAGAGCATGATCCCCTCCCTTCGGAGACTGGGCCGCAGGGCAGTATTCCAACATGATAACGACCCCAAACACACCTCCAAGACAACTACTGCCTTACTAAAGAAACTGAGGGTAAAGGTGATAGACTGGTCAAGCATGTCTCCAAACCTAAACCCTATTGAGCATATGTGGGGCATCCTCAAATGGAAGGTGGAGGAGCACAAGGTCTCTAACATCCACCAGCTCTGTGATGTTGTCACGGAGGAGTGGAAGAGGACTCCAGTGGCAACCTATGAAGCTCTGGTGAACTCCATGCCCAATAGGGTTAAGACAGTGCTGGAAAATAATGGTGGCCACACAAAATATTGACACTTTGGGTCCAATTTGGACATTTTCACTTAGGGGTGTACTCACTTTTGTTGCTAGCAGTTTAGACATTATTGGCTGTGTGTTGAGTTATTTTGAGGGGACAGCAAATTTACACTGTTATACAAGCTGTGCACTCACTACTTTACATTGTAGCAAAGTGTAATTTCTTCAGTGTTGTCACATTAAAAGATATAATAAAATATTTACAAAAATGTGAGGGGTGTACTCACTTTTGTGAGATACTGTAGATGTGTGTATTAAGTTATGTGTAATAAAATGGAATGACACAGGGGAAAAGTATTGAACACATGAAGAAATGGAGGTGCAAAAAAGCATGGAAAGCCAGGACATCAGCTGAAATCTGTCAGTAATTAGAAAGCAATCTTGCACCTTGTCAGTGCAAATTAATATCAGCTGGTTCAGTCTGAACTGATGGCCTATAAAAAGGTGTCTCATTACCAAGATATCACACAAGAAACATCTCATGATGGGTAAAAGCAAAGAGCTCTCTCAAGACCTTTGCAACCTTATTGTTGCAAAACATACTGATGGCATTGATTACAGAAGGATTTTTAAACATCTGAATATTCCAGTGAGCACTGTTGGTGCCATAATCTGGAAGTGGAAAACACATAATTTCACCATAAACCAGCCACAACCAGGTGCTCCTTGCAAGATTTCTGACAGAGGAGTGAAAGGAAATATCAGAAGAGTTGTCCAAGAGCCAAGGATCACTTGTGGAGAGCTTCAGAAAGACCAGGAATTAGCAGGTACAATTGTTTCAAAGAAAACAATAAGTAATGCACTCAACCGCCATGGCCTCTATGCATGCTCACCACGCAAGACTCCATTGCTGAAGAAAAAGCATGTTAAAACTCATTTAAAGTTGGCTGCACAACGTTTAGACAAGCCTGTGAAATACGGGGAGAATATAGTCTGGTCAGATGAGACCACAATTGAACTTTTTGGATGCCATAGTACACAGTATGTTTGGAGGTCAAATGGCACTGCACATCACCCCAAAAACACCATACCAACAGCGAAGTTTGGAGGTGGGAACAGAATGGTGTGGGGCTGTTTTCAGCATACAGTGCTGGCAAAGTTTGAAATAAAATTGAATGAATAAATGGAGAAATCTACCAAGACATTCTTGATAAAAATCTGCTGCCATCTACCAGGATGATGAAGATGAAGCAAGGGTGGACATTTCAGCAAGAAAATGGTCATAATTAGAGTTGAGCGAACCTCTGGAAGTTCGGGTTCTGCTGGTCCGGCCGAACTTCGGGACAAAGTCCAGGTCCGGGTCCGGACGGAACCCGAACGATCGCACGGACACCTGTATGACACATGATACCGTAGGTTTTTCAAGTTAACACCAGAGTAGACTGGTCTGATATAAGAGGGGCATAAAGTGTCCGAACAGATTTGCAACACGTCGGTTGAAATTTACTCAAAATTGTACGAAAAAGAAGT
>BLSH010059069.1:936475-949595 GCA_018402905.1 Glandirana rugosa | reverse complement strand
TCTTATACACATCTCTCCCTCACGCTTTCAGCTTCCTTTCCCTACACTAACCCAAGGAGCATGTGACTGCAGCACTTCGACTCCAGCTTATAAAGAGGCTGGGTCACATGATGCACTGGCCAATCACAGCCATGCCATTAGTAGGCATGGCTGTGATGGCTTCTAAGGGCAAACCAGTGAAACGCTTGTTGTTTGGCTGCCCTGCAGCTTCTCAACACGTGGAGTAAAATAGCAGAACCCCGGACCGAACCCGAACGATTTTTGAAATGTCCGGGTCCTTGCCCCGGACACCCGAAAGTTCGGTACGGACCCGAACGTTACAGTCCGGGTTCGCTCAACACTAGCCATAATATAATCCCAGACACAAAGCCAAGGAAACTCTTAATTGGTTTTAACCACTTGCTTACTGGGCACTTAAACCCCCCTCCTGCCCGGACCAATTTTCAGTTTTCAGCGCTGTCACTCTTTGAATGACAATTGCGCGGTCGCGCGACGTTGTACCCAAACAAAATTGACAACCTTTTTTCCCCACAAATAGAGCTTTCTTTTAGTGGTATTTAATCACCTCTGCAGTTTTTATTTTTTTTGTGCTATAAACAAAAAAAGAGCGACAATTTTGAAAAAAGAACATTTTTTTTTACTTTTTGCTATAACACATATCCAAAAATAAAATATAAAAAAACACATTTATTCCTCAGTTTAGGCTGACATATATTCTTCTACATATTTTTGGTAAACAAAAATAACAATAAGCATATTTTGATTGGGTTGCGCAAAAGTTATAGCGCCTACAAACTATGTAAATTGGTTTATGACGTTTTTATTATTATTTATTTTTTTACTGGTAATGGCGGCGATCTGTGATTTTTATCGGGACTGCGATATTGTGGCGGACATGTCTGACATCTTTGACACTTTTTTGGGACCAATGACATTTATACAGCGATCAGATCTAAAAATAGGCACTGATTACTGTATAAATATCATTGGCAGTGAAGGGGTTAAATGTGTTCCCTGTATGTGTTGTAACTGTGTGGGGGCAGGGCTGACAGGGAGATAACAGATATAACTGATCCCGATCACAGAGCTCAGTAGATCTGTCATGCCCCCCCTCACAGAGTGGGGAACCCCCGTGTTTACATCAGCAGTTCCCCGTTCTGGCTCTCTGTGAAGGGATTGCGGGTTTCCGGCGGACATCGAGTCCACCTGACCTGTAGGCATGCTCACGCAGCGTGCGGCTGTGAGAGCGAGCCTGGAGCGCGCTAAGGGGAGGACATCAATTGACGGCCTCCCGACAATTCAAATCCGCGCTGTAGCCGTCAATCAGCTATAACGCGGATCTGAAGTGGTTAAAGAAAGAAAATAAAGCTGCTAGAATGGCCCAGCCAATCACCTGACTTAAATCCAATAGAAAATCTATGAAAAGAACTAAATATCAGCGTTCATAGAAGAGGCCCACAGAACCTTCAAGATTTAAAGACTACTTGTGTGGAAGAATGGGCCAAATCACACCTGAGCAATGTATGCGACTATGTTTCTACATACAGGAGGCATCTTGAAGCTGTCATTACCAACAAAGGATTTAGTACAAAGTATTAAATATATTTCAGTTAGTGTATTCAGTACTTTTTTCCCTGTGTCATTCCATTTTATAACACATCATTTAATATCTGAACTTATTTGTTTTGGTTTTGTATGTATGGATTGCATGGGTTGTTACTGACATGTAGTGAAAATTTCATGTCAATAGCACCTCGAGGAATATATTTACCTAGAAAAATGGTGATGTGTTCAATACTTATTTTACCCGCTGTATGTATGTATATATATATGTATATATATATATATATTTGCCTTTACCTCCCTGCCTCATTTTAAATGGAATGTGTTGTTTTACAAGGTAAAGGTTCACCTATAATTCGAGGGCATACAATTTGGTTGCTTGGCCTGTTCTACAGATGCTCATATTCATAAAAACAATATAAAATAAAACACATTCATAACATTGTTTATATCAAGTTGATTTCCTTTACACAGGTATTTAAAAAACAATGTAAAGTCTACACATGTATTTAAAGGTGGTTATTTTAATTATATAAAGGGGAATATTATTATTATTCTGTAACCACGGGCAAGCTTGTTTTGTTATACAGGATTTATATAGTGCCAACAGTTTGCACAGCGCTCTACAATATAAAGGGAGACAATACAGCAACAATACAATTTAATACAAGAAGGTTAGGAGGGCCCTGCTCCAGCAAGCTTATAATCTAATAATTATTTTAACCATATATATATAAACATTGCTTGCATATCATACATATCCTTACTGTCTAAGAACCAGTTATATTTGCTGCCAATAATTTCTGCTTATCTCTATAGAGGTGACTAATGTCACTAGCAACTATTTTCTGCTATGGTTTGCTCATGCAATTGTTCATGCTCCGCAGTGCTCTAAAACACATAAAATTGGATTTATATATATTTTTTTTAAGAAATAAGGGTTACTCTATCTAATTATGCTCTGCTTTCCAAGAGCTATATTCCTGACTTGCTTTTGTCTGAGTCTATACATATATCCCAATAGTATAAACATTCAGCTCATCTATTTTATCCTGTGATTGTGATGACATGAGCAAGATCAGATTTAACTTTCTGCAATATTAAACACAGTCTGGAGAGGAAGTACTGGAAGAATATCCATCCCAATTAAATTATGGGCCATTATAGGAGTCATCCAGATTTCAGAAGCACATGGCCCTCCAGAATAGTGTGTTAACACCACCAAGTGTGCATAATGAGATTTGCCAAATACATATTATTGTAACTCAGATGGATTACTGTCAAACAGAAGATACTCATAAATTAAATTGCCATCTCCTGGATTTGAGCCAATACTTTTTTTATTGGCATTTGTTGCAATAGTTAATTAGCATGAGTGAAAGGCTGGACATAATTGTTGATAAAACTGGGAATTATAAAAACTGCCATGTGCATGCCAGTACTTTAAAATCATACCATTAGTGATCCATGGAATGTGAATTGAAAGATTTGGATCAGACAAGAGTAGAGGGGAAGGAGGGACGGGAAGAGGAGAAATAGGTCCCACTCATCACATGACACATGTGCAGAATACACTTGTAATAAAAGTTATGTATGTTTTGTATGTATTTTTGAAAAATACATGGGGGCAGGGGTAGGAGGGGAGGACTTGGGACAGGTTTGATTGGTTGAATGGAGTTGGTCTTTGAAGAAAATCTATCAGGGCAAAAATGCTGCAGGTTTAAAGTGTTGCAGTCTCCAATAGCCTGGAACTGAGGCCTATTAGGTTGCTAAGTGAGTTCTTTAGCTAGTAGAAAACTAGCACTGTAAATAGGAGAAAGTCAGGAGGGGATCATAGGGCAGTTATTATCATTGCACTTGTTTTGTTACAATTGCTCATTTGCCCATACGTATATTGTAATATCTTTTTGTTGCTTGCATATTGTAATGATTGCCTGTTTGTTGTCCTCATATTGTAACGCTTGTTTGTTTTTACCACTTATTGATAAGTTGCCATTTGTTGCTCATGTATTGTAATGAATGCCCATTTATTGCCCCCATAATGTAACATATGCCTGTTCACTGCCTGAATTATCTGTCTGTTTGTTACTCATGCATTGCATAAATTGCCTGCTTTGTTGGACCATATTACTGTAATTCATTGCTATGTAGGTCTATCAAACAACACCACTATTTCCACAAATCCTGCCATGGTGCCCTGTGTGTGGCACTATTAAGCTTTTGAGTTTGCTGCTGGACACTAAGGATGGGCTGGCTGTTCAAGTCGAATGTATGTTCGACTCGAACAACGCCCGTACGCCTGTTTGGTAAACTTAGAACATTATGGGCCATTCGTGGGAACTTCGAGCGCCCCATAATGCATTCAAATGGTGGGGGAAATGCCGCCCGCTGATTGGCCAAGGCATGCACATGACCTGCATGCTTTGGCCAATCACAGAGCCCTCTGCTGTGAGAGATATGATTGGCTAAAGGCAGGGTGCCTTTAGCCAATCACTGCTCAGCTGCCTCAATCCATGGCCCACACTATATAAAGCCGCTTGTACAATGGCTCTAGGTAGTGTGTGAATAACGGTGGATAGAGAGATAGTGAGCTTAGCTAGCAGCATGCAGGCAGTGTAGCTAGTGATTACTGTGAAACAAACAAAAGATAGATAGATTAGATAGATAGATAGATTAGGTAGAGCGATTTGTATACAGTCAGTTATTGTAGAGTGAAATATAAATTAGATAGATAGGGTGATCTATATACAGTCAGTTAGTGCAAATATATATATATATATATATATATATATATATATATATATATATATAGTGACCCTTCCATATATATATCTATATATATATATATATATATATATATATATATATATATATAAATCTATATATATACCTTCCCAGTGTATATATATACAATGCAATGCCTTTAGTGTATACTATATACAGTCAATTCAGTGTATAGTATATAGCGTCCATTCAGGCAGTGAAAGAATAAATATATATATATATATATATATATATATACACAGCATATTGAGTGTACACTATATATCAGTGCAATATAGTGCATTTGGAGGTGTAGGTACGGTATATAGTACACTTGACGTGGTGTATTAAAATATATACAGCCTAGTATATATATATATATATATATATATACACACACACACACACACACGCACACAGAGCGTATTAAGTGTACACTAGATATCAGTGCATTCGCGGGTGTACGTATGGTATATAGTACACTTGACGTGGTGTCTTAACCACTTAAGAGCGGCTGCTTTAAGTGCATGTATCGGGGTATAGCCTGCAGGCTATACCTAGGTACCATTTTTTAGAGCAGGCAGCCAGCTATCTGGTGATAATGGCTGATCAAGCTTGGGAGCTGCTCGGTCGTTATCCCAGGCAGCAGGAGGGGCCACCCCCTCCTGCCACCGTCCACTGCTCTTCTCCGGCCTACCATCCCACCAGGAGACCGGAGCTCTGATCGGACACATCCAGCCGCTGACTGGAGTCCCTGTGGAAGTTGGAATCAGCTTCGATCGGGACTCCTTCATACATTTCCGGAAGCGATGTCACAATGTCACTTCCAGTTTACTCGGCGGCTTAGGGCACCAGTTTTAAAAAAATGGCAGAATTCAGAATCACCGTTTTTGGTGATCTGAATACCGTGAAGTGTAAAGGAGGGATGGGGGGGTCATTTCTTCAGTGCTGTCACATGAAAAGATATAATAAAATATTTACAAAAATGTGAGGGGTGTACTCACTTTTGTGAGATACTGTATGTGCCCCAAGGGGGGGTACAATATGTGTCAACAAAATCAATAATTATATGCCAGTGCCTCCTCCAATTATAAGATAACCGAAAATTTCCTATCAAATACTTACCATAATTTTCCTTTCCTGATTGACTTCATGGCAGCCTACGTGTGGATTAACCCCACCTCCTCTCCAATGCTATAGGACCCCATTCCCATAAATTTTGGCTCACCGGCAGAGGCTAGGTTCTGTAACTAGCCAACTCTTGACCAATGGGTTTGGAACTCTGTCTGCCATGGAGTCCATCAAGAAAGGAAAATTACGGTAAGTATTTAGTAGGAAATTTTCTATTTTCCTGACAGACTCCATGGCAGCCTACATATGGGAAATAACTAGCCAAAACCACATGGGTAGGATTGTTAAAGAAAAGAAGGTTTTAATTTGCCCCGTCAACTGACAGGATTCTTAAACTAAAATTCACAGAAGATAAGGATGCAGGTTCTACACAATAATGCACCATGAAGGTGTTGATAAAGGCCCTTAAGGCCACCCTGCAGATAACATCTGGAGCCACATATCAAGCCACTGCCCTGGAAGTCGAGGCGCCTCTAGTTGAGTGTGCTGTCGCCACCTCCACCCTATAGGCCTGCTGTATGGCCTGGACAATCTAAGAAGCTATTGTTCTGGAAGAAGCACGTTTTCCCCTGTTTCTCCCAGAAAAAAAGATAAAGAGATGATCTGACAATCTAAAAGAGACCATAGCTTGAAGGTACTCCTTTAGTGTCTCACCCACATCTAGGGGATGAGCCTCAGTGGCTTCTGGTGCCTTGAAGGTAGGCAGGACGATCTCTTAGTTTTTGTGCAAGAGTGATGTAACTTTGGGATTTGAGTCAAGCATGGGTATGAGTACTACTCGGTCTGGAAAGAAGGTTAGAAATGGTTCTTTGTGGCCAAAGGCCCCGATCTCCGAAACCTTCTTGGTCGATGTGATGGCCACAAGAAAGGCAGACTTGACAGAGAGATCCTTAATAGATGTTGGGCTGACTCCATTGGTTCCGAGCTCTGAGAACGCATGGAGGACAAGGAAGATCCCATTTTGGAAATCTTGGTTTTCTCTAAGGCCTGAGTCTTTCTGCCACCCTGAAGAATTGCTGGACCAGAGAGTGACTGGCCCATGAAACTCCCGAGAAGGCCAATAGGGCTTAAACTTGGACTCTATAGGAGCCGACTGACAGGGCCAGATCTAGGCCTGACTGTAGGAAATCCATGATTTCTTGTACCCCCGGGTCCTTGTATGATCTCTCTGTGAAAGATGTGAATTCCACAAACTTGACGTTCTGCTCAAGTTCCACTGTTCCATTAGGGCATCTATCCCAAAGGCTTGGCTGCAATGGCTCTGAGTATAATACTTCTCATGTTTGCAGGGGGATGTGAACAGGTTGACTTCCGGATCGACTCCCAAGGACAGAATCCACCCAAATTTCTCAGCATGTAAAGACCACTCATTGTTGTCCAGTTGGATCTGGGACAGAAAATCTGCCTGAGTGTTCTGAGCCTTGGGAACCAAAACTGCCGAGATGTCGGCCAGATTCTTCTGGGCCTATGTCATGATTGGCTACACTTCCTGAAGTAGGGGAAGACTCTGAGTCCCTCCCTGTCTCTTCACGTAGGAGACCACTGTGGTGTTGTCCATTCTCAACAGTACGGATTCTCCCACTATCAGGTGGCGGAAGGCCCAGAGGGTGCAGAAGGCTGCCCGCAGTTCCAGGACATTCGATACTGGGATGTGAGGATAGAGATTCCACCTGCCCTGGGCAATCTCTGACCTGCAGTGAGCCCCCCCCCCCCATCCTGTATTGCTGGCATTGGTTGAAATTGTGACCCAGGAAATGGGGGCAATGGAGTGGTATCTGAGCAGGTTCCTGCATTGCAGCCACAAGAAGATGCTGTCCCTCATATCTGAAGTTATGTGAATGCACTGGTCACTGCTGTCTGGGTCCCAATCCTGGAGAAATCTATTCTGGAAGGGGCCCAACCACGAAAGGGCCCTTTTGATCATCGGGCCATAGAGATAATTGTGCCTATGATTCTGAGGCATTGTGAAGCCCTCAGGCATGAGGAAGCCAGGGCCAGGCGCACGCTGTTCCGTAGAGACAGCGAGATAGTGTTCTCAACTCTGTCAAACTGGGCCCCTAGGTAAACTAATCATGTGTTGGTTGTTAAATACAGCAAAACCCTGCGCTCAAATTATATGTGCTCAAAAAGTTATATAACAAACACATGCAACATCTGATATTGTGAAAGTGCTGCTTAAAGTGAATAAATGCATGAAATAGAAAAAGTATACATAATGTTTTCAGCAGCGCATCTAAATCAAAAATATTTTTTCCGTATAAACAAACATAGTGTATAAAGTGCAAGTGCTCATATAGTCCGAAGCCGTAGACAGTGCTCAGTGTGAAGAAAAAACTCTAATTAAAGTTCAATCAAAATATTCCCAGACTCATATTCCATCAAGGCTGGAAAAAAATCCTCCACCGGTCTCACCACGTGTAAATTGTGCACACACTGAGGCTCACTAGAAATACTAGGGTCAATCAGCATAGATCTCAAATCCTCCGACCACTGCCAGGATCCCTCACATCAATGGCTCAGACACTCCAATACGGTAGTTTGTGTGGAGAGAAGCAGAAATGACCGCTCATAGTGTATCACTTACATAAAATCGGCTTTAATGATAAAATATATGCGCTTACATAATAACAGCTCCAAACAGTCATTGTTAAGTACAACAAACGAACGGAGTTCCAAACCGTGATAGGTACGTAAAACGAACTAATGGACTAGTTCCCATCCGTGCTCACCACTACTCCTTCCGCGGCGTCACTTCGGGTCCAGTCTGCTCAGCCTTGGTCATTGTGTGGCCACGCCTCTGAAGCGTTTCGTCACTTCCGACTTGGTCACAAGGGCACTGTCTACGGCTTTGGACTATATGAGCACTTGCACTTTATATACTGTGTTTGTTTATACAGAAAAAATATTCTTGATTTAGATGCGCTGCTGAAAACATTATGTATAAGTTTTCTATTTCATGCATGTGTTGGTTGTTACTTCTCTCTAAATTCAGTAACCAGCCAAACTCTAGAAGTGTAGAAATGACTTGAGCCCTGTGATGTAGCAGCTGCTGAAATTCTTCGTCCTTGGGAACGGGCACCGCGGCACCCCGAGCCACCAGCGAATGCACGCAAGTCAGCAGCACCTTCTTCTTTTCCTCCAAGCGAGGTAACAGCGTGAGAACAAATCTAAGAAGAGAAATATTTGTGAAGGACCATGCGTGTCCCGAGGAGACAGTCTTAATGATCCAGTAATCCGAGATTGAGGCCACCCAGACATGTTGCAAGTGGAGCAGGCACGCCCCCAGCTGACATGCCTGAGCGGGCCCAATCTTAAAAGGACTTGGAGGGCTCACAACCACCAGAAGTTGAGTTCTTGGCAGACCTCTGGAAGGATATCTGTCCCCTCTTCCAGTTTCGCCTGAAGTCCCGACCTGGTCTATAGAAATGCACATCCATCGCCCATTCTGTGCTCCAGCTTCTTGACTGGGGCCTCTTCTGGCCAAAAAAAGGCATTTGTCCTGGGGTAGGAACCCCAACTTCCCACCCGTGGCCCGGGCTATGGCACTATCCAGCTTGTTGCCAAATAGTGAGGACCCCTCAAAGGGGATCCTACACCAAGCTTGCTTGGAGGCCAGATCAGCGAGCCAAGGACGCAGCCATAATGCTCACTTGACCGTCACAGAAGAGCGCATAGACTGGGCCAACAGGTGGATAATGTCGATGGAGGCCTCATACAGGAAGACTGACCCCAGCTTCAGCTCCTGAACTGCTGAGCCTCTGGCCACATCTTCTGAGACACTCCTGAGTACTGTATCAATGTTTTCTGTCCAAACTTCCATTGCTTTGGACATGGCTGCCAGGGCCAGGGCAGGTTTGCAGGTCATTCCCGCCATCACATAGATCCTTTCCAGGTCTTCGTCGATCCTTCTCTTGAGATTGTCCTTGAAGGACACGGCATCTTCCAGGGGAAGAGTGACATGCTTTGCCAGTGTTATTACTGCTGCATCAACTAGAGGAGTGGGCTCTAGGTGCTTCATGTCCTCATCTTTAAAGGGATAGAGCCTTGGGATTTTGTTAGACAGGGAGGTTCTCTTGTCAACCTTGCTCCATTCCTCCAAAATTATATCTTTCAGTTCAGCCAGAAGCGGAAAGTTGGAGCGTTCTTTCCCCAAGTGTTTGAAGAATTTTCTATGTTTTACCGGGGGCATCGCTTGGTCCTCCCACTTCGTAGCCTCCTTGATTGCCTTAATCAGGAGTAAGACTAGGGTGAAGTCAAAGCCTCCCAGGTATTAATCTCCCTCCACCTCACTGTCTGTGGATCTGATGGATGCATAGCTTGGCTGGGATGAGAGAGCCTGACATGGTGGTGGTCTGACTCTGCATGTAGGTCATACCCCATCCTTTCAGGGACTGTTGCACCACTCACCTCACTGGAGACTCCATTTGCTGGGTGTCTGTCTCTCTTTCCCCAACCACCTGGGTATAACACGGCTCACATAGTAACCTGCCCTCTCACATCCCCAGCAGGCTCTTTGATCAGAGTGGCTGTCATGGTGGTGGGAGTGGTGTTTCTGGGTTGGGGAATCAGAACTTATCCTCTGATGTAGGATCCTAAACAGGTATCGATGGCATCTGGATCTGGATGACGAATGTCAATGTTACGGCCTGGCAAGGTCTCTGTCTTTGCGTGCCAAAGTCTGGCGATCCAACCTGGAAGGGCTTGACAAAACAAGAGCGAGAAGAGAGAGACATGTTAACATGGATATGTTTTGGGCAGACCTCAGGTGTGCCCTGCCTGCCAGACCCCCTCCCCCCACACATACCTTATGCGTGAGGGCTGGCCGCAGGGAGGTGGTGACTTTGTAAAAGAACATGGCTAAAAAAAGGTCACTTTCCCTTTAAGAGTCCCCTTTCTCCCCTCCCCTGGACCACATTATCAGTGGGACAGAGGGTTACCTTAGGAAGAACATGCAGGGCCTCGGGAAGCTGCCGCATACTGCCTGCAAGATTTCCCAAAGAGGCAAGGGCTTACAGCTGTTTAAATACCCCGCCCTGGTGATGTCAGCGCTGCACCTCCATCGCACATGCACCGACACCGCCGATTGCCGGGTGCCTGTGTATCTGCCGGGTCCCCGATGCACTGCGCATCTGCGGCCAATACCCAGAAGCACCACGGCGGCCTCGAATGCAAGTGCATTCCAGTGGCCACGAGAGGCCCGAGAACTAGCATCAGGGAGGAGAGAGAAAGAGGAACAAATAAACAGACTGCTGCCATAGAGACCTGTCATCCTGAGGAGATCCATCTTCTGGACCTTGCCAGCTACCTGCACATCCATCACAGGGTCATTCTGCCTGAACACCACTTGCCCACCCGTGGCTGGATCCTGGGCTACTGTCACTGCTTCATCCTTCATGCCCGAATCCAGCCTGCTTGCGACTGGGGCTTAATCCTAAAGCCTGGGATGCCAATCTTCCACCATGCAGGTAAGCACATAGGGTCCATAGAGGAGGACAAAAAAGGAATGGGGTCCTATAGCATTGGAGAGGAGGCGGGGTAAACCCACACATAGGCTGCCATGGAGTTTGTCAGGAAAATAATTTATAGCTCTTGGCTGAATGTTGCAGAAAATTCCTTGGACAGGGATTTTATGATTAATTATATTCCAGAGCTAGTTAGAATCGAGAGTTATACAAAGTCCGTCAAGAGACCTTCTCCTGGATATGTAAAAACATCCAAACCACATGTGGACAATGTCACCCCCGTGTGGCCAACACTGTTTGGACCCTGATGTGATGTCTACCCAGCTGAGGGTAATACAATGGGTCACTGCATGTGGTTAGTAGCCTATGAAGACCATTGAGTTATTTTATGTGGGATCAGTCCTTATGTATCCAGCTTGAAATGCTATAAATTATTATCTTATAATTATCTAATTATTAATCGAAGGAGGCACTCGCATATGATTATTCATTTTGCTGACAAATAATGTACCCCCAATTGAGGCACATATAATTAAATATACAGTATATGTGCCAATATATTTTTGTTTTTCTCCCTCTTTTTCTTTTGGGAGAGGAGGTTGTTTATACAACTTCCCTGCAACTGCCATGGTCGTGTGTAATTTAAAAAATTGGCCAATTATGCTTTTATGGATAAATAGTGGGTAGCTGATTTCTATATTTCTAAACATGTTGGATCACTGGGTCCTGTTATATTCTTAAAAACAAAATAGATCATGAACTTTGCAACATTGTTGCCAGGGCAATTTGTTTGAGAGAAAAATACATTTCATCTCAACATTAAAAGGATTTATTTGGGGGAAATAACAATTGTACCATTAGAATGAATGGCTGAAAATTTGCATTGGGCTACATAACTCATCTTCACTCCTAAAAAAGCTCTCATTTTGGTATTTACAATACCTCCATGGAATTACTCCATGCGAGTTAAAAACTGAGTTGTTTGTGTCTGAGCATGCTCAGTTGTGCTCAGCTGTGCTGAGCACCTAAATATAAAAAGACGGGGAATGTATCTCTTCTCAGAATTGTAAAGATATTTCAATGTAGAAATCACTTTTTCAAGTGAATTCAAGCATATGTGGGAACACATAAGGTGTTAGAAGCAGTCACACATAATTATTTTTTTGTTTATTTACTGTATATAGATTGGTATTTTTTATTTTTATTTTATTTTGTAAGTGTGGTATTGGTAGCACAGGAGTTCATTTCTAGTTTTTTGGTAAAACAATTGGGAGCTGGAGATTGAGCAAGTCTTCTCCAGCAACCATGGGGCAGCCTGGGAAGGAGAATCAGGGAATGTTTTGCAACCAATGATTCCACAGAACTTTCATCATTGTTGATCTGGGAGGCACACAAGTGTGCGATTAGAAACACTCTTATCAAACTACATGTCAAAATCAACAAACAACAAAAAATTGCTGAACTCCTGGATTGTATTCGTAGTTTAGAGCAAACTCATAAATGTTCTTTGGCTGTTAAAACTGCTGTTGACTTAAAAATTCTACAGGATTCCTTGAACTCCATCTTATTCTTTAAAGCAAAAAATGAAGATAATGTACTCTCTGAGACACTTCTATAAATTTTGGGGTAAGCTGGGCAGACCTCTTGCTTGAGCCTTGCAGGAGTGTAACCACAAGACCTTCTTACCTACTATGACGTCTCCGCAAGGTATCAATGTTCACAAATCTCAGGACATCGCAAATTGTTTCAAGGACTATTTTTGAGAAACTCTATAACTTACCTCCTCAGAGCCCAGCCTTTTGAGACCCACATATGCGGGTGGCAATCATTGATGACTCTCTTTGGGCCTTAGGCCTCCCCTGTCTGTCAGCACAGGACAGAGATGGATTGGAGGGCCCATCACTGGATCAGAAGTGGTGAAGGCAATGCAAGACTAGGGATGAGCCGAACACCCGGACTCTAAACACTTGTAACTATGGAACGCCTCTGCAGTATCATCCATTCTTCCAGAACACCAATGTGAGGACGTTCCGAGTTCGTTCTCCAGACGGGTCGAATGGGGTTTTAAATATCTTCACAGAGTCTCTCATGTAATAGAAGTAAAAAACGAAATTTCTTATTCTACCTCAAGTTCCTTAGGACATCTTAAAAATTCAGTTGTCGTCAAAATTGTCGGTTTCTTGTAAATACTCAAACGAGAT
>BLSH010059069.1:905575-918387 GCA_018402905.1 Glandirana rugosa | reverse complement strand
TAGGATCTCTGAAAATCTTAAAATCGTTTAAGGGATTTACGCGGACCTGTTCTGGGCCTTGTCTCCCAGATATGAACCCCACTTGATCTCTATGTACATAAGTGCCAATAAATGAGGCCAGGCAGTTTGAAAGGATTTTAGTAATGATTTTTAGGTCATTATTAATCAAAGATATTGGCCTATAATTGGCCACATCACGTGTAACTTTGCCTTGTTTGGGTATTACTGTTATTAGTGCTAAGATTGAGGAAAAGTCTAGGGGTTTACCGTCCCTAATGGACTTAAAGATTCTGGAAAAGTAAGGGGAGAGGACTTGAGCGTATTCTTTGTAGTACAAATTAGAAAAGCCATCTGGTCCCAGAGTTGAGGACGTTTTAAGGTCTTTTATGACTTGGTGTATTTCCGTCTCAGACATGGGAGATTCCATGATTGAATGGTGATGAGGTTTGACTTTTGGAAGGGGGATTCCCACCAGGAAAGCCTCTAGATTTTCTTTTGCATTTAGGGAATTTGCTAAAATTCTAAAAGTCTCTAGGATGTACTTAGGGTTTGGGGTGAGGGTAGCCAACAATGATCTGACGTTAGGGCATGACTGAACTTTAAATTTAGGGGATAATTTGGAGGCTAGGTGGGGGCCTATCTTGTCACTTGACAAGTAAAATTTACCTTTTGTCCACTGTAAGTGTTTATTAGCTGCTGTCGTTAGGGCCAGGTTAAGGGCTAGTTTGGCTGAGTCTAGGGCTGTCAGAGAGTCTGCTGTGAGAGTGCCTTTATGGGGTATGCTCGCCTGTTTGAAATTACTCTCTAGTTATTTCAGGTCGATCTGTTTGCGTTTCAAACGTGAACCTAATTGGATCAGTTTCCCCTGGATCAATGCTTTGTGGCCCCCCTGAGAGAACTGAAGGCAAAATTCAGGAGAGTCATTCAGTGAGAAGTATTCCTGTATATCTTTTTCAATTATAGATCTATGAGTTGGGTTGGAGATGAGGGATTCATTGAGTCTCCATAAACGAGGACCCTCTGAGAGCACAGAGCCCTCTATTTCGAGAGTGACTAGGGCGTAATCCGACCAAGGGACGCCAAAGATCCTTGCTCGGTTTATTCTAATGGTATCTAGGGTAGGAAGGAAGATATGGTCAATTCTTGTGATGTGTTATGGGGAGCAGAGAAATGTGTAATGCTCTTAGACTTGGGGTTAGCCTCTGTCCATGAATCAACCAAGCCATATGAGTGAATACAAATTATAACAACACTGCGCTAACCCAAAGCATCACAGCAGCAGCGGCTCAAAATACCCAGTCCAAGTATATACAGATTTTATATAGCAAAAGAGCCGCGCTAATCAATTGAATATATGAATTTTGATAGATCTAAAGGAAGTCTCTGTCAATTCCAAAAAAATGTCTTTTCCCATGCACCGTTTGGCGACAGTTCAGGGTATTACAAAACAAATGAGCTGTATAAGACAATCCTCAATAGCCAGAGTGAAGGCTTACCAAATGACGGTTATAACAACGCTCAAACATGTATCTGGTAGACTCCTTTTCAATCCGTGCTCCCAAGAGGTACAATGAGGACCTCCCTCCACCGGACGCAGGGATCGATGGCACATGTAAAGTTGAAATGAAAAAAAGGAGGGCTATATGGTGAAGTAAGTATGCAATCGCCTAGAGGTTAGACCACCACCTACACCAGACACCAGTGTGCACAATACAGGAGTGGGACCTCCACCTTAGGGATTCAAGGCTTACCAGCTCACCACCAATCAGCGCATGAGGTACTACAGATGTAGGAATATCAGCTTCTCTTAAACATGGGACCACGACCTCCCGACCAGTATCAAAGTTGAGGAATAGTCCAGAATAACTCGATCATACGTGCCATGTTAAAAGAAAGGCCACATAGTGCAAACTGTATGGTAGGTTTATATGTAAAAGATAAAAATCTACTCACATAAAAAGTATTGGTAACCGCAGTGTGCAGCGATACACAGTAAAACACGAGTAAAACAGCCGGCTTGTTTAGAGGTGACGTCAGCGCGCCCGTTCCGACATACGTTTCATCCAATAGGACGTCGTCTCAGGGTAAGCCTTGAATCCCTAAGGTGGAGGTCCCACTCCTGTATTGTGCACACTGGTGTCTGGTGTAGGTGGTGGTCTAACCTCTAGGCAATTGCATACTTACTTCACCATATAGCCCTCCTTTTTTTAATTTCAACTTTACATGTGCCATCGATCCCTGCGTCCGGTGGAGGGAGATCCTCATTGTACCTCTTGGGAGCACGGATTGAAAAGGAGTCTACCAGATACATGTGGGAGCGTTGTTATAACCGTCATTTGGTAAGCCTTTACTCTGGATATTGAGGATTGTCTTATACAGCTCATTTGTTTTGTAATACCCTGAACTGTCGCCAACCGGTGCATGGGAAAAGAAATTTTTTTGGAATTGACAGAGACTTCCTTTAGATCTATCAAAATTCATATATTCAATTGATTAGCGCGGCTCTTTTGCTATATAAAATATGAGTGAATAAGGTGGGCTAGCTTCAAGCTCTGTTTGGGTGGTCTTTTTGGTGCGGGGCCTGGATGAGGTCGATTTGTCTAGCAGATTGTAAAACGCCAGGTTAGAGTCACCACCCAAAACTATAGTCCCCTCAAAGGAAGGGCTAAGTGCCTGAAGCATAGTGGTAAAGAAGGCTATCTGGCCCTTATTGGGGGTGTAATAAAAATCTTACCGCAGATGTCACCTTTAGAGGATGGCCACACCCCTTTTTTAGCATCAGCACGGCTAAATAAAAGGATGGGTATTTTGTATGCAAGAAGGGTTATACTGTCTGGGGAAATGGGTCTCCTGTAATAGCAGGATGTCTATGTACTTGGCGTAGTAGTATTGGAAGGCTTTGCGTCTCTTAGATGGTGAATTAAGGCCTTGATTGTTGTGGGTTGTCACTTTAAGGATGGAGCCCAGGTGGGGTGGTTTAGCCATGGATGCAAGAGAGGGAGATCGCCCAAAATCTGGGAGGTCTTACTCTTAAATTGATGAGGAGGACCCCGAGATGCGTTAGTAGAGCCAGATTATCTTCCCGGAGGAGTCTTGAGGGGATATAGAAGTGGTTAGAGCTCTGAGAGTACGACATCCTTCTGAAAAGCAAAAAATCAAACATTAATGAGAAGAAGTAGAGGGAAGAGGGTGTAAGAGAGAGAGAAGAGGTGGAAGGTAGGAAAAGGATTTGTAGACAATCAAAAGTATACAAAAAGAGGCTGGATAGGATTGCTGAGCCGAAGATCAGTCTGGAATCCTAGAGGGCAAGTCAAAGCCTGCCGAGACCACCTAATAGGAGGTCAGAAGAAAATTGGCAACCTAGACTAAGGTTGCAGTCCCAAAGAAGACCAAAGTGAAACTGACTCGGGGCAACCGTGTGAGGAGGTGCATGATAAACTGCTCCAGCCTGGAGAGTCTCCAGACTAGTTGCACAAAAAGTCCTGCTAAGCGCATGTTAAACATCAAAAAATCTAAGGTATAACTTCAAACCAGGAGAAACATAGCTGGGGAACCTGAGATTTGGAGAACAAGAGCGAGGTCCTCGCTCTTGTTCTAGGGCATCAGGTAATGATCAGGATGTTTGTTGTTCCTGGGCTCTGAAGCCAAGGGGGTGTAACTAACTTGGCAAAGTAATGAGGAGGAAACTTATTCAGGAATCCAGAGTAGGAACGGTGTCATCCTTAGAACCTCGGTCAGTTCAGGAAATCTAGGAAGTGTGTCAGGCAAGGTAATGACACTGGTGTAGAGAATAGGGGATGGTTTAAGATAAGTTCAGTATGGAGGTTTTGACTCCCAGTGCCTTTTGTTTTGTTGTTTGTTTCATAGGGGAGTCAGAGGGCTTCCTGGGGGGTCTCTTGGACGTGTTAAGTCGGGCATCGTGCGAGAAGGATGAAGGCTCTTGAGAGATGAATCCCAGTTGTGAGAGGACTCGTTCACCGTCTTGGAGAGTAGATAATCCGAAAGTCTTATTGTGGTGAGTGAATTGAAGATGAAACAGGAAAGACCACCAGTATTTGATCGATTTTTGGGACAAGACAGCCAGCAGAGGCTTAAGAGAGTGTCTCTTCTGTATAATGGTGGGAGATATATCTGCAAACACTTGAATGGGGTATGCATGGAGAGAAAGGTTATCAGTTTCCTGGAATTTTTTCATTATCCCTTCCTTGGTGGAATAGTAATGTGGCTTTACAATTATATGTCTCAGTAATCCATCCTGGTGCAGTGGTTGGAGGGCTCTATGGGCTCTGTCCAGTTCAGTTTTGTTGTCTGGGATGTCTGGTATCAGTCCTTTGATGAGAAATTTTACTGCACCATGAACATCTGTGACTGATTCAAGTAGCCCCCTGATTTGAAAGTTGTATCTTCGATTTCTGTTCTCTAAATCGTCCATTTTAGAGAGAGCTGCATCTAATTGTTCTTGGAGGGTCTGAATGCAATGGGTGTTTTGATTAACCCTTGCTGAGGTGTTGTCCACAGCCTGCTCTATGGCCTCAATGTGGGCGCCCAGGGAGCTGATGTCTGCCTTGATTGTCTCAGTGATGTGGGCTGCATTGTGAGCAAGGCCTGCAGCAAGCATTTCAGAGAATCTATTAAACAGTAGGCCTAAATCAAGGATCTGGCTCTGGTGCAGGGGGGGCGCTAGGTGCAGACATGGGATACTGCTGGGGCTTTCATACCTGGGAGAGAACAGTGCCTCCTCCATTGTTCTCCATAGGAGAGCTTCTGTAGATGCAGCAGATGCCACGTTGCCCGGGGATGGGCAGTGGGGGTGGTAGGACGAGCACACACCTGTTGATCCGTGTCCAGCTGGTCCACTGTGGAGTCTGTCTCTTCTGTGTCACCACATGGTGTAGCCACGGCCGATATCTTGGGATTTCCCAGGGCCTGAGATGTAAACACGTGGAGCTATCTCTGGACTTCTCTCCTTGGGGGGTCACCCGACATAGGGATCAGTTCCCAGGGGTCTCCAATGTCTGTGTGGGCAGGAGGAGGCAGGATCGCTGGCGAGAGCTGGCTGGAGAGCTGGCTGGAGAGCTCATAAGAGGCTGGAGCAGGACGGAGCTCCCAGTTAAGATGTATTCCTGGAAGTCCTGCACATGCGCACTCCCCAAAAGCCATTGTTTTTAATGATTGTTTCAGTATTCCTTGATTGGCGCAAGGCAACTGTACTGCCCATATTTTAACAGGGAAGGTTTACCAAGTAACTACAGAATGGTTAGTTTAACTTATATAGGCAAACAATCTTTCAGAGATTTATAAAGACAAACTGTGGCAAATGAGGTTTACCGTTGATGTAAAGTAATGCACTTGGGGGCTACAAACATTCATGCATCATGCATTCTGGGAGAACAACTGGGGGAGTCACTGTTGAAAGGGATCTGGGGGTTATGGTAGTACATAGACTTATAGTCTTATAGTAGCATGCAATGCCAAGCTGCAATTTCTAAAGCAAGCAAAATACTTTATTGTGTTATAGGAGGTATAGACTCTAGAGAGAGAGAGACAATATTTTGCCCCTGTACAAATCATTTTTAAGACCTTATCTGGATAAAGCTGTTCAATTTTGGGCACCAGTTCATGAAAAGAAAGAACTGGAGAAAGTATAGAGAAGGGCCATGAAATCGATCAAAGGCATTAAGGATCTTTGCTATGAGAAATGATTAACTGAACTGAATGTATGCCCTATTGAAAAGAGGTGATTAATGGTTTATAGAATCACCATGTATGAATACATAACACTCTAGCAGCAGCTGCGGATGCACTGTCTACATACCCCCTCCCTATCAAGCCTGAGCACACACTTTTCCTAAGTTAATGTAAATACTGTGATGGTATGCGAGGCAAAGTGGTAGACGGACGCTACCTGTTGCCTCATATGAGTTCATTTGGACTGGATTAAACAGAGTCCGGTCTGGATTTTACCAGCCATCATGGCAGGGCTGGTTCCGGTCTGGCATTTGTGGTCCACTGGAGTCCACCAGCAGGTGGCTTAAATAATCAGGAAGAGATATCACTTGGGCTCTGACCTGGAACTCAGAGCGGAATCTGAGTGAGCTTGGTGTGATATTTGGACTTTGCATTTTGCTTAGGAAACACTATTGTTTAGTTTAGCGTTGGACAGCAAGGTTTTGTTTTCTGTATTTTGTATGTTTGATAACATGCAAACCTTTCGATAATAAAACTTGGCAAGCCGCCAGATTTTAAAGAAATGTGCCTGCACACTGACTATTTTCCTTTGGAAAGGTGATCCCCACGAGCTAATCTCCCACATGTGGTGGAGTTCAGCGGGCAATTTTCCATAACGGAGGAATTGCTGAAGGCCCTGCTACAAACCAATGCAGTTCAGCGGGAAACCAGCCGCCAGGTCACAGAGGACACTGCAGCTTAGGGGGAGGAGACTCGCCAGGCTATTGCAGCACAACAAGCGGCTCAGCAGGAGGCAACTCGCCAGGCTATCGCAGCACAACAGGAGAGGAACCGGCAGTTTGCGGAGGTCCTGCTTGAGTTAAAAAAGGGGTCTGTGCTTCCTGCGCCAGCAGAACAGAAGCTGGTGCACACCAGTTATCATCTGCAGAAGATTACACCAGCAGATGATGTAGAGGCGTACCTCACAACTTTCGAAAGAGTTGTCAACCGCAAAGGGTGGCCGAAGGAGCAGAGGGTGGGGCTATTGGCCCCATTTTTGACAGGTGAGCCCCAAAAGGCCTATTTTGATCTGGAACCAGACAAGGCCCAGGATTATGAGACTTTAAAAGTGGAGGTACTCACACACCTGGGTGCCACCATGGCTGTCCCGGCCCAACGGATGCATCTGTGGGCCTACCACCCAAATGTTTGACCTGGTCCATCTTACGAGGCCCGCGGATCATAGAGTGTGTAGTCAGTGACCAGTATCTCTGTGCGCTCCCTGCTGCTTTGAGGAAATGGGTCTGCCATGGGGACCCCAAAACTGCAAGCCAACTGATGGATCTTGTGAAAAGATATTCGGCTGCTGAGGACTTGCTTAACCCCTTTGCACCCCGCTTTGGTGGACGACATCATGGAGCTGGTGGATGTTAGAGACTATGCGTTCCTCCACCTTCCATTTGAGGATGCCCCACAGAAGCTCAATAGGGTTTAGGTCTGGAGACATGCTTGGCCTTTTTATCACCTTTACCCTCAGCTTCTTTAGAAAGGCAGTGTTCGTCTTGGAGGTGTGTTTAGGGTCGTTATCATGTTGGAATACTGTCCTGCGGCCCCGTCTCTGAAGGGAGGGGATCATGCTCTGCTTCAGTAGTCACAGTACATGTTGGCATTCATGGTTCCCTCAATAAACTGTAGCTCCCCAGTGCTGACAGCACTCATGCAGTCCCAGACCATGACACTCCCACCACCATGCTTGACTGTAGGCAAGACGCACTTGTCTTTGTACTCCTCACCTGGTTGCCACACACTTGACACTATCTGAACCAAATAAGTTTATCTTGGTCTCATCAGGCCACAGGACATGGTTCCAGTAATTCATGTCCTTAGTCTGCTTGTCTTCAGCAAACTGTTTGCGGGCTTTCTTGTGCGTCATCTTTAGAAGAGGCTTCCTTCTAGGATGAAAGCCATGCAGACCAATTTGATGCAGTGTGCGGCGTATGGTCTGAGCACTGACAGGCTGACCCCCCCACCCCTTCAAACTCTGCAACAATGCTGGCAGCACTTATACGTCTATTTCCCAAAGACAACCTCTGGATATGATGCTGAGCACGTGCTCGCAACTTCTTTGGTCGACCATGGCAAGGCGTGTTCTGAGTGGAACCTGTCCTGTTAAACCGCTGTGTGATCTTGGCCATCGTGCTGCAGCTCAGTTTCAGGGTTTTGGCAATCTTATTATAGCCTAGGCCATCTTTATGTAGACCAACAATTCTTTTTTTGGATCCTTAGAGAGTTCTTTGCCATGAGGTGCCATGTTGAACTTCCAGTGACCAGTATGAGAGAGTGATAGCGATAACACCAAATTTAACACACCTGCTCCCCATTCTCACCTGAGACCTTGTAACACTAGTGAGTGTTACACTAATGACACCCTACCTGTGATACTGGCTATATACCCTACCTGTGATACTGGCTATATACCCCTACCTGTGATGCTGGGCTGCATACTCTGTCCTGTGATGCTGGGCTGTATACTCTGTCCTGTGATGCTGAGCTGTATACTCTGTCCTATGATGCTGGGCTGTATACTCTGTCCTGTGATGCTGAGCTGTATTCTCCTGTCTGTGATGCTGGGCTGTATACTATGTCCTGTGATGCTTGGGCTGCATACTCTATCCTGTGATACTGGGGCTGTATACTACTGTCCTATAATGCTGGGCTGTATACTCCTGTCCTGTGATGCTGGGGATGTATACTCCTGTCCTGTGATGCTGGGCTGTATACCCTGTCCTGTGATGCCGAGCTGTAAACTCCTGAAAAATATATGGAATACAGGAGACAGAGTGGGTGGATTCTATAAGGGGTGTGGCTTATTACATGTGGGAGGGGTCAAAAAGGAGGGGAGGTGTCTGGCGCCCCCATCCTAAAGCTTCACCAGCCGCCACTGGGTGTACTCACTTTTGTTGCCATTTAGACATTAATGGCTGTGTGTTGAGTTATTTTGAGGGGACAGCACATTTACACTGTTATACAAGCTGTACACTCACTACTTTACATTGTAGCAAAGTGTCATTTCTTCAGTGTTGTCACATGAAAAGTTTTAATAAAATATGTAAAACAATGTGAGGGGTGTACTCACTTTTGTGAGATACTGTAGCTCACATACAGTGCTACCGATGCCATGCATTGGGCCATATTGCTGCCAATTGTCCCCTGAATGATGAACCCATGCAATGCGATTATACTTATGTGAATAGACGCCTTTCTCTTTTTGCACAGGTGCAAATGTACAGCATTATCTTAAGGTCGCATGGAAAGACAAATGTGTGTGATTTCACTGCCCTGCTTGATTCTGTTAGCGTGGTGTCGCTAGTCAAAAGTAGTTGTATAAATCCTGCAAAACTGCACCCAAGTAAGATTGGGGTTGTTTGCATTCATAATATTAAAGTGACTAGTTCAATATTGTGAAATCCACAGTGACTCTTAATCTCAAAGGATTATTACTAATAAAAAATATTATTCAATTGACTGGTGTGTGTGTTACTTGTAGTCCACCACATGCAAAACCAAGCTAAACAATTATAATCAATCTACCATTCCCAGTAGATGACAGTTGTGTGGAAACGCATTGGATCAGAGTATTTTGGTAACGCTACCCCACTGGTAGGATGAGTGATATCGCCGCCAGACATTTAAACTCTCATGCGTCGTTTTTTAGCCTTGATGTAAGTGTAACCTTTAACAGCATTTTAATAAAATTACTTTGCGGTTTTACACTATGAGGCTTTTTTCCCTTTATCTGCATGTTATTTCCAAACATTTGGAGTTTGATTTACACCTTGAGCGGATGCAAAGGTTCCAAGCACACCTGAGATATCCATATTGATGATCAGTGCAGCACAAGCAGGCTGAATCTGTGTAGGTGTGATCAGCTTGGAAGAGTGTCACAGAGCCAGGAGAATCTCATCCACAGATATGATTACATCTATATGGCGAGTATGATCTCTGTAATAGGGATCCATCATTTTCAGTAAGGAGCCGATTTTACAAGAAGGAACATTGTTGCCAGCAATATAGAAGATTTCTTGAAGTGATACTTTGTAACATCTTTTCATCAACAGCATTTAAGGCCCCTTTCACAGGGCAGATTGAATTGAGCTTTTAGCTGCGGATAGATGAAGTTATCTACCGCAGCTATACTCTGACAATGCTTTCCTATGGCCCCATTCCCACTCTGCATTTAGCAACGGTTTTGTTACAGACGATTTTGTGCGATTAGAAAAAATGGATTTGAATGCGTCCAGGAACGGTGTAGCGCAGCTATCTGCACATAACTTAGGTAAAAGCAGGTAATCGCATTGTTTTTTGTGTCACCTGTAGATAGCAGCGGCAAATTAAAAAAAGAAAACAGGAAGCACATCAGAAAGACCAGGTATACCTGGGAAATGACACAGGAAGTTGAAAGGGAGTGTGCTCTGAAGAGAGGAGACATGGTGGCCCGTGGTATCTCCCAAGAGGCCATAATAGCCTTGGTCCACAATCGACCAGAGTAATGGGACCCTGAATGCCCAGGATACTCGGACAGAGTCATGAAGAGGTTGAAATGGGAAGAAGTATACAGATTTGTGACACCTAACTGAGATAATATGTCTGCAAGTGAGCAGGAAAACCGAGGTGAGTGCAACTATTGATGTGTGGATAGCAATTGCCCATAGCAACCCCACCTTAGCAAATGCATTTCCCTTTGGTAATTGTTTGCTATGCTTAATGAATGCTTCATTGATATGTCATATGTGGTTTATTATATTGTAGGAAAAGAGATTAATACAAATTGAGGTCTCTTTGTGACCACTACAAGAAAGAACTCAATGAAGAGAAGTCTGCAGATAGAAGTGGAGCACCAGCAACTCGTGGTAGGCCTAACCCTCATGCAGAGGCTTTGTCATTTTTGAGGCGCACCAATAAGATGCATCTGTAAGTATCACTGCAGTAATGTACATTTTTGTGTTATATATGGATAATATTGCCCACTTTTTCAAACTGTCTGCCAGCTATAGGTAGAATGTCACCCTGCGGTGTATTTTTGAGGTTATTCTAAACAAAAAGTAATATTGTGGTATGCTTTTATTTTTACCTAGAACTGTGCCAAGTGTTCCTGCAAGAACAAGGCGTGCAAGTATGTCATCGGACAATGGAAATGATCCTGACGCAAGCCAAGAAATTATCGAGCCTGCGGAGCCAGTTTCTCCAGATGAAAGTCAAGCACCCTCTCAAGCACCTGTGGTATGTTTTTTTTTCTGTGTCAAAACCCCCATCTCCAAACCACTTCTCGCCTACCTATTCAAAAATGGCAGCTGGTGTTGGTGTAGTGACGTATTTGTAGAGAAACCTAATGTATTGTCATTCTTTTTAGAGGCAAACAGTGATAGGAGAGTCCTTGGTAGTTCCATTACCACCACCACCCGTCGAACACGCCGTACTCAGCAAGATCCCCCTTTTGAACAATATTTTGATCCCTTACTTGAAGAAATGAAAAAGCATTCACCCACCTCTGCCTCAAAAGATGTTGATGATTTTGCTAATATCTCTGACCAAGATGTGATGTTTTGCAGAATGTTACTGTCTGTCATCATCTAGGTCCCTCTTGATAAGCGTACTGAAGTCAAGGGTGATATATATTATATAAAATATATAAAATCAGGTGCAGCGCTATGAAAAATAATCAAAATATTGCATAAAGTCCATATACATTGATCCTTAAAGTGCAAATAAAGACACAGGACGAAAATGAAGAGGTGATCCACAGTAGAAAGAGACCTCCACCAACATCCACACACACTGCCTCTTACCCTCCTAAGAGGACCCCTATTACGGAGGTCAATCTGGCCTGGATGGAAACAGACCGTAAACGTGTTTCATTGCCCACGTTCGTTGGAACCATGTGAGTGTAATTTTATACTTAGAAATAAAACGCTGTTTATACATATTACACTATTAAGTTTATTTCCCTTCATTGGTGGTAATGCTTTGGAGCTACTTGGACAGAGATGTATACCCAGTGATCCGTAGTGATGTAAAAGAAAAGACCGGTTGTTCCAGCAGTGTGGATCTCCTCTTCAGTGTCTCTTTGCCCATCCAGGCTAGATTGACCTCCGTAATAGGGGTCCTCTTAGGAGGGTAAGAGGCAGTGTGTGTGGATGTCGGTGGAGGTCTCTTTCTACTGTGGATCACCTCTTCATTTTCGTCCTGTGTCTTTATTTGCACTTTAAGGATCGATGTATTTCGACTTTATGCAATATTTTGATTATTTTTCATAGCGCTGCACCTGATTTTATATATTGTATGTGAGGTTTTGTTCAGACCTATTTGTGCTAGCTGCTTGTGTTTGATTTAAGCTCAGTGGCTGCTATTTTAAATGTATGCTTATATTATGTACATTGTTTCTGCTTGCAAAGAGCAATGCCCATTTCCTAGATTTCAGCCCTGGGGTTTGGGTTTTAATACACCCAGTGGCTCATTTACGAAACCAATGCCCAGTCATCTGTACAATGACACTACACCTGCCATGAGCCCTTACTTAGGACCCCCACCAATGTATACACCCTTTCCATCTCATCACAGTTTTCAAAGGATACATGTGCAGCCACACCCAGTTTGTTTACCTTCATCATCCCAATCTGGATCACCCATAGATGTTGGCAGTGAACCAAGCCATTCAAACCATCATTCCTCTTACCCAGATTATGAAAACTTGTAGTTTTTTTAATTCCTCAATGTTTTTATCAACCTGTAAGAACTTATGTTGTTTCCAGAGTCACATGGTGTTATTTGCATTGTGTCCGTATATTTATTTTTGTAACTCCTTAATTTTTTTGATGTTCAAAAGTATTAGACCCATTCTCCTTACTACCAAACTTACCGAACCAAGTGACGGTTGTAGATACCCACTAGGTCTAACCCTACTACTTCCATTTGTTTGACCCACACCGACGTGTACATAGGAAACTTTTGACACTACTCTACCTTTCCCACATATGTAACCACCCCCAGGATTCATTCCCGAGTACCGTCCACATCACAGTAACATGTCTACTGACCCGTAACCAAAGCATTTACTCGGTGACCCACATAATTTTGGGTTTGGGGTC
>BLSH010059069.1:793242-806046 GCA_018402905.1 Glandirana rugosa | reverse complement strand
ATAAAAAACGCGATATTTAATTTTTTCTGACTTTTAAAAGTTTTTGTTACGTAAAAAGAAGTAAAGACAATATTGTAAAACGTTTATTCATTAAAGAGAAGTATTTAAAACTGGTTTTTACTATGACGATGTAAAGAAACCATTTTTATTGGTTTTAGACCCAAATAAACCACAACCGCTTGTCTGTCTACAAAACCCCTGACACTGTCTACACTGTCCCTGTATGTCTACAAAACCCCTGACACTGTCTACACTGCCCCGTCTGTCTACACTGCCCCTGACACTGTCTACACTGCCCCTGTATGTCTACACTGCCCCTGACACTGTCTACAAAACACATACCACTGTCTACACTACTCCGTGTATGTCTACAAAACCCCTGACAAAATACCCCTGTGAATACACATACCCCTGTCCCCATGCAGAGAGCTCTCACAGATCGCCCCCCACACAGTGCACCAAGCACACTGATACCCCTGTCCCCATACACATAAGTGTCCCCATAAAACAGTCCCCAAAACATCTGTATGTGCCTCATCACATCTGTCACCATACACAAAACATCTGTCACAGTCCCCGTCACATCTGTATGTCCCCGTCACATCTGTCACAGTCCCCGTCACATCTGTCTGCCCCGTCACATCTGTCACAGTCCCCAAAACATCTGTATGTCCCTGTCACATCTGTCACAGTCCCCAAAACATCTGTCTGTTCGCCAACACCAAATAAACCCAGATTTTGGTTATTTTTACCAAAGAAATGTAGCAGTATCATTTTTGGTCAAAATTTATGAAGAGAAATTACTTATTTGCAAAATGTTATAACAGAAATGAAGAAAAATGCATTGTTTTTGAAAATTTTCAGTCTTTTTTAATTTATAGCGCAAAAAATAAAAAACCCAGGGGTGATTAAATCCACCAAAAGAAAGCTCTATTTGTGTGAAAAAAATGATAACAATTTCATTTGGGTACAGTGTTGCATGACCGCACAATTGTCATTCAAACTGCAACAGCGCTGAAAGCTGAAAATTGGTCCGGGAAGGAAGGGGGTTTAAGTGCCCAGTATTGAAGTAGTTAATTATAGCCCAAAAAAAAAAAGCCAGCGGTGATTAAATTCCCCCAAAAGAAAGCTTTATTTGTGTAAAAAAAGAACAAAAATTTTATATGGGCACAGTGTTGCATGACTGAGTAATTGTCATTGCAAATGTGAGAGCACTGAAAGCTGAATATTGGTCTGGTTGTTAAGGGAGTTGAAGTGCCCAGTGGTCAAGTGGTTAAAGCAGTATTACACCCAAAACAAAAATGAAATATATTGCAACTTATCAATCTTACCAATCCTTAGATGTAGTGGGTGTATTGTTTTTAGGCTTTTTTCCCTCTGTGTTCCCCTGGTGATCTGGCCAGTAACACACTTCCTGTCTTATGGTTGTAGCACGCCCCATGTAGGAGCTGCAGATGAACAGGGATCCCCCACTCCTGCACAGCCAGGCACACCAAACATTCACAGGCACACAAAAGTCAGAAAACAGTCCATAGCTTTGTTTTATTTGGGGGTTAACAACTTGGATGGGGATAGTGAGTTTATGGGTTGCCCACTTGACTTCAATAGGAACTTCAGGGACAACTTCCTATATACAGACTCCTCTTCAGCTTTGCTCCTGCACACATTTTGTTCATTTCTTGCACATTTTCTACTGCTTCACTCCTGAGGGAACTGAAAGACTCCTTGGCAGTTCGGTAACAGCCCTTTAGAGGCAGGAAATCACGGTCCCTTAAAAGTAACACATGTGTAACATTTCCTTCTGCTTCCTCTGTGGCCACTGATCGCAACACCACTTCTTCAGGCAATGCTAGCCCACCTGGCTGCAGCTGCCTCTTTGAACAGCACACACACTGCTACTTGTAGAACTTGTTGGAACATACTGCTCAGCACCGATCGTGCCTGTGCAACTGAAGGCAGATAGCAATAGAGGTCACTGTGGTTGCCAACGAGCAACAGCAAAGTCTGTAACACATGTCACACTGTTTTTAGTAGGTTTAGGACAGTGTTTAGCTTCAGCTGTAGTTGGACAACTGATAGACATCCTCCTGAAGGCATCCGTCGGCTCTCTCCAGTTGTCACGGGCAGCAACAGACATCTCCATATACATTTCACTGTTCTCATAAGACCATTGTAGTACACAGTCACTTTCCCCAGCTCCATGCAGACCACTGGGCACTTTTTAATCCATGAGCGGGATCGCCTGCCGTGGTCGCCACGGGCAACAGCTCGCAGTACAGTCCCCACTGATCAAAGCAGGCCTTGATGGTAATACAAGTAGCCGGCCCAGCTGCGGGTGGGGCAACTGGGCATGCAGTGCAGCACTGACTTGGCAGCAACTCCCACTGATTACTATGGACAATGGCACTTGTATCACATAGCAACAGTCACAGTTTGGCAATGCACATAACTCTGCCTTCCTGTTTCACCCCATTCTGTGGTCTTAGTAACAAAGTGCAGTCCTCTGGCTTTATGATCTTCGGTTGCTAGGGGCAATGGCTGTGCAGGTTACGATGGGCAATATCCTGGCTGATTCCCAAAATGCAGCACACCCCACGTAGAAGCTGCAGAAGAAAAGGGATCCCCAACTCCTGCACAGCCAGCCACTACGAATCTTCACAGGCACACAAAAGTCAGAAAAACAGTCCGTGGCTTTGTTTTTGTTGTTTTATTAGGGGTTAACAACTTGGATGGGAAAAGGGAGTTTATGGGATACCCACTTTATTTCAATAAGAACTTTAGAGATAACTTCCTATATATATGTAGCCATGTGCTCCCTTGGGAGTACCATTAGTTGTGGTTCACCTGATACCTGCCCTCAATCCCACCATATCTCACACATCTGTAGACACTGACCAAGCCAGCTCTTGTTTTTGTTGTTTAATTTAGGGGAAATAACTTGGATGGGGAAAAGGGGTGACTGTGGGATGCCCCAGAAATTATTGTACACGACTTCCATATACAGTCCTGTATATGCACACTTGCACTGCAGACTATCCTTCTGCAGACTGTAACTCCTCACAACTCTCCAGCACTTAGCTTGCTGACTGTTTCTCCTACAGTTCTCTCTCCAACACTGTACTTGCAGACTATCACTCCTTCACTCCTCTCCAGCATATAACTTGGTTTCCAGCTTTAAAAAAAATGATCAATCCTCTATCTACTCATTTCTCTTTACCATGGCTAGCACGTGGTAAGGCCTACACTGCGTCAGCAGGACTTCAGGACCACCCATTACAGGTCAGGGATCACAGGCCCTGAATATGTAGCTTAGTACATTGGTGCTAGCCGGGCCTTTGATGGACTACAACTCCCAGCCCATCCCTCTTCCAGGTCCCACCAACCTGCTTTCCTTTCAGTGACTGACTCCCAAGGCTTCCACAGACTGTCCACTATTCCTCTCCCAGCCTGCTCCAGCACTTTCTCCTCCATCTCCCAGGGTCTGTCACTCGCCGACTCCAGAGTGGAGGTGATTCCTGGAGTCGCACAAGGGAACAGGAGAGCACCAGAGGTGCTACTGAGAGATCACTGGAGTCGGCGAGTGACAGACCCTGGGAGATGGAGGAGAAAGTGCTGGAGCATGCTGGGAGAGGAATAGTGGACAGTCTGTGGAAGCCTTGGGAGTCACTGCACCCGAACCTCAAGGTCACCCCCCCCCCAGACTGGTGGCTTCCTCCCGTGTAGAGGCCTCCGCAGCACCTCCTGCTACATCTTTAGACTTCCACCTCCAACAACTCCTC
The DNA here is from genome assembly GCA_018402905.1 of Glandirana rugosa. Taxonomy (NCBI): domain Eukaryota; kingdom Metazoa; phylum Chordata; class Amphibia; order Anura; family Ranidae; genus Glandirana; species Glandirana rugosa. Next base: position 802,267 of record BLSH010059069.1, on the reverse strand, counting down.
CCAGATTGGGCTGACTCAGGATATTTAAGGAGACCTGTCCCCCTGCCAATCCCGCTTGGGGATAGGTCAGGGCTCCTTAGAACATTCCAGATGGTTCCACCTATCTCCCAGTTCTCTTACCAGAAACCCTCCTCCGGGTTTCTAGAAAGAAGTGGGAGGTTTTAGTGAATTCATCTGATGAATCAACTCAATCCTCCCTGAGCCACTCCCCCAAGCCTAGAACAAAACATTCAGGCCTGTACATACAGTCAAGCCTGACTAATTTTGCCTCTCCTAGCAAAACCCTGCTACAAAAAAAAGCACCTATACTATGGGGGTGCTACATATAGTCTCCTCTTCAACTTTCCTCCTGCACACACTTTGTTCCTCTCTTGCACAGCTTCTGCTGCTTCACTCCTGAGGGAACTGACAGACTTCTTGCCAGTTCAGTAATAGCCCTTTACAGGAAGGAACTCACAGTCCCTTAAAAGTAGCACATGTGAAGTGAAATAGTGTTTAACCTTTCCTTCTGCTTCCTCTGTGGTCACCGATCCCAGAACCACTTCTTAAGGCAATGCTAGCCCACTTGGCTGCAGCTGCCTCTTTCTCCAGCCCTCCTGGATGCCTCTACTTCAGCACACCTAGCTGAGTTCTTCACCAGCCCACCCGGCTGACTATTTGGAGATCTCTCAGGGAAAAGCAGAAGACTTAAGACAACCCCCACTGTCTTCAAGGGAGACTGGCTACATGTGGCAGTCACCCCCCTTTGTTAGTGCCCAGAAGTGTTGAATTACTCACTCTGTCCTCTCTTTGGTCCCCGTGCCTCCAGGAAAGCCTCCTCCCTTTGTTTTTTTGGAAGGATCCTTCCAGCACCTGAGCCCCGGCTCGAGGCAGGACACCCCCCCAGATTAGGAGGTGCCCCTCCAGCCCCATAAATATTCATGGCAGCTCCCCTAACCCCTGCCTTATAATTCTAGAAGGTTCTCCAACCTTCCAGACACCAGGGGAAACATCAGAGAGCTGCCAGGATGAGTCATCCAGCCCTAGCCTCTAGTAACCCTGACTAGAGTTGAGCAAACCCGGACTGTAAAGTAATGGCATGGCTGTGATTGGCCAGTGCATCATGTGACCCAGACTATTTTTGGCGCTTGTTGAATAGCTGCAGGCCAGCCAATCAACGAGCGTTTCACTCTTTTGCCCTTAGAAGCCATCACAGCCATGCCTACTAATGAAATGGCTGTGATAGGCTAGTGTATCATGTGACTCAGCCTCTATATGAGTTGGAGTCACGTATGCCACATGTCACATCATCTCAGGCTAGTGTAGGGAGAGCATGCTGCTGTGAGGGACAGATTACCGATCTAATATCATCTCATCCTGCATTACAGACAGATTTGTGGCTATGCTGTGAGGGGAAAGCTTAGCGTTCTAAAACGATATGATAATGGACTAGGCAGAGTTTACTAGTGCTGTGAGGGATAGATTACCAATCTAACATCATCTCATTCTCCATTACAGACAGGTTCCTGGCGGTGCTGTGAGGGGAAAGCTTAGCATTCTAAAACCATCTGATGCTGGACTAGGTACAGTTTACTAGTGCTGTGAGGGGCAGATTATTGTTCTAAAATCATCTCCTAGTGCTATAAGGAGAGGTTCCTGCTGGTGCTGTGAGGAACAGAATATTGTTCTAAAATCATCACCTAGTGCTATAGTGAGATGTTCCTGCTGGTGCTGTGAGGGACAAATCATTGTTCTAAAATCATCTCCTATTGCTATAGGGAGAGGTTCCTGCTGGTGCTGTGAGGTACAGATTATTGTTCTAAAATCATCACCTAGTGCTATAGGGAGATGTTCCTTCTGGTGCTGTGAGGGACAGATTATTGTTCTAAAATCATCTCCAAGTGCTATAGGGAGAGGTTCCTGCTGGTGCTGTGAGGGACAGATTATTGTTCTAAAATCATCTCCTACTGCTAGAGGGAGAGGTTCCTGCTGGTGCTGTGAGGGATAGATTATTGTTCTAAAATCATATCATACTGCTAGAGGGAGAGGTTCCAGCTGGTAATGTTAGGGACTGATTATTGTTATAAAATAATCGCATACTGCTAGAGGGAGAGGTTCCTGCTAGTGCTGTAAGGGACAGATAATTGTTCTAAAATCATCACATACTGCTACAGGGAAATGTTCCTGCTGGTGCTGTAAGGAACAGATTATTGTTCTAATATCATCTCCTAGTGCTATAGGGAGAGGTTCCTGCTGGTGCTGTGAGGGACAGATTATTGTTCTAAAATCATCGAGGGAGAGGTTCCTGCTGCTCCTGTGAGGGACAGATTATTGTTCTAAAAACATCACATACTGCTAGAGGGAGAGGTTCCTGCTGGTGCTGTGAGTTACAGATTATTGTTCTAAAATCATATCATACTGCTAGAGGCAGAGGTTCCTGCTGGTGCTGTGAGGGATAGATTATTGTTCTAAAATCATATCATACTGCTAGAGGGAGAGGTTCCTGCTGGTAATGTTAGGGACAGATTGTTGTTATAAAATAATCGCATACTGCTAGAGGGAGAGGTTCCTGCTAGTGCTGTAAGGAACAGATAATTGTTCTAAAATCATCACATACTGCTACAGGGAAATGTTCCTGCTGGTGCTGTAAGGAAAAGATTATTGTTCTAATATCATCTCCTAGTGCTATAGGGAGAGGTTCCTGCTGGTGCTGTGAGGGACAGATTATTATTCTAAAATCATCGAGGGAGAGGTTCCTGCTGCTCCTGTGAGGGACAGATTATTGTTCTAAAATCATCACATACTGCGTGAGGGAGAGGTTCATGCTGGTACTGTGAGGGACAGATTATTGTTCGAAAATCATCACATACTGCCAGAGGGAGAGGTTCCTGCTGGTGCTTTAGGGGACAGATTATTGTTCTAAAATCATCACATACTGCTAGAGGGAAAGGTTCCTGCTGGTGCTGTAAGGGACAGATTATTGTTCTAAAATCATATCATACTGCTAGAGGGAGAGGTTCCTGCTGGTGCTGTGAGGGACAGATAATTGTTCTAAAATCATATCATACTGCTAGAGGGAGAGATTTCTGCTGGCGCTGTAAGGAACAGATTATTGTTCTAAAATAATCACATACTGATAGAGGGAGAGGTTAATGTTGGTGTTGTAAGGGACAGATTATTGTTCTAAAATCATCACATACTGCTACAGGGAAAGTTTCCTGCTGGTGCTGTAAGGGACAGATTTTTGTTCTAAAATCATCACATACTGCTAGAGGGAGAGGTTCCTGTCGCTCCTGAGAGGGACAGATTATTGTTCTCAAATCATCACATACTGCTATAGGGAGAGGTTCCTGCTGCTGCTCTGAGGGACAGATTATTGTTCTAAAATCATGTCATACAGCTAGAGGAAGAGGTTCCTGCTGGTGCTGTAAGGGACAGATTATTGTTCTAAAATAATCACATACTGCTAGAGGGAGAGGTTCCTGCTGGTGCTGTATGGGACAGATTATTGTTCTAAAATCATTACATGCTGCTACAGGGAAAGGTTCCTGCTGGTGCTGTAAGGGACAGATTTTTGTTCCTAAATCATTAAATACTGCTAGAGGGAGAGGTTCCTGCTGGTGCTGTGAGGGACAGATTATTGTTCTAAAATCATATCATACTGCTAGAGGGAGAGGTTCCTGCTGGTGCTGTGAGGGACAGATTATTGTTCTAAAATCATATCCCACTGCTAGGGTGAGAGGTTCCTGCTGCTGCTGTGAGGGACAGATTATTTTTCTAAAATAATTTCCTTGTGCTATAGGGAGAGGTTATTGCTGGTGCTGTGAAGGATAGATTATTGTTCTAAAATCATTGAGGGAGAGGTTCCTGCTGGTGCTGTGAGTGACAGATTATTGTTCTAAAATCATATCATACAGCTAGAGGGAGAGGTTCCCGCTGGTGCTGTGAGGGACAGATTATTTTTCTAAAATCATTTCCTAGTGCTATAGGGAGAGGTTCCTGCTGGTGCTGTGAGGTACAGATTATTGTTCTAAAATCATCACATACTGCTAGAGGGAGAGGTTCCTGCTGGTGCTGTGAGGGACAGATTATTTTTCTAAAATCATATCATACTTCTAGAAAGAGAGGTTCCTGCTGGTGCTGTGAGGGACAGATTATTGTTCTAAAATCATCACATACTGCTACAGGGAAAGGTTCCTGCTGGTGCTGGGAGGGACAGATTTTTGTTCTAAAATCATCACATACTGCTAGAGGGAGAGGTTCCTGCTGGTGCTGTGAGGGACAGATTATTTTTCTAAAATCATCACATACTGCTACAGGGAAAGGTTCCTGCTGGTGCTGTAAGGGACAGATTTTTGTTCTAAAATCATCACATACTCCTGGAGATGAGAGGTTCCTGCTGGTGCTTTGAGGGACAGATTATTATTCTAAAATCATCACATACTGCTAGAGGGAGAGGTTCCTGCTGGTGCTGTGAGGGACAGATTATTTTTCGAAAATCATATCATACTGCTAGAGGGAGAGGTTCCCGCTGGTGCTGTGAGGGACAGATTATTTTTCGAAAATCATTTCCTAGTGCTATAGGGAGAGGTTCCTGCTAGTGCTGTGAGGGACAGATTATTGTTCTAAAATCATCACATACTGCTGGAGGGAGAGGTTCCTGCTGGTGCTGTAAGGGACAGATTATTGTTCTAAAATCATATCATACTGCTAGAGGGAGAGGTTCCTGCTGGTGCTGTGAGGGACAGATTATTTTTCTAAAATCATCTCCTAGTGCTATCGGGAGAAGTTCCTGCTGGTGCTGTGAGGAACAGATTATTGTTCTAAAATCATCACATACTGCTAGAGGGTGAGGTCCCTGCTGGTGCTGTGAGGGACAGATTATTGTCCTAAAATCACATCATACTGCTAGAGGGAGAGGTTCCTGCTGGTGCTGTGAGGGACAGATTATTGTTCTAAAATCATATCATACTGCTAGAGGGAGAGGTTCCTGCTGGTGCTGTAAGGGACAGATAATTGTTCTAAAATAATCACATACTGCTAGAGGGAGATGTTCCTGCTGGTGTTGTATGGGACAGATTATTTTTCTAAATTAATCACATACTGCTACAGGGAAAGTTTCCTGCTGGTGCTGTAAGGGACAGATTTTTGTTCTAAAATCATCACATACTGCTAGAGGGAGAGGTTCCTGCTGGTGCTGTGAGGGACAGATTATTGTTCTAAAATCATCACATACTGCTAGAGGGAGAGATTCCTGCTGGTGCTTTGAGGGACAGAATATTGTTCTAAAATCATATCATACTGCTAGAGGGAGAGGGTCCCGCTGGTGCTGTGAGGGACAGATTATTTTTCTAAAATAATTTCCTTGTGCTACAGTGAGAGGTTCCTGCTGGTGCTGAGAGGGACACATTATTGTTCTAAAATCATCACATACTTCTAGAGGGAGAGGTTCCTGCTGCTCCTGTGAGGGACAGATTATTGTTCTAAAATCATCACATACTGCTACAGGGAGAGGTTCCTGCTGGTGCTGTGAGGGACAGATTATTGTTCTAAAATCATATCATACTGCTAGAGGGAGATGTTCCTGCTGGTGCTGTGAGGGACAGATTATTGTTCTAAAATCATATCATACTGCTAGAGGAAGAGGTTCCTGCTGGTGTTGTGAGGGACAGATTATTGTTCTAAAATATTCACATACTGCTAGAGGGAGAGGTTCCTGCTGGTGCTGTAAGGGACAGATTATTGTTCTAAAATCATCACATAATGCTACAGGAAAAGGTTCCTGCTAGTGCTGTAAGGGACAGATTTTTGTTCTAAAATCATCACATACTGCTACAGGGAGAGGTTCCTGCTGGTGCTGTGAGGGACAGATTATTGTTCTAAAATCATCACATACTGCTAGAGGGAGAGGTTCCTGCTGGTGCTGTGAGGGACAGATTATTGTTCTAAAATCATATCATACAGCTAGAGGGAGAGGTTCCCGCTGGTGCTGTGAGGGACAGATTATTTTTCTAAAATCATTTCCTAGTGCTATAGGGAGAGGTTCCTGCTGGTGCTGTGAGGGACAGATTAGTGTTCTAAAATCATCACATACTGCTAGAGGGAGAGGTTCCTGCTGGCGCTGTAAGGGACAGATTATTGTTCTAAAATAATCACATACTGATAGAGGGAGAGGTTCCTGCTGGTGTTGTAAGGGACAGATTATTGTTCTAAAATCATTACATGCTGCTACAGGGAAAGGTTCCTGCTGGTGCTGTAAGGGGCTGATTTTTGTTCTAAAATCATCACATACTGCTAGAGGGGGAGGTTCCTGCTGGTGCTGTGAGGGACAGATTATTGTTCTAAAATCATATCATACTGCTAGAGGGAGAGGTTCCTGCTGGTGCTGTGAGGGACAAATTATTGTTCTAAAATCATATCCCACTGCTAGAGGGAGAGGTTCCCGCTGCTGCTGTGAGGGACAGATTATTTTTCTAAAATCATTACCTTGTGCTATAAGGAGAGGTTCCTGCTGGTGCTGTGAAGGACAGATTATTGTTCTAAAATCATTGAGGGAGAGGTTCCTGCTGGTGCTGTGAGTGACAAATTATTGTTCTAAAATCATATCATACAGCTAGAGGGAGAGGTTCCCGCTGGTGCTGTGAGGGACAGATTATTTTTCTAAAATCATTTCCTAGTGCTATAGGGAGAGGTTCCTGCTGGTGCTGTGAGGGACAGATTATTGTTCTAAAATCATCACATACTGCTAGAGGGAGAGGTTCCTGCTGGTGCTGTGAGGGACAGATTATTGTTCTAAAATCATATCATACTGCTAGACAGAGAGGTTCCTGCTTGTGCTGTGAGGGACAGATTATTCTTCTAAAATCATCACATACTGCTACAGGGAAAGGTTCCTGCTGGTGCTGTGAGGGACAGATTTTTGTTCTAAAATCATCACATACTGCTAGAGGGAGAGGTTCCTGCTGGTGCTGTGAGGGATAGATTATTATTTTAAAATCATCACATACTGCTAGAGGGAGAGATTCCTGGTGGTGCTGTGAGGGACAGATTATTGTTCTAAAATCATATCATACTGATAGAGGGAGAGGTTCCCACTGGTGCTGTGAGGGACAGATTATTTTTCGAAAATCATTTCCTAGTGCTATAGGGAGAAGTTACTGCTGGTGCTATGAGGGACAGATTATTGTTCTAAAATCATCACATACTGCTGGAGGGAGAGGTTCCTGCTGGTGCTGTAAGCGACAGATTATTGTTCTAAAATCATATCATACTGCTTGAGGGAGAAGTTCATGCTGGTACTGTGAGGGACAGATTATTGTTCTAAAATCATCACATACTGCCAGAGGCAGAGGTTCCTGCTGTTGCTTTAGGGGACAGATTATTGTTCTAAAATCATCACATACTGCTAGAGGGAGAGGTTCCTTCTGGCACTGTAAGGGACAGATTATTGTTCTAAAATAATCACATACTGCTAGAGGGAGAGGTTCCTGCTGGTGCTGTGAGGGAAAGATTATTGTTCTAAAATCATATCATTCTGCTAGAGGGAGAGGTTCCCGCTGGTGTTTTGAGGGACAGATTACTGTTCTAAAATCATCTCCTAGTGCTATAGGGAGAAGTTCCTGCTGGTGCTGTGAGGAACAGATTATTGTTCTAAAATTATCACATACTGCTAGAGGGAGAGGTTCCTGCTGGTCCTGTGAGGGACAGATTATTGTTCTAAAATCATCACATACTGCTAGAGGGTGAGGTTCCTGCTGGTGCTGTGAGGGACAGATTATTATTGTTCTAAAATCATATCATACTGCTAGAGGGAGAGGTTCCTGCTGGCGCTGTAAGGGACAGATTATTGTTCTAAAATAATCACATACTGCTAGAGGGAGAGGATCCTGCTGGTGTTGTAAGGGACAGATTATTGTTCTAAAATAATCACATACTGCTACAGGGAAAGTTTCCTGCTGGTGCTGTAAGGGACAGATTTTTGTTCTAAAATCATCACATACTGCTAGAGGAAGAGGTTCCTGCTCGTGCTGTGAGGGACAAATTATTGTTCTAAAATCATCACATACTGCTAGAGGGAGAGGTTCCTGCTGGTGCTTTGAGGGACAGATTATTGTTCTAAAATCAGATCATACTGCTAGAGGGAGAGGTTCCCGCTGGTGCAGTGAGGGACAGATTATTTTTCTAAAATAATTTCCTAGTGCTATAGGGAGAGGTTCCTGCTGATGCTTTAAGGGACACATTATTGTTCTAAAATCATCACATACTTCTAGAGGGAGAGGTTCCTGCTGCTCCTGTGAGGGACAGATTATTGTTCTAAAATCATCACATACTGCTAGAGGGAGAGGTTCCTGCTGGTGCTGTGAGGGACAGATTATTGTTCTAAAATCATATCATACTGCTAGAGGAAGAGGTTCCTGCTGGTGTTGTGAGGCACAGATTATTGTTCTAAAATAATCACATACTGCTAGAGGGAGAGGTTCCTGCTGGTGCTGTAAGGGACAGATTATTGTTCTAAAATCATCACATAATGCTACAGGAAAAAGTTCCTGCTGGTGCTGTAAGGGACAGATTTTTGTTCTAAAATCATCACATACTGCTACAGGGAAAGTTTCCTGCTGGTGCTGTAAGGGACAGATTTTTGTTCTAAAATCATCACAAACTGCTAAAGGGAGAGGTTCCTGCTGGTGCTTTGAGGGACAGATTATTGTTCTAAAATCATCACATACTGCTAGAGGGAGAGGTTCCTGCTGGTGCTGTGAGGGACAGATTATTGTTCTAAAATCATATCATACAGCTAGAGGGAGAGGTTCCCGCTGGTGCTGTGAGGGACAGATTATTTTTCTAAAATCATTTCCTAGTGCTATAGGGAGAGGTTCCTGCTGGTGCTGTGAGGGACAGATTATTGTTCTAAAATCATCACATACTGCTAGAGGGCGAGGTTCCTGCTGGTGCTGTGAGGGACAGATTATTGTTCTAAAATCATATCATACTGCTAGAGGGAGAGGTTCCTGATGGTGCTGTGAGGGACAGATTATTGTTCTAAAAT
>BLSH010059069.1:740219-751759 GCA_018402905.1 Glandirana rugosa | reverse complement strand
AATACTTTTCAGACACAGTTTGAAGATGATCCACATTCACCTCCATTTTTGCTTTTTTTATGTTTTTATTTTTTTAAAAATATTTAAAGTTATTTCCCTGTCCCCATTTTTTTGTAGGGCACTTGCCCTACCCTTACCCCCATTTTACTTCCTTTTGCAGCCCTCTAGGGCTTTCCAGGACTTTGTTACAGCCATTTTTGTGCCTAAAAGTTCGGGTCCCCATTTATTTCAATGGGGTTCGTTGTCCGTGCGATTGTTCGGGTTCCGTCCGGACCCGGACCCGGACTTTGTCCCGAAGTTCGGACGGACCAGCAGAACCCGAACTTCCAGAGGTTCACTCAACTCTAATTATCATTCTAAAATCATCTCATAATGCAGTAGGGACAAGTTCCTGTCGGTGCTGTGAGGGACAGATTATCGTTCTAAAATCATCTCATACTGGTCTAGGGAGAGGTTCCTGTCGGTGCTGTGAGGGACAGATTATCGTTCTAAAAACATCGCATAGTGACAAATCAAACAACAGTGCACGCTCCGTGAGCGCGCGCGATCGCGGCCGCTGTCCCCTAGCGGCATTTCGTGACAACAAACCATCTTGCCGCTGCGGCAGGCAGTTGGCAAGTGGTTAAATACATCAATTTCATGGACAACATGTTCACTTGCTGCCTTATATATCTCACTCACTTTCAGATGCATTGTAATAAGATATTCAATGCTATACACTTTACCTGTCAGTAGTCATAATGTTATGGCTGATTGGTGTATGTTGTGTCCCAGATTGTCATGCTATAGTATTAATTGTGCATGAACAAACATCCCCCATGCTCATGAAATGTATTTAGAACTATAGCACAAAGCTGAGGTGCAGCCACAATAAAATACTGTTATCCTCCCCACCATGTTTCTGAAGCCTTACTAAAACCACTGAAGTATTATAAAACACTAGGTAAGATACAAACTAATGACACGCATACATAAAACAGCATTCCAAATTACTCATTCTAGTAACTAGTATATTAATAAAATGTTTAACAGAGAGAGACAAGTTAATACAGTAAATGCTTATATACAGTAAGACAGCAACAGGGGTATGAATATACACATACAAATGTTATATGTACATTTATTCATAGGTATATATTAATAATACACCAATGCCCTGGTCTCTGGGGCTGCCAACTGTCAGCAGATTTATAAACAGTTGGAATATGGGAGAGCAAGCCTGGCCAGCATCCCTCTCTGGGGTGTCCTTACACTCAGTTGAGCAAACAAGCCATCCAATCAGGATGTAGCACACAGACCCCCTGTGGAAGTTCGTACATCTGTTCAGATTATTTCCCTGAAGTCAAGAGAGAAAAACTGGGCTGCTGGCAATAGCAGCAAAGAAAGCATCACGGACATGGAAAGTTGACAGAAGCATGCTTTCCCCAGCACCCCAAGCACCACTCCCTCCATTTTTTGTCTTCATGAATCATCCTTTCAGCTCTCCTCATCCTCCACAAATCTGTATACGTATTTAATGACTTTGCTTTCTGGGTGTAGTGTCCCCATGTGTTGCCTTTAGATGTGTGTATGGGAGAACAGAGGAATAAGGATAAGAGGCAGACACTTTCATCTTATCCCAGCTCAGGAACACTGATTACAACAGATCCACAGATGTGTCTGTTAGGGTCCCCAGTGACTATAATAGCAGAACAATGGGATTTCACATAAGAGGCTGAATCAATCCAGGCTCTTTTAAGGATTTCTAGAACATAGGCATTCTTTAACATGACCCGATAAAACCATTTCATAATACATAATCACAAAAGCAAACTATTAGGTTCCTGTAATTCTGAAACCGATTTTCCTTTTAAGGCTTGCTTCAATAAAAACTCCTATCTCAGTTTTTGCAAAAAAAAAAACAAAAACAAACATGCACCCATATTTACAGAAGAAAAAAAATGTGTTTATTTTTTATTTATTTTTTTGTATATGAGCCTGCCAAATATTTCCATCCACAGTCTCCTGTAGACTCTTTCTGCAGCCATTGGTCCATACTGAAATATCCGCCTTCAGGTACAGGGCTGCAGAAAGTTTGAATGGACTACAAGTCCTGTGATGACCGCACTATTTTTATTGAGAACTACAAGTCCTTCTGCCATGGTAACAGATGAGATTCATTCACAGATCTCTGCCCATGCAGCTCCACAAAATTCAAAAGTGACAGGAGCCACCAGGGATAAGAACACTGTAATCCTGCGAGGGAAGGGGGAGCAGAGGTGGTATGGAACCATGTTACACTTACTATGGGTGTAACATACAACATGGTAAGAAAGGTGGAGTTAGCCTTAAGGCCTCATACACATGGGCATTTTTTTGACGCCACGTTTTTTGCAGCTCTCCATGTTAGTCAATGGCCCCATAAAAACGCAGACGTTTTTGAGCCATAGAGGGCGTCGGCGTTAGTGAGCTGAGAGTAGAACCCATGGCCAGCGCGTTCTAAGGCTGTAACGTTTTGGCGTTTTTGATGCCGACACCACAAAACGCTGCCAACGTTAACCGGCGTTTTTGACGCCAATGTTTTTAGGTTAAAAAATAACAGAGGAATGTTTTTTTTAAAAAAAAATGCCTATTTAAGCCGACGCTTACTAACGCTCACTAACGCTCATTAACGCCAATGCAAAACGCTGAAAAAAATGCAGATTTTTCCCTGATGTCGGGCCCGACGTTTTGATTATTTTTTGCATATGACCGTGTGTATGAGGCCTTAAAGTTGACAAAACACTCAGTCAAAAAATTGAAAAATCAACAGGGCAGGCTGGGAACCTCTCAGATGAACAGCTTCTGCATCAAATAAGATGCAGATACTGTTTGGGCATTTTGGCGGTTGGCAGCGCCGGCTGTGGGAGATTGGAGTTTACTCTGTCTATGCTGTTTAGCGTGGATAAAGAAATCTATTAAATTTATTTTATTCAGTGGCCCGGTTCACACTGCTGCAGTGTGAATTTACCACAAATTTAATATGATTGCGTTGCAAATTTTTCAGTGCAGGGTTTTTTGTGACAAGTGCGATTTTTACATGTGTTGGTGCAAATCTACCGCAAAGCTGGAGCTGGAGGGGGAAGCTATCGCAGTGATGTGAATGAGAGATTGCGTTTTTAATCCATGTTCTATTGTAGTCTATGGAGCTGAATTCACAACGCATGGCATCGCACACGGATCAAACTCGCACAGGACCCTTTTTTGTCACAAATTAGATTTGCAACGCATCGATGTGAACGGCCCTGATAGAACACTATATTATTGCAGATGACTTGCGAATTTAAGCTATCGCAATGGCTTAAATTCGTAATAGTGTTCACAGCAGTGTGAATCGGCCCTAAGGGCTGAATGAAAAAAATCTATACTATATGACCAGCTTTAGTTACCTTGTGTTTTTTTAGCATTTGGGGAAACTTTCTGCTCCTGCCCCGGGCTATATAGAGATATCATGCTGCCCTAGGAATGTCTGACATGCCTTTTAACAAGCTCCACCTATTTAAATATATTTTAGTAAAATCTACTGCTAGAATGCACTATTGGAGGGATTGCGAGATCTGTTTGGCAACAGCATGTTACTAATTGGTGGGCTGCTACATTTCCAGTCACTCTTTTCTTGGTGATAGTTACATAGTAACATACTTAGTCAGGTTGAAAAAAGACACAAGTACATACCAACAGAAAAAATGAATAAATAAATGGATTGAAAACCTCCATAAACATAACCCTATATCCACAGTTGACCCAGAGCAGGGGTGTTGCCAGGGGGTGGTTATCAGGTCTGCAGCCCCAAATGTTTTGGCTGCAGCCCCGAGTGTCCCGAGGGGTCCCTAATGGCGGGTCCGTGCGACTTGACAGAGCCACGAGCGGGCGGCTTTACAGAGCCACGGGCAGCTTTACAGAGCCGCGAATGAGCGGGGCGGGGGCGAGCAGAGATGACATCATCTCTCTCTGCCTGCCCCGCATCCCTGTTCTTCCGCCTGGCCTCTGCAATGTCGGTGGTGTGGTGGGGAGCATCTCTCACTGCGCCCCCACATCACCTCTGTGGTAAAGTAAAGAGGGACACTCCGCTGGGAACACCTGTGTAAGGAGGCACTCAGCTGGGGGGACACCTGTGTAAGGAGGGACTCCGCTGGTGTACACCTGTGTAAGGAGGCACTCTGCTGGGGGACACCTGTGTAAGGAGGCACTCCGCTGGGGGACACCTATGTAAGGAGGCACTCCGCTGGGGGACACCTATGTAAGGAGGAACACTCCACTGGGGGACACCTGTGTAAGGAGGAACACTCCACTGGGGGACACCTGTGTAAGGAGGTATTCTGCTGGGGACACCTGTGTAAGGAGGGACTCCGCTGGGGGACACCTGTGTAAGGAGGCACTCTGCTAGGGGACACCTGTGTAAGGAGGCACTCTGCTAGGGGACACCTGAGTAAGGAGGCACTCCACTGGGGGACACCTATGTAAGGAGGCACTCCGCTGGGGGACACTTGTGTAAGGAGGAACACTCCACTGGGGGACACCTGTGTAAGGAGGCACTCTGCTGGGGGACACCTGTGTAAGGAGGGACTCCGCTGGGGGACACCTGTGTAAGGAGGCACTCTGCTGGGGGACATCTGCGTAAGGAGGCACTCCACTGGGGGACACCTATGTAAGGAGGCACTCCACTGGGGGACACCTGTGTAAAGAGGGACTCCGCTGGGGGACACCTGTGTAAGGGGGCACTCTGCTGGGGGACACCTGTGTAAGGAGGGACTCCGCTGGGGGACACCTGTGATGTAAGGAGGGACACTCCGCTGGGGGCACCTGATGGAAGGAGGCACTCCGCTGGGGGCACCTGATGGAAGGAGGGACTCCGCTGGGGGCACAGGATGGAAGAAGGCACTCCGCTGGGGGACACCTGTGTAAGGAGGGACTCCGCTGGGGGACACCTGTGTAAGGATGCACTCTGCTGGGGGCACCTGTGATGTAAGGAGGGACACTCTGCTGGGGGCACCTGATGGAAGGAGGGACTCCGCTGGGGCACATGATGGAAGGACGGACTCCGCTGGGTACACCTGATGGCATCTGGTAGCAGGCGACAGTGGCAAGTGACACGCTCGGGGCTCCCACTTATTCTGCATTATGGTGAGTTGCATTATTTCCTTTTATATTACAATGTAATAATAGAAATAATGCGCTTCAATCATCCTGACACCATACCAACCATGGTGCCGGGATGGTTGAAGCGCTAACACCAGGTGTATGGAGTACCTTTATCTGCTGATTGTTAAACTTTCTGGAATACACATATTGCTATTGTGGTGTAGGATCTAAGCCTGCTGTCCCTGCATCCCTCTTTCCTTCCTTCCTTCCTTCCTTCTCTTTCCTTCCCTCCCTATCTCTTTATTTCTTCCTTCCTCCATCCCTCGTTCATCTCAGACGCGAGACACGCCCCTTTAAGGCACGTCCCACACCCATTTTTCGCTGTGGCGTGCTACATTTCGCTGCATTTCTTCGGGCTAGGGCCCATGGTCTTTTTCCCACCTAGCAACGCTACTGATCCAGAGGAAGACAAAACAAAACCCTTAAGCATGATCCTTCTGATCCTTCCTTCCCAATCCACAGAAGGGAATCAGATAATCTTTAGATCAACAGTTTCTGATGTTATTATATAAATGTTAGTATACAATTATACTTTGTGCATTTAGGAATGTATCCAGCTTCTTTTTTTTAAAACAATCTACTGAGTTGACCTGAACCAGAGGAGATCAAATACCATCAAAAGAAAACTCTATTTGTGGGGGAAAAAGGATATACATTTTGTTTGGGTACAAGATCGCATGAACATGCAATTGTCAGTTAAAGCAATGCAGTGCCGTATCGCCAAAAATGACCTGGTCATGAAGGGGGTAAAACCTTCCCAATACCTTGCTCCCCCAAAAATACACGGAAACTGATTAAGTTGGGAATAGGGCAAGGCCACAGCTTTATTGAACTTTTTAAAAGTACAACTTTCCAAATGTACCAAACAACATTGCCAGCCACAGTATGCCATGTGCGCTCATAAAACATAAACTCACATAGTCTAAGATGCCTGTCCTTACCATCAGTGCCAGACAGGCATTAGACTTACCCCAGAGTTTACCAAACAAGTATGCCAGTCACAGTATACTGTGGGCACCCATAAACATAAGCTCACATAGTCTAAGAGGCCTGTCCTTACCGTCAGTGCCAGACAGGCATTACACAATTTATCTTGAGGGCATAGCCCATAAAGCAACATCAATTGCTGGCAAGGTCAAAAACGCCAATAAAGCTGTGACAAAACATCACAGCGGGCGGGAGGGTGGGCAGCAACTGAATCTCCTCAGAGCAGTTGGATGTGCCTCAGCGTAGCCTTCTCCTAGAGTTCAGGCTCCACCCAGTCACCTCAGGTCTTTGTAGCCAATCCTAAGGGAGCTACTTAACTTCCCTTTCAGGTTCACACCCATGGGCGTCCGCAGGTAGGGGCAAGGGGGGCAAGTGCCCCCCCCTGGAATCAGGGATCGCAAGGTGTCCGCCATAGGTGTGTGCATGGATTGTGCCCAGGCACGCACACCCTAATCACCCGAGCGCAGTGCGCATAGTGTGATAGGGCACCCGGCACAGGAAGGAAGATTACACTGTGGACAGCAGCCGGCAGGGCTTTTTATTGTCCAGTGTTAAGGCAGCGCTGGCAGGGCCGACTCTACCGCTAGGCGGAGTAGGCGGCCGCCTAGGCGCACTGCCGTCAAGGGCGCCCGGCCACTGTTGATCCGTCACTGCTCTGCATCGATCACTCATGTCACTGGAGAGCCGCGAATGGCAGCACACGCACCCGCGCTCTATGCAGAAACAATTTGCCCTCTCCACCCCCATTCTGTCAGCCTACTTTCTCCGGGACCACTCTATCCCCTGCCTGCAGTGCCAGTGCCACCCTAGCAGTGGCAGTGAGAAGAGGAGGGGAGAGAGCAGCTGGCTGGTCCGGAAGTGCTGCATTAATGATGGAACCGGCTGGGGTGGGTGAGATGAAAGCTCTGCATGTAGTTCTGCGCTTGCTGCAATTTCCCTCCCTCCATATACTACAGCGGCCTGGCCATATACTACCCCAGCCTGTCTATTATACTACCGTAGTCTGTCCCTGCGGACCACGGCTGGCATGAGGAAGCGAGCCGGTGCCACCATTATTTCTCTTTAGGCTGGTTACAGAGGCACAGGTGCGGGCCTGTGGACCACCGCTAAAGAAATAGGTAAAGAGGCGCTGCAAAAATCTCCACCTCTGCCACCTCCATCATATACATGGGCAGGGCAAGGGGGTGGAGTCAGGGGCGGAGCCAAAGTGGGGGCGGCAAAATGAGGTTTCGCCTAAGGTGTCAAAAATCCTTGCACCAGCCCTGAGCGCTGGCCTCTAGCATCGGGAGTCAGCACACACAAAACCTTTCCTGCTCTGCATATACAGACAGAGGAGGGGGCAGGGCGGGTTATCCACAGCTGCTCAAGCCTGCAGCATGTATCAACAGAAGCCTGTGCCAGGAGCCTGACCTGCCACTGTGAATTATAGACAATTCTCTTCCGTGGGGGGAAGAGAGCTCTGTGGGGGGGATTGGGTATGCATACTGGCATAGCACACGCCTGGAATCTGCACCCTGTACATAGCACACGCTTGGAATCTGCACCCTGTACATAGCACACGTCTGGAATCTGCACCCTGTACATAGCACATGCCTGGAATCTGCACCCTGTACATAGCACACGCCTGGAATCTGCACCCTGTACATAGCACACGCCTGGAATCTGCCCCCTGTACATAGCACACTCCTGGAATCTGCACCCTGTACATAGCACATACCTGGAATAAAGACTGCCGTTTCCCCCTTTAAAATACATAATTGCGAATCACAGCTAAGCACCTCCCCTTCATGAAATTGTTGAAAGGGGTGGCACATGAGTGACCTTAAAATGATGCCCCCCCCCTGAAAAAAGTTCTGCGGACGCCCATGTTCACACCCACAGTGATGCCATGCTTGCAGCAGTCAAGGCTCCCTTTCCCTAAAGGCGGTTCAAGGGGCCTCAATTTTTTTCATATATCTGCTATATATGGTACAAACATCTGGAATATTCTTCCCCCAAAATGTTGCTTTTCCATGTTTTTTACATACCGATTGTATACTCTTCCTCCTATACATTTCCACAGCTTCAAGTTTCTCGGAACACGTCCCCTGCCACTACGTCATAGGTATTTGTGAACTACAATTCCCGTCATGCTTAGCGGCATCGTGCATGCGCATTGCCGCTTTTCCCCTGCCTGCTTGATCGAAAACATGCCTATTTCTCTATAGCTAATACAGTCTTCTGTACACATACACCTCCCAGTAGTCATGCCCATTCCCGCCTCCCTAGCACGCCCATCTTCTTCTGGATAGCCCTACACACAACAGTACTTGGTATTTATTTAAAAGAATACATATTTCTAATGTGCTTTTTTAATTGATTTAATTAATAGGTTAAGGTATGTGATGAACAACAAAAGGGTGTCAATGTCCCCCCCCCCCCCCCCCCATAGCACAAACACATCATCAATATGTAGGCGAGACCACACAGAAGGTAAAGGACTGAATAGCTAGGCACAAGTATTCTATAAGTGATCAATTAGTACAGCTTCCGCTGGCGAGACACTTTGTAGAAAAGAAGCATACTGTTGCCCAATTACAATACAGGCGGTCCCCTAGTTACAAACATCTGACTTAGAAACGACCCCTACTTACAAACGGAGGGAGACAACAGGAAGTGAGAGGAAATCTCCCCCTAGGAAGAGAAATTCACTCCTGTAAGATTTATTATGGGAAAAAGGTGTCTCCACTGAAGCTTTATCACCAAGGTTTGTTTCCACAACAACCCAAAATTTTCAAAATCCAATCATCATTGGGAAGGAAGTGAGGTGAAATCTTCTGAACAGAAACATAGACAGCAAAACATTACAGGGGTGTTAACCGTACCCTATGATATCCAAAAAGCTTAAAAATATTTTTTTTGGCTGGAGCTACACTTAAAAAATGTACCTGTTCCGTCTTACAAACAAATTCAACTTAAGAACAAACCTACAGACCCTATCTTGTTTGTAACCCGGGGACCGCCTGTATATGGTAATAGAAGCAGTTACAGCTGATAGACGGGGAGGTAATAGGGAATTAAAGCGGTTGTAAAGCCGCCCCTACCCCCCCAAAAAAATACCTGCAAAGCAAAGGCATAATGAGCTAGTATGCAGCGCACACTCACCTTGGAACGAAGCTGTTTCAGCGGTCTCGGGACACCGCTGTGACGGGCGACATCGTTCTTCTGGGTCTGCGGCTCCGTCCAATCACAGCGCGGGCTGCAACGCTGTTATTGGCGGAGCCACACTGACGTCACTCCCGCGCATGTGCATGGGAGCCATCGTTTAAAGCACGAATACAGAAGAAACGGCACCCTGGGCTACCCCGGGTGCTGATTCTTCAGTGTGCATGTGCCGATGACGTCAGCACATGCAGATACAGGGGATATCTCCTAAACCGTACAGATTTACGAGATATTTCCTGGACCTACAGGTAATCCTTATTGTAGGCTTACCTGTAGTTTAAAGTGGTTGTCATGACTTGAAAAGATTGAAAAAACGAGAAGTCTATTGGATCAATTGCCTGGACACTTTGTCGCCCAAGGGGTTGAATAAAGATTTTGATTTACATCTATTGCTATAATTTTTTACATTTCTATCATGTACAATATATTGAGTATGTTTTTTATCTTTATTGATATTTACAATTACTATTTATTAAGAACATCATCTAATTGTTCAATTATTGTAAACATTTTAGATAATACATGTTTTACTGAAATGGAATCCAATCTGTGTGATAGTGAGGGGGAATCTGACTTATCAGACCATTGTTCTTGTGACTAAACAAAAAGAGAAAATGGTAGAACTTACTATGTTATTTGGATTACTAATTGTTTAATTGATTCCTGGTGTAAGATTACCATTTATTGAACAGGGGAAATGAGGATTACTTTGTAACAGTTCCTACCTGAAGAAGGGCGCAAACTATTTGTTCTTAGCCTGAAACTGTTGGACAATGGGAACTATTTATTGTATTTTTGTATATATATATATTTTTTTTTTCTGTTTGAAATTAATTTTTGAGTGCAGCAATCCCGGACTGTTGTTTTCTACATATGGCTTGTGGGTAAGGCTTGACTGCATGCACCTACAAGATGATTAAAGGCCCATACACACGATCTTACAACGGTCTTACAACAGCCTGTTGTACGATAATCCGACCGTTCGTACACCCGATTACAACAGCCGACGTTCAACAGAAGTTGGCTGACCAAACAAGAGAACTTTTGTTGGCCAACAAGCTGTTGTATGACTGTTGACTAGAGTTGAGTGAACCTGAACTGTAAAGTTCGGGTCCGTACCGGACTTTAGGGTGTCCGTGTCCCGAACCCGGACATTTGAAAAGAAGTTTGGATTCGGGGTTCGGGTATTTTTTCGCGCCTGTTGAATAGCTGCAGGGCAGCCAATCAACAAGCGTTTCACTCGTTTGCCCTTAGAAGCCATCACAGCCATGCCTACTAATGGCATGGCTGTGATTGGCCAGTGCATCATGTGACCCAGCCTCTATATAACCTGGAGTCGCATAGCGCTGCATGTCACATCATCTCATACTAGTGTAGGGAGAGGATCCTTCTGCTGCTGTGAGGGACAGATTAGCTTTAGAAAATCATCTCATACTAGTGTAGGGAGAGGATGCTGCTGCTGCTGTGAGGGACAGATTAGCTTTAGAAAATCTGTTAAAAACAGCGATTTATTGGTGGGTGGGTGCTAGAGGAGATTTTTGTTTGCTAGAGTACATTTTGTTTGCTAAGCAAAGTGCCTCATATAAAACCCAAGCATTTGTTTTGTTTGTTAGGTGGGCGTTTGCAGCCATTTTTGCAAGTGCAGTGCACTTGCAACTGCATGTGTGTCAGGGACACTACTTTAATCGTGTTCTGTTAGTTTAGTTGGCAAAATGTTGGCATAATTAAATACTGCTTTTACATTGCAGTTAGACAAATCATTTTTTTTTTTTTGTGCAAAATATTACATTTGCGGCCAGCGGGGCATTTATTGCACAAAATTAAAAAGTGTGTCTACATTGCTGGTTTAAAAAAAAATATTCTAAATACTACATTTGCGGACAGCGGTGCATTTCTTGCACAAAAATAAAAAGTGCGTCTACATTGCTGGTTTAAAAAAAAAATATTCTAATTACTACATTTGCGGCCAGCGGTGCATTTCTTGCACAAAAATAAAAAGTGCGTCTACATTGCTGGTTTAAAAAAAAAGAATAATAAATAGTGCTGCATAGTACATTTGCACCTTGCTGTGCATTTCTTGCACAAAATTAAAAAGTGCGTCGAATTTACGGGGCGACCGGCGTTTACATTATAAAACGTGTTTTTTTTTTTTTACTAAACAGATTGACGTTACATTTTCGTCATAAATT
>BLSH010059069.1:721357-740209 GCA_018402905.1 Glandirana rugosa | reverse complement strand
AATAACATAAATTTAAGCTAAATAGTACATTTGTGTCCAGAATGAGGAGAGCGTCAAATAAGGGATGTGGTCGTGGTCGTGGTGCTGCTGGTGTTGGTGAAGCTCCTGTTGCAAGGAGAGGACGTGGTCGATTTGTGCCAGCTACACGCACAAGTGAAACACCTTCCTCAGGTGCGAGTAACTGACAGAACCTTCAACGTTATATGGTAGGCCCGAATTCCGCTCAACGAATGGTGAGGCCAGAGCAAGTACAGGCGATAGTAGATTGGGTGGCTGACAATGCATCCAGTTCCTTCACATTGTCTCCCACCCTGTCCCTTGCTGAAAGCTCAGAGTTGGCACCTGAACCCCATGCCCATCTGTCTTTCACCTCAGCCCCTTGTAAATCAGCCAAGCAGTCTGAGCCCCAAGTCATGCAGCAGTCGCTTATGCTTTTTGGTGACTTTGCTGGTGTGCTTTCCGTGGGCCATCCACATAGCCCTGCCCCAGAAGTGGAACACATTGAGTGCACCGATACCCAACCACTTCTGTTTCAGGACACCACCGCAGCACGTCTCTGTTGATGACGAAACACAGGTGCCAACTGCTGCGGCTTTCTACAGTGTGCAGACTGACAAGGAGGGCAGTGGTGAAGAGTGGGTGGAAGCTGGCCTTGCACAGCCATTGGTATACTTAAGTGAACTTATTCTTTTTTTTTTTATAGAACATAAGTCTTTATTGGAATTTGTAACAGGAGAAATATGAAAAATAAACCATGGTACATTTTATATGGAAAAAGTGAACCCGTGCTAGAACATCTCTGGGTTTGTCTGCAGATGGTGATCTTTTTTTTTTTAATATGTCTCAATATTTTGGGGGCTACCCCAATTAGAAAAAAAAACAAAAAACAAACAAAAAACAGTGTTGGCTACCTCCTCTTTCTCCACCGCCACGTCCACCTACACCGCCACGGTCACCGCCTCCTCAACCTGCCACTCCACATCCACCTCCTCCTCCATTTTTTATTTTTTTATGTGATTTTAAGTTATTTCCCTATCCACATTTGTTTGCTACTCTTACCCCCATTTTGCTTCCTTTTGCAGCCCTCTAGCCCTTTCCAGGACTTTTTAGAGCCATTTTAGTGCCCAAAAGTTCAGGTCACCATTGACTTCAATGGGGTTCAGGGTTCGGTGTCAAGTTCGTGTCAAGTTCGTGGCTGAACTCAAACTTTTTCGTGAAGTTTGGCCGAACCCGCCGAACCCGAACATCCAGGTGTCTGCTCAACTCTACTGTTGACTCGTGTGTACAGAAGCTGGCCCTACAAAGTTGTACATGCAAAACACGCATGCTCAGAAGTTAGGAATGTCCGTTCGTGTAAACCTGAATTCGTATTTCACAATTCATATTCTTCAAGCAGCGCGGCAATTGATTTCAAATAGCGAAATGCAGCACACAATAGCATCTTTTTCAATGGTATAATAATGAAGATGCTTTGCTAGTGGTACTTATGTTACAAATATAATGAAAGACAGTTGTTCTGTAGTGCTAGAAATATTATTCACATGATTTTTATTTTATTTTTTATCATTTCCACAATATCATTAGCTCTGATAGTTAAATATGAAAAATGTAACTATTTTGTGTCCCTTGGTAATTGTTATAACTTTTATTTTTAATGTAACTGCCTACTTCAAACCTGTAATTTTAATTAAAAAAACATAGGCAAGTATTCTTATTCACATCCCTCTTTATTGTGAAGCATAAAGAAGATAAATTAAATGAAACATGATATTTGTCTGCAAATAAAATAGAAAAGAAAAACAAAAATAAAAGAATACAAACAAAAATACTGAAAAAAAAATGAATGGGGGATATGAGTATAATCCCCAGACCATGGCTGTTGGTGGGGGCCATGTGGAACGAATTGCCACTTCCCAGCATGCTGCTGTGGGGGGTCGGGTGGCCGTTGTTGCTGAGGTGGTGGAGGTGTAGGCACATTCTCATGCAGCTCTGTATAGTCAGTAATGAGCCCTCTCTCCACCTTGCTCAGCACTTGCGTCATCAGCTCCTCAGACCTGCTGCGCATGTATGGAGTCATCTTCTTGAGCTTAGCAGCTACGTAGGCGGCAAATGACTCTTCCTCGTCAGGGTCCTTCTGGAGGACGGCAGAGGCCTTCCTGAAGAATGAGGAAGCGCTCTCATCCACATTATGGCTTTTTCTGGATCTTTTACCACCAACACGTAGGGGAAGGATTTGTGACTCGACAATCAGTGAAGAGCCAGCTGCCTCATCCTCAGTGGCTGTTTCTGGGACACTTTCCTGTATATAAAAATGTGACATTATTAGAATATATTTGTTTGTGTGGGTCATCAATCAAACCAAATTGACATTTCCTGACTGTTGCTAATTGAATAATTACAAATACAAAACACTAGCATTCTGGCATTTGGATTTATCCTTGAAATTAGTTTAGGCCACAACTGTCTTTTGATATGGAACCAACTTTGTGAAGGCTCAAATATTTTGCCACTAATGTTTAATTATCATCATTGTATTTTATCTTTACAATATGTTCAACAACACTATACCTGTGTCAAGATGGCCTCCTCTACATCTTCATCCTGAGGTCCCTGAGCTGTGGCCTCACCAGATGTAGAAGGAAGGGTGGAGAGAGATGGCCTTGGGTCTGTCTGGTCACTGATAAAACACAGGCTCTCAAAATACCAAAGCTTGGGCACATAGTTGTCCATTCCTGCAGCTCCAGACTTCTGGGAGTTTTTAATCTTCTTTACCTCCCTCCCATAAGTGGTCCTGAGGCTTGCGATTTTGGTATGGACATATCTGTAGTCAGAATCCGAGTAAATGGGTTTACACAGCTCTGCAAGTTTATCTAATGCTGCCCGCTTTAGGCTTCTGTTTGAATACTCCTTGCTCTTCACCTTCCAGGGACAAGGTAAGTTATGCTATATATCGATAAACTGGGTGAAAAAATTATCACTCATTATGCCTGCAAGACACAAGACAAAGCATAATGAAACGTCATCTGGCATACCCCTAAGCTGGACACAACATAGGCCTCAATCCAAGCAGTATAGCCCATTTATCCCCATTTATTAAACCCGATAGACAAAAGGCTTATGTAAGATGTATCCACAGGTATAGGAAATATATGTTAAAAGTCTTGTAGAAGCAAAATGCTGAGCCTTGGATAGATGGTGCTTAAATCACAAGAATGGTGACACCCAGTGTGCTGTTTAACTTGTGTGTATCCGCTACCAGAAGTAGAGAGGCTTACCAGATAGGAACATATAGCGAGCCCTTGGCTATTCCCCAGCCAGGGGTCTGGGCTTGGTCACTCAATCCCCTTCAAGGGCAACGGTGGGCAGATCACCTCTTGTAAACAGCCACGGGCCAATTGCATATACCACGGATTGTACAGCGGTCATCCAAACACCCAACAGAAAGAGGGAAGCTCGATAGTGTAGTAACGTCTGGCAATATATTAAATCAAGTAAAAATCGAATTACATTATAATATTAAAGGGGGACAAGAATGGTGACACCCAGTGCGCTGTTTAACTTGTGTGTATCCGCCACCAGAAGTAGAGAGGCTTACCAGATAAGAACATTAGCGAGCCTTTGGCTTTTCCCCATCCAGGGGTCTGGGCTTGGTCACTTAATCCCCTTCAAAGGCAGCGGTGGGCAGATCACCTCTTGTAAACAGCCATGGGCCAGTTGCGTGTACCACGGATTGTACAGCAGTCATCCAAACACCCAACAGAAAGAGGGAAGCTTGATAGTGTAATAATGTCAGGCAATTTATTAAATCAAGTAAAATCCTACGTCAGCACGCCCTCCCGACGTACGTTTCATCACAACTGACGTCGTCCAGGGGATAGGGTGCACCACTACATCACCACAATAAATACTACGACCTCCCTCTCGATCTGAAGTGTGAGCGGCTTCAAAATTACCATTCATAATGTGGGCAAAATTGCCAGTAATAAACCACCCCTTCGATCTGAGGCATGAGCGGCTTTGGAGTTACCATTGCTAGTATGGGCAAAAGTACCAATGGTATCGTCACTGTTATGCAGTATGTCTCTTATCAACAGGTAAACCTTCAAATGACGCTCAACACCTAATGGGTAAAGTGCAAAAAGGGTAAAAGGATACCTGTGGAATATTAGTAATTAAAACCCTAAATTCTGCCCAGACAAGGGGGAGGATACTAAGCCTCTTGGACCAAACGGCTGTTCAAAGTGAAATTTTAATAATATGAATAAACAATATATTATTAAATGATATTAGGTAAAAATTTTGTGCATCTCAAATCTCACATCAGGTTTCAAATCACCAACGTGTGAACTACTGTATATATTATGAGGATATTATAAAAACTTTTTTTTTTAAATTAAAAGAACTCTATGCCACTCAAATCTCACATCAACTTTACATCACCAGCATTTTAAATGTACATAAACCGTCCTAAAATTATCAAAAGAGGACCCCTCAGAGTTCTTCATGGATGTGACTACATGCCTAGGGTAAAGGACTGGGAAAGTAAACCATCCCAGTCACCCCAACACACGTCAGACTAGAGAACTAGTAGATATACCACTCGTAAATGCAACAAAATTGGGTATATGGGCTACCTACAATATCCTCTAACATGTAGCTCTCAGAGGAAAGTCACATATAGGTATTATATTTAGTCATCCCAAATAATTGGGCACCTATTATCCCTTAAAGTGGAAAGTAAATTAGGCATTGTGCTTCTACAAGACTTTTAACATATACAGTCAGGTCCATAAATATTGGGACATCGACACAATTCTAATCTTATTGGCTCTATACACCACCACAATGGATTTGAAATGAAACTAACAAGATGTGCTTTGACTGCAGACTTTCAGCTTTAATTTGAGGGTATTTACATCCAAATCAGGTGAACAGTGTAGGAATTACAACAGTTTGTATATGTGCCTCACACTTTTTAAGGGACCAAAAGTAATGGGACAATTGGCTGTTCAGCTGTTCCATGGCCAGGTGTGTGTTATTCCCTCATTATCCCATTTACAAGGAGCAGATAAAAGGTCCAGAGTTAATTTCAAGTGCGCTATTTGCATTTGGAATCTGTTGCTGTCAACTCTCAATATGAGATCCAAAGAGCTGTCACTATCAGTGAAGCAAGCCATCATTAGGCTGAAAAAAACAAAACAAACCCATCAGAGAGATAGCAAAAACATTAGGTGTTGCCAAATCAACTGTTTGGAACATCCTTAAAAAGAAAGAACACACCGGTGAGCTGAGCAACACCAAAAGACCCAGAAGACCACGGAAAACAACTGTGGTGGATGACCGAAGAATTATTTCCATGGTGAAGAAAACACCCTTCACAACAGTTGGCCAGATCAAGAACACTCTCCAGGAGGTAGGTGTATGTATGTCAAAGTCAACAATCAAGAGAAGACTTCACCAGAGTGAATACAGAGGGTTCACCACGAGATTATTGTATTTATTGATGATGTGACTGCTGACAAAAGCAGCAAGATGAATTCTGAAGTATTTCGGGCAATATTATCTGCTCATATTCAGCCAAATGCTCCAGAATTCATTGGACGGCGCTTCACAGTGCAGATGGACAATGACCTGAATAGAGTTGATCGGACTTCGAGGAAATGTTCGAGTTCGGCCCCGAACTTGACCCCGAACCCTGAACCCCATTGAAGTCAATGGTGACCTGAACTTTTGGGCACCAAATTGGCTCTAACAAAGTCCTGAAAAGGGCTAGAGGGCTGCAAAAGGAAGCAAAATGGGGGTACGAGTAGGACAAGTGCCCTGCAAACAAATGTGGATAGGGAAATAACTTAAAATCACATAAAAAAAATAAAAAATGGAGGAGGAGGTGGATGTGGAGTAGGAGGTTGAAGAGGCGGTGACCGTGGTGGTGTAGGTGGAAGTGGTGGTGGAGGAGGAGGAGGTAGCCAACAGTTTTTTGTTTGTTTGTTTTTTTTTTCTAATTGGGGTAGCCCTCAAATTATTGAGACATATTAAAAAAAAAAAAGATCAACATCTGCAGACAAACCCAGAGATATTCTAGCACGGGTTCACTTTTTCCATATAAAATGTACCATGGTTTATTTTTCATGTTTCTCCTGTTACAAATTCCAATAAAGACTTATGTTCTATAAAAAAAAAAAATAATAAGTTCACTTAACCACTTCAGCCCCGGAAGGATTTCACACTTTAGGACCAGAGCACTTTTTGCGATTCGGCACTGTGTCGCTTTAACTGACAATTGCGCGGTCGTGCAAAGTTGTACCCAAACTAAATTTGCGTCCTTTTTTTCCCACAAATAGAGCTTTCTTTTGGTGGTATTTGATCATTGCTGCGTCATTTCTGATCGCTGCTATAAACAAAAGAAGAGCGACAATTTTGCAAAAAAACCCAAATTTCTTACTTTTTGCTCAAATACAAAAAAAAATTACAAAAAAACATTTTTTTCACCGTTTTTGGCCGATTTATATTCTTCCTCATATTTGTGATTAAAAAAATCGCAATCGGCGTTTATTGATTGGTTTTGAGCAAAAGTGGCCGCATTTACGGATGATGAGAATTAATTTCTGGGGTTTTTATTTATTTTTTACTAGTAATGGCGGCGATCTGCGATTTTTAGCGGTACTGCGATATTGGGGCGGACATGTCGGACCATTTTGTCACTTTTTTGGGACCATTGGCATTTATACAGCGATCAGTGCTATAAAAATGCACTGATTACTGTTTTAATGCCATTGGCAGTGAAGGGGTTAACCTGCAGGGGGCGCTCTAAGGGTTAACTGTGTTCCCTGGGCGTGTTCTAACTGTGTGTTGGCTGCCCTAGCAGGGGAAGGGAAGTGATCACAGCTTCGATCGAGTCCACTGCGCCCGCTCCCTGGCCTCCCCCGAACACAGTGGGCGTGCGGGCGCGCCCACAGTGCACGATCACGCAGCCGCCGTCGTATGACGGCGGTTTGCGATATCGAGCCACTTTGTCGGCGTCAACCTGCGGTTGGCGGTCGGCAAGTGATGAAGTATACCAATGGCTGTGTGAGGCCGCAATAAATGTCTATTCTGCACAAGGTACAGACAAGTCTTGTGGGATCCATGCCTGGTTCATTTTAATAAATATTAGCTTGTCCACGTTGGCTGTGGACAGGCGGCTGCGCTTGTCTGTGATAACGCCCCCTGCCGTGCTAAACACATGTTCAGACAATACACTGGCTGCAGGGCAGGCCAGCACCGCCAAGGCATAAAGGGCAAGCTCAGGCCATGTGCTCAATTTGGAGACCCAGAAGTTGAATGGGGCAGACCCATCAGTCAGTACGTTTAGGCGTGTGCACACATACTGTTCCACCATGTTGCTGAAATGCTGCCTCCTGCTAAGACGTTGCCTGGTGGTGCTGTTTGTTGTGGCGTGCTGCTGACAAAGCTTTTCCACATTTTGGCCATGCTAACCCTGCCTCCTGAGGTGCTGGCGGTGCCACAGCTGCGTTGGCGACCTCTTCCTCCTCCTCTGCTTTCGCCTTGTGCTTCCACAGAGCCCCCGGTGTCATTTGGGAATGCCCTCAGCAGCGCGTCTACCAGCATAAGAGACTGCTGCATGACTTGGGGCTCAGACTGCTTGGCTGATTTACAAGGGGCAGAGGTGACAGACAGATGGCCATGGGGTTCAGGTGCCAACTCTGAGCTTTCAGCAAGGGACCGGGTGGGAAACAATGTGAAGGAACTGGAGGCATTGTCCGCCACCCAATCTACTATCGCCTGTACTTGTTCTGGCCTCACCATTCGTTGAGCGGCATTCGGGCCTACCATATAACGTTGAAGGTTCTGTTGCTACTCGCACCTGAGGAAGGTGTTTCACTTGTGCGTGTAGCTGGCACAAATCTACCACGTCCTCTCATTGCAACAGGAGCTTCACCAACACCACCAGCACCACGACCACGACCACATCCCTTATTTGACGCTCTCCTCATTCTGGACACAAATGTACTATTTAGCATAAATTTATGTTATTTTTTAAACCGGCAATGTAGACGCACTTTTTAATTTTGTGCCAGAAATGCACAGCAAGGTGCAAATGTACTATGTAGCACTATTTATTATTCTTTTTTTTTTAAACCAGCAATGTAGACACACTTTTTATTTTTGTGCAAGAAATGCACCGCTGGCCGCAAATGTAGTAATTAGAATATTTTTTTTTTAAACCAGCAATGTAGACGCACTTTTTATTTTTGTGAAAGAAATGCACCGCTGGCCGCAAATGTAGTATTTCGAATATTTTTTTTTTAAAACCAGTAATATAGACGCACTTTTTATTTTTGGGCAAGAAATGCACCACTGGCCGCAGATGTAGTATTTAGAATTTTTTTTTTTAAACCAGCAATGTAGACGCACTTTTTATTTTTGTGCAAGAAATGCACCGCTGGCCGCAAATGTAGTATTTAGAATATTTTCAGGCTGCTGCCTGATTCATCAGTGCCTATTAATACAGCCTTGCCAGTGCAGACATGGGGAGAGGAGAGCACCTAGTGCTTGTAGTTACACAAATGCCTATGATGGACATCAGACATCCCGTATCCCATAGGGGAGGGCAGTTGTTGGCGTTTACCAATGTTGGCACTTGTCAAGTCTTTGGTCCTTGGAAAATGGCATAATCTTCCCTTTTTTATGTTTTTTTGGCAGCAAATCCTCCAGAGTCCCCAGAAGTGCAGGCAACCAGTGAGCCAGAATTGGTCATCCCAGCCCAAGTCCAAGGTTGGTCAACTCCAAAAATGTAGAAAAATGTATGTGTTGAACCAGATGTGACATTGGGATGCTTAATGAATGTTGTATTCTTTTCTTTTTTAGAGGAAATTGAATGTGAAGAGTTCCTCCAACATGACCCTGATCCCGAAAATGTAGAAGATGGTGCTGAGCCTATAGTTTGCCCTTGTAAATATTGTTATAATATTGCTTCTTATGTATTGACATGTCTAGTGTTACATTCTCTTAAGTAAACACCTAGTCCACACATTAGTACAGTAGGTAGTGCTTTCACATTAGCACGGCTAAGGAAGAGGTGTAAGTAGCTGTCTGTGTCGCTAGGTAGCCTAGTTTTGGAGACCCAGACACCAGACTATTACAGAGTAGGGTCAATGTTTACATTTAAAGTTGTGTAGGCGTCTGAAGCAGGTTGCACCCAACAATCTACTGGGTAGGTAAGTATTTAATGAGGTTTAAGATTAACTTGGCCCTAAATCACTATGTTGGCCCTCAACCACTTGCTAATCATTGCCCTAATACATTTTCCTCTTCTTACCAGGTCATGAGATGCCTCAATGCACTGTGGGCCGATTAAGGCAAGAAATTATCATGTGCTGCAAGGAGCTCAAGGACATCAAAAAGGCAGCTACCCATTTACAAAGAAGACTGACAGATGTTGGGGACATGCTTGGGAAGTTTTAAGTTTCTCTTGGACTTGGGCTCGATTTTTTTGGACACTTTTTGTTTGTTTTTCCCTGTTTGTTTATGGAAACGTTTTTAAAAGTTTAACATGCAAAGTGTTTTGCAACTCCACTCCTCAAGGGGCATTAACAGATCCAGTTTTAAATATTTCACATAAGGCATTGAAATAGCTCACATTTTCTGTGTTAAATCTGGAAAACAAGTTCTGTTTTTGTACCTTGAGGAGTGGAGTTGCTAAACACTGGCCTAATGAGAAAGTGTGTAGACATGTGCTCTATCCTATCAGGGGGTATCAAGTGTTGTGTTTCTGGGTTGCAACCCCCCTTCCTTTAAACTAGAGTTTCTTGGAGAAAAGGGTGTTGCAGCAGCGAAACGTGTGAGTTGATACCATCAGGGGTTCTGAGCTGATGGGTTTCGGGGGTAGCCCCCCTTTATCAAAACTCAAGTAGCTTTGATAAAGGGTGCACCCCCAAAATGCGTCAGCTCAGAACCCCTGATGGTATCAACTCATGCGTTTTGCTGCTACAACACCCCTTTCTCCAAGAAACTCTAGTTTGGAGGAAGGGGGATTGCACCCCAGAAACACGACACTTGATACCCCCTGATGGGATAGAGATCAGATCGTTCTGTAATGCAGGATGAGATCTGCAATCTGTCCCTCAAAGCAGTAGTAGTAATCTCTACCTAGTCCAAAATCAGATCGTTCTGTAATGCAGGATGAGATGTTGTATATTTGTTATATTTGCAATCTGTCCCTCACAGCGCCGGCAGCATCCTCTCCCTACACTAGCCTGAGAGCATGTGACATGCAGCACTACCTGACTCCAGCTTATACAGAGGCTGGGTCACATGATGCATTGGCCAATCACAGCCATGCCATTAGTAGGCATGGCTGTGATGGCTTCTAAGGGCAAACCAGTGAAACGCTTGTTGATTGGCTGCCCTGCAGCTATTCAACAGGCGGGATTAAATACCCAAACCCAAACTTTTTTTCAAATGTCCGGGTTCGGGTCCGGGTCACGGACACCCCAAAGTTCGGTACGGACCCGAACTTTACAGTTCGGGTTCATCAACTCTACTTATCTACTTCCTCAACCCCTCTGGTGGGCCATTTGGCAACTTTCAGGGGGGAGGAGGTAACGGGTAGATGTTTTGGACAAGTAAGCCTCTCCAGTTCCATGAGAGTTTGCTACAGGAATAATGGTTGTTAGTTTGACCACTCCCTCCTCTATTGGCTGCCCATTGGACATACTATCAGTTTTACATTTTTCTATTAATAATGAACCAAACAATATAATAGGAGGTCAAACCTAGGAGGTCAAATTAGCAGGTCATCAAGCAGGTCCTTGCACTTCATGGTTTGGGTCATTATTAAAGCGTAACTCTACTTTATTGGAGAAAAAAACATTCCCCTCTGGGTGATCTATATACATTGCAAGGATTATAACAAACTTTGCTGCAGATTCCTACCTTTTGTTATTCTGAAAAAATCCCTGTGTGTTTGTCTGTGCCTCTGTTCTAAGTGAGTTTAATGGGAGGGGTTTCATTGTTAACTGTCAGGTATGTCACATACCTGATGGTAGAGTCTGACTTATGCAGTGGGCAACCTCTCTTATGGCCCTGGTTACAGAACCCCTGGTAGAGCAGACAGGGAGTTCTAGAGCGCAGGGGGGCACGAGGGCTGGATTGGACACAGATGGTGGTGAGATGTTGTCCAGAGGTTCGTGCAAGACTGAAGAGTAGTGGTACAGGTCGGGTCAATAACGTGCGGGCGGGGCAGTACAGGAGGAGCAGGCAGTCGGGTGGTCGGGTGCAGGCAGGTTCGGCAACAGGCGGGCAATTGAAGTACAAAGGGGTCAGGCAGGAGAATGGTCGTAGGCAAGCTGGGGGTCAGTGCAGGCAGAGTTCAAGCAGATACAGAGTCAAGCTGGGTCAAAGGTAAACAGGGAATCGGATCACTATGGAACACTGGGATGCTGTAGAACGGACAGCACTGGTTGCAGGGTGCTGTCCGCTTAAATGGGCCATTTGGGCACCAATGCCGGCACATACGGACAGGCTTCTGGACCCGAATTCCAGGGGCAACGGTTGTTTCCTGACATTGCCCCCCCCAAGGGGCAGCCTCTGGATGTCCAAACGGGCTCTTAGATCTGGATGTCTCCTCCAGAATGACTTAACAATTTCTTCAGCATGAATATGGTCCTCATGTTCCCATGAGCTTTTTTCGCGCCCGTACCCTTTCCATTTGACCAAGAACTGGGTGGAACCACCTCTTTTCCTGCAATCGAGGATGGCTTCCACCTCAAACTGTTCCTCACCTTCCACAAGGATCGGCTCTGGTGGAGCCGTCCTCTGATCTGGGAAGGGGTCCTAGATCATGGGTTTTAGCAGGGTGACATGAAACACTGAATGGACCTGCAGGGATGGTGGAAGATCCAATTTGTATGCCACCCTGTTAATTCTTCTCTTCACGGGGAAAGGGCCAATGAATCTTGGGCCCAGTTTTCTTGACAGGCAAGATAATCGCAGGTTCTTGGTTGCCAACCAGACCTGGTCACCTGGTTGTAAGTTCAGTTCCCCGCATCTCCTTTTGTCGAAAGCCCTCTTAGTGCTCCTGTTGCCTAGACAGTGTCTCCTGTAGCAGTTTGTTGTTTCTTTCCAGGAATTCCGTTGTCTACTGTACCGCTGGCACCGTGCTTTCAGGGATTAAGTTGGGTATGAACGTAGGGAGGTAGCCCTAGGTTCGCACAGAATGGAGATTGCTTGGTAGCTGAGTGTATGGTGTTGTTGTAGGCAAACTCGGCTATCGGCAGTAACGAGACCCAATCATCCTGAGCAAAAGAAGAGTAACAGCGGAGGTACTGTTCTAAGGTCTGGTTAGTCCTTTCCGTCTGGCCAGTTGGGGGGTGATAGGCCGATGAGAACGCCAATTCGATTCCCAGCACTGTACACAAGGCTTTCCAGGCCCGGGATGTGAACTGCACCCCACGATCCTAGATTATGTTAATGGGAATCCTATGAAGTCTCTGCGGTTTCAACTGCGGCAGGGGTACCTTATATGGCAATTAAGTGCGCCATTTTGGTAAGGCGGTCCACAATCACAAAGATTGAATTGAACCCTTCAGATGGAGGTAGCTCTACTATGAAGTCCATAGAGATATGGGACCACGGGCGCTCTGAGATGGGGAGCAGGTTCAACAGACCCCAAGCTTTAGCCCGGCTGGTCTTGTTTTGGGCACAGACTGGACAAGCGCTGACATATTTTCTGCAGTTCTTGTCAGTGGAAGGCCACCAAAAGGAGCGCAATAGCAGCTCCGCAGTTTTGCGACCTCCAAAATGCCCCGCCAACTTGTGGTCGTGGCTAAGTTCCAGTACATAGCTGCTTCGGAATATATATTTTGTTATGGTACCACCACAGCCCATCCTTCATTGTCAGCCTAGGATCCGGAGACATAGTGGATTCGGTCAGAGATCATCTGATCTGAGACAGTAAGTCCTCCTGGTTCAGCAGGAAGTGCCACGAAGAAAGGATGGTGTCTGGTGGTGCGAAAACTCCTGGTTCGCAGAACATTCTAGATAAGGCATCTGGCTTCATGTTCTTCGACCGGGCCTGTAGGTAATATGCAGTTGGAAACGAGAAAAGAATAAAGCCCAACGTGCCTGATGGGGTTTCAGTGTTTTGGCGGTGCATAAATATTATACATTTTTATGGTAGGTGAAGACCATAACAGGATGTGCAGTTCCTTCCAAAAGATACCGCTATCCCTACAAGGCGGACTTGATGGCCAGGAGTTCCCGGTCCTCCGCGTCATAATTTTTCTCGGGGGCAGAGAGCTTGCGGGAAAAAAAAGCAACAGGATGTAGAGAGGCCTTTGGGCCTAGCCTCTGGGAGAAGACTGCTCACACTGCAGTCTCTGAAGAATCTGGATGCTTCAAGACAGGTGCAGATGTGAATAATTGCTTGAGCTTCAGGAAGGCTTTTTGGGCCTCGGGAGACCAGTGGAAATGGGTATTCTGTTTGGTGAGCTGGGTAATAGGTTAGATTACTGCAGAGAACTCCTTGATAAACTTGCTCTAGAAGTTGGCGAAGCCTACGAACCATTGGACCCCTTTTCTGTCTACTGGAGCTGGCCAATCCAAGATGGCAGAAACCTTCTGTGGGTCCATAGTGACTCCGGTAACGGAAATGATAAGGCCCAGAAACGGAATGCTGGAGCATTCAAATTGACACTTTTCGGCCTTTGTGTATAGCCCATGTTGTCGGAGGCACTGTAAAACACACCTGACGTGCCTGCGGTGCTCATCCATTGTGGCAGAGAAAATGAGAATATTGTCCAAGTAGACGATGATGAATTGGTCTAGGTAATCCCAGAAAATATCATCCACCAAGTGTTTGAAGATATTCATAATGGCCGAACCGTGTTTGGAAGGCTGTCTTCCACTCGTCACCCTCCTGGATGCGAATGAGGTTGTAAGCCCTGCGGAGATTTAGCTTGGTGAATACAGTAGCTGAACCGAGTCTTTAAAATAATTTCGGGACCAGAGGTAGAGGATAACGGTTTTTAACTGTGACCTTGTTGAGGTCTCTGTAGTCAATACAGGGTCGAAGGGAAT
The DNA here is from genome assembly GCA_018402905.1 of Glandirana rugosa. NCBI lineage: Eukaryota > Metazoa > Chordata > Amphibia > Anura > Ranidae > Glandirana > Glandirana rugosa. The sequence goes on along the minus strand of BLSH010059069.1, from coordinate 726,130 downwards.
GGTCCACAAAGAATATCCCTGCTCCTGCTGGGGAAGTGGAAGGCCGGATTAATCCCTTCTTAAGATTCTCATCTAGATAGGCCTTGAGGGCCTTCAGTTCTCCCTCAGAGAGGGGGTATACCCTGCCAAACGGCACCTCAGCACAGGGCAACAGCTCTATCGGGCAGTCATAAGATCTGTGAGGTGGAAGTTTATCTGCCCCTTTCTTACTAAACACATCTAGGAACTCGTGGCAGACTGAAGGAACAGCTATGCGGGTCTTTGGGTCACGGTCAGCGTCTTAGCATAGCACAGAAGGAGGAGCTTCCAAAACCGGCTGCTGGCAGTGGTGCTGACAATAGAGGGAGGAAAACCGAACCTCCCCAGTGGTCCACTTAATGGTGGGGCAGTGAGCCCGAAGCCACAGCAGGCCCAAGATAACAGGGAAGAGAGGGGACGCAATAACGTCCAACAGCAGGTGTTCCAAGTGGCCGCTTGTCATTCTAGCAAAAAGAGGGACGGTTTTGTGGGTGACTGCACCCGATTTAATGGCAGACCCATCAGCCAGGCAGATGACCATTCGGTGGGTCTTAGGTCTAAGAGGGATTTGATGCTGAGCTGCAAATGTCAAGTCCAGGAAGCAACTGCATGCTCCAGAGTCGATGATGGCTGGAACTTAGATACTCCCGCCTGGAAGCTGTAGAAAAAGGAGAAGAACAAGGTAGATAGTAGTACTTGGCAAGGATAAAACTATTCCTTTGGTAGTGTGGGGCCCCTTACCACACTTGACTGGACAGGACCTGACAAGATGTCCAGGGCCTCCGCAGTAGAGGCAGAGGTTATAGGTCAGACATCTGTGTCTCTCCTCAGGGGAGAGTGAGGGACGTAGGAGTCCGGGCTCTGGCAGGTCTTGTGGGGCTGGCCCCGGGTAGCTGGGTACTCCGGGTAGCATCCAGACAGGTAGTGCAGATCCTGCGGACCTCCCCGCTCTGCGTTCCCGCAGGTGGCAGTCAACCTGGTTGCCAGGTTAATCAGGGCATCCAGAGATTAGGGAACACCCACATGGGCCAGCTCATCTTTGAGCGGCTCTGAGAGGCCCAGCCTGAACTGATGACAGAGAGCCGCATCGTTCCAGGCCGTATCTGCGCTCCAGCGCCGGAACTCTGAGACATAGTCCTCCACCGTACGGCGGCCTTGCTGGAGCACGTGGAGAGCGGCCTCTGCGGTGGCAACCTGGTGGGGGTCCTCATAGAGCCGAGCCATGGACTGAAATAAGAGGTGGAGGTCGGCGGTTTCAGGAGCCTTTTGTTCCAGTAGCCGGTGGGCCCAGGCTTGGGGTTCATCTAGTAACAGAGAGATTACCCACCCTCGTGGCTTCCAAGGAAAAGGTGCGGGGTTGCAGGGCAAAGTATAATTTACATGCATTACGAAAAGCCTGAAACTTCTTACGGTCCCCCGTGAACCATTCGGGCAAGGGCACCTCGGGCTCTGTGGGCAAGCAGACAATAATGCGGGCAGCAGGCTGGCCGGAACTTGATGGAGCTGGCAAGGAGAGCTCCAGGACTCTGCTTTCCAACCGGGTGTACCCGTTTTGTAAGTCCTTCACCGCTTGGGTGAGCCCCGTTAGGTGCACACATAGATCATCCATTGGAGAGGGCCCCTGCACAGACTCGGACTGGCTGTCCGTTGCTGTCATGTACCTGATGGTAAAGTCTGACTTATGCAGTGGAAAACCCCTCTTACGGCCCTGGTTCCAGAACCCCTGGTAGAGCAGACAGGGAGTTCTAGAGCGCAAGGGGGCACGAGGGCTGGATCGAACAGAGATGGTGGTGAGATGTCGTCCAGAGGTTCATGCAAGACTGAAGAGTAGTGGTACAGGGTCAATAACGTGCGGGCGGGGCAGTACAGGAGGAGCAGGCAGTTGGGTGGTCAGGTGCAGGCAGGTTCGGCAACAGGCGGGCAATTGAAGTACAGAGGAGTCAGGCAGGAGGTCGTAGGCAAGTTGGGGGTCGATGCAGGCAGAGTTCAAGCAGATACAGGGTCAAGCAGGATCACAGGTAAACAGGGAATCAGAGAACAGATCGCTATGGAACACTGGGACACTGTAGAACGGACAGCACTGGATGCAGGGTGCTCTCCGCTTAAATGGGCTGTTTGGGTGCCAATTCCGGTGCATACGCGTGCGCGCGCACACGCTACGTGCGCCCACACACAGGCTTCCGGACCCCAATTCCAGGGGCAACAGTTGTTTCTTGACAGGTGTGCACTTGGAAACCACTAATGACGAAATCTACTGGGCTGCATTCCTTTAGATGTCTTGCTACTGAAAGTATCTCTCCAAAAATGACATTTTTGTGCAGGAGATACCTGAAATCTGATTTGTATCTTAGGCGGACTTCTGGGAAAATGGGTGAGCCAATCGCACTAGCAGGAAATTATGTTTCTGGGGAGTGGTCAATATACACTCTATGTACAGAACAGCTCCAGGTAGCCATATTGCATTGCATTCTCAGAAATGTACATGGAGATTGAAAAGGAAAGGTAATTTTTAATAACATTCAATTACATTATGATTAGTGTCGCAATTATATGCATTACAGCAAATTAAAAAATAAAAAAAACATTTTTACCCACGAAAGTGGAGTTACCCTTTAAGGAAATGTGACCCACAAAAGATGGAGAGTGTGTATGGGAGATTACATGGAGTCAGGAGTTACAGTAGTTTGAAATGATGACTTTACATTTTTGGGTGGGGGGGGATTATCTTTGACATAATAATAAGGCCTCAGGCACTCTGCAGGATTTGAAACACACAAATAACGTAAGAAAAGTTTGTGTTTTTTGGGGGGGTTAAGGCCCAAAATGTAGCATACCTAAATCATTGAAAAGTTACCAGACTGAGTGTGTAACCTTTTTTAAAGGTTATGTTTTATAGCAGAATGTATAAAAAGTTGTATTAATTTCTGAAATTTATGTCTTAGTTTTGTATAAATTGGCAAAAAAAAAAACAGTGTGCATCAAATATACTTACCTGCTCTGTGTAGTGGTTTTGCACAGAGCAGCCCATATTCTCCTCTTCTCTGGTCCCCCCGTCGGCACTCCTGGCCCCTCCCTCCTGCCGAGTGCCCCCACAACAAGCAGCTTGCTTGGGCACCCAAGCCAAGCTGCGGCTCCGTGTATACATTCAGACACAGAACCGTGGCCCTTCCCCGCACCACCCCCTCTCTCTCTTCAATGGCTCACTGACTTTGATCTCAGCCAATGAGGAGGGAGAGTACCAGTCAGCTGAGTCTCTCTTGCAACATCACTGGATAGAGGTGGAGCTTAGGTAAGTATTAGGGGGGCTGCTGCACAAAGAATGTTTTTTATTTTAGTGCATAGAATGAAATAAAAAACTTCTGCCTTTACAATCACTTTAACCCGACTGGGCCATAGCTGAATGACGGCTACAGTGCAGTCGGCTAGTTCTGCAGGGACATAGTGACATTCTCCCAAACGCAAGCTTCCAGTGCCCCCTGGGGTGCTCACCTGGAAGTGTCAGTGAATGCCAGTTACGCCGGACTCAGCGCATCAGGAATTGGGGTAAAGGGCCAATGACATTATGTCCAATGACAAATGATCACTTCTCAACAAATCGCCACATGTCCTGTTCTGCTCTCTCTTAACGGTCAGTGTGAGGAGAGGAGAGAGTCAGTGCAGCAGCGCAAGTGAGCCACTAAAAGTCTCATACATGATGGGAGATGGGTGACACGCTATGATGAGGTGGGGGATGGGTGACACACAATGATGGATTGGGGGATGGGTGACAGGCTATGATGGGATTGGGGATGGGTGGCACACGATGATGGGGTAGGTGACACGCTATGACGGGGTGAGGGATTGGTGGCACACTATGACGGGGTGGGGGAAGGGTGACACGCTATGATGGGGTGGGAGATGATTGACACACTATAATGGGGTGGGTGATGGGTGACACAAAATGATGGGGTGGGTGATGAGTGACACACAATGATGAGGTGGGGACAGGTGACACACAATGATGGGGTGGGGGGTGGATGACACACAATGACGGGGTGGGGGATGGGAGAAACACAATGACAGGGTGGGGGATGAGTGATACACTATGACATGGTGGGGAATGGGTGTCAAACAATGATTGGGTGGGGGATGGGTGACACACTATTATGGGGTGGAGGATGAGTGACACGCTATGACGGGGTGGGGGGTGGCTAACACGCTATAATGGTGTGGGGGATGGGTGACACGCTATGGGTGGGGGATGGGTGACACGCTATGGGTGGGGGATGAGTGATGCACTATGACGGGGTGAGGGACAATGCTGTATCTTGGCCTAGGCCAACAAGGCCCAGGCCTAGGGCAGCACTTTGCAGGGGGGCAGCACGAAAAGAGTCCCCGCCGGCTTGCAATTGTAGTGCTGCCAGTATGATAATACAGGCAGGGCCGCCATAAGAGGTGGACAGCCCATACATATGTGGGGGTCCGGGCATCCAGAAGGGCCCCAACCAATGAGTTTTTGTGTGGGCAGCCGGCGTTCCGCAACTGTGGGGGGGGGCACGAGTTTAGTCAGGCCTAGGGCAGCACAAAACCTAAATACACCACTGGTGAGGGATGGATACACACAATGACGGGGTGGGTGATGGGTTACATACAATGATGGGGTTGGGGATGGGGGACACAAAATGATGGGGTGGGGGATGGGAGGCACACTATAATGGGGTGGAGGAATCCGGTTCTATGTCGTAACAGGGAGTGGGGCAGTATCACGTAGTGAGT
>BLSH010059069.1:674035-692334 GCA_018402905.1 Glandirana rugosa | reverse complement strand
TATATATATATATATATATATATATATATATATATATATATATATATATATATAGTCAGGTCCATAAATAATGGGACATCGACGCAATTCTAATCTTTTTGGCTCTATACACTACCACAATGGATTTGAAATGAAACAAACAAGATGTGCTTTAACTGCAGACTTTCAGCTTTAATTTGAGGGTATTTACATCCAAATAAGGTGAATGGTGTAGGAATTACAACAGTTTGTATATGTGCCTCCCACTTTTTAAGGGACCAAAAGAAATGGGACAGATTAACAATCATAAATCAAACTTCCACTTTTTTTTTTTTTTTACCACTTCAGCAAATTTCCTGGACCTCTTTCAAATCAGCTTTATTCTCATGCTGTGTCCAAGGTGTCATCACATCATCGTGGTCTTTCTGCTTTTATTTAATCAAAAATAGTATTTATATAAATCCACATCTCTATATCCCTTTTCTTATTGCTTAATTTCCTTCCCCTTTCCTTCCCTCTCTCCTCCCTCCCCCCCTCCCAATCCACCCTCTCCCAATCCACCCTCTCCCACCCCTCCCCTCAGGTCTTCCGTATTTCTTCCTTTTAAAGGTCCTGTTCCAGTCTTGGTCTCATTATTTCTACATATTTTTTGGTTTTTTTTTAATTTAGCCCAGTCATCCCATTTCTTTTCCCCTCTTTCTTTTTCCTTTTCATCTGGGTATTTTAATCTCTCCATGTTGGCTGCTCTGTCTACCCTAATACACCATAAATCTAGGTCTGGTGGCTCCTTTTTATTCCACCATATGGGGATTAAGCTTTTGGCTACGTTAAGGAGAGTCGGCACTAATGATCTCAGATATTTTTTAAAAGGGCCCGAGCGCCCGTGAAAAAGGCATATCCAGGGGTCTGCTTCAATTTTTTCTTTTGTAATCAGCTCTATTATTTCTCTTATATCTTCCCAAAATTTTTTTATCACGGGGCAATCCCACCATAGGTGTGCCATTGTACCCTTTGTATTGCATCCTCTCCAACAGTGGTCCATTCCTTCCTTTTGATATTTAGCTACTTTGTTTGGGGTGAGGTACCATCTAGCCATACATTTGTAATTCATCTCTCTGGTCTGGCTATCCACTGCGGTTCCATTGATACTGTTTATTATCCTTTCCCACTGCCGGTTTGTCTTTTGTGATCCCAATTCAGTTTCCCACTTGCCCACATATGGCGGTCGCTCTTCTTCTCCTAACCCCAGTAAGATTTTATACATATTGGAGACCCCTCCTCTCTTATTTGTTGTCTCACATAATTTCTCTATCAGTGTGAGGTCCTTCTCTGATCTCACTGGTTGAGGGAGCGTCGCCACAAAGTGTTTTAATTGAGAATATTTCCACGTGTCTATTTTACTGAATTTATCGCTTTGTTGTAGCTCTCCCAGTGATTTAACTACCCCTCTATTCATTATGTCTCTTAATTTTAGTTCTCCATCTTTTATCCATTTCTCTGCCCACTTCTCTTGCCCCGGTGAAAAGTAGTCCGTTCCGCAAAGTGGAGTGAGTGGTGAATTATATTCCCAATTTCCCTTCTTCATTGTGTTATCCCATATTTTCAGTGCGTTATGTGTTATCTCGTTTGTGTTGATATCCAATCTTCTGAACGCTGGTGGGATCCATATTATCTTCTCTAATTGTGATTTGCATATTCTGCTCTCTAATGTGACCCATTTTTTCCCTCCCTCTTTCTGTGCCCAAGTTATCACCCATGACATAATGTTTGCTTTATAATATTTTTTTATATTCGGTAGTGCCATGCCCCCCCTATTTTTCTCTCTATTCAGTGTTGACATTTTTATTTGTGGTTTTTGGTTTTTCCATATAAACCTTGTTATTATTTTATTTATGACCTGGAAGAACTCTTGTGGGATGTGAATTGGTAGCATCTGAAATTTGTATACTATTTTTGGGAGTATACTCATCTTAACCGCGTTTATTCGCCCTGTCCAAGACATTGGCCTGTACATCATCTTCCTTACTTCTTCCTTTATTTCATTCAGTAGGGGGACAAAATTAGCTGTATATAGTCCTGTTCTTGTTGCCGTGATTTTTACTCCTAAGTATTTTATTTCCTGCTTATTCCACTTAAAGGGAAAGTCTCTTTGGAGCTCCCTCCTTTCCTGTGCCCCTACCTTTATCTCAAGAACCTCCGACTTGCAGTGATTCATCTTAAAATTTGATAGTTCCCCATAGTTCCCCAACACTTCCAATAATTTGTGGATGGTTTCCCTTGGCCTACTGATATATACTAGTAGATCGTCTGCATATGCAGCAACCTTGTGTTCCTCCTCCCCCACTTTGAAACCCCTTATTTCTTTATGATTCCTTATCACTGCAAGTAGTGGTTCCAGCGCCAATACAAATAGGATGGGGGACAGGGGACAACCCTGTCTCGTCCCATTTAGCATTTCAAAGGGCCTTGACAATTCCCCATTTATCCTAACTCTTGCTTTCGGTTTCTCGTATAAGGCCCTAATCCAATTTATCATTTTACAGCCCAGGCCTATGTTCTCCAACGTCTGAAACATAAAGTCCCAGTCTACCCTGTCGAATGCCTTTTCCGCATCTATTGACAGGAGTAGACTGTGACCCTCCTCTCTTTCCCTTTCACGGAGTAACAATAGGGTTCTTATTCCGTTATCTCTACCTTCCCTCCCAGGGACGAAACCCACTTGATCTTCTTTTATTATATTTTTTACTACTTTTTTTATTCTAGTGGCCATGATTTTTGAAAAGAGCTTGGTATCCGCATTTAATAAGGATATAGGCCTATAGCTGGAGCATAGTCCTTTCTCCTTTCCCTCCTTAGGAATTACCGTTATCGTAGCTAGTAGGGATTCACTTCTTATACCCCATTTACTACCAATCCCATTCATGTATTTACACATCCTTGGGATTAGTATCTCTTTAAACTTTTTATAGTATATTATAGGAAGGCCATCTGGCCCTGGGCTTTTCCCCTGTGCCGTATCCGCCATTGCTGCCTCTATTTCCTCTGTTGTTATCTCACACTCCATATCTTCTACCTCCTCCCTACTTATCTGTGGCATATCCGCCTGTTTTAAAAATTCTTGAATTTTCTCCCTCTTCTGTGTTTTTTCCCCTGGCTCTGTCCCGCCTTTCCTCACTGCGTATAGTCTACTATAATATTCCCTGCAGGTATCCGCTATCTCTTCAGTCTTATATTTAACTTGACCTGTTTCATTTTGAATTTTCTCTATGTAGTTCCTTGCTTTTTTCCTATTTAGGATCCTAGCCAGATGTTTCCCTACTTTATCTCCCCCTAGATATCTTTCTTTTTAAATTTGATTGTATATAATACGGCTTTCCTGTTCTATTAGGTCTTGAAGTTCTTCCCTTTTCTCCAATAATTTCTTTAATACCTCCATCCTCATCCCTTTTTTTTTATGTTCTTGTTCTAAATCATGTATTCTTTTCATTAACTCCTCTTTTTTTTTCCTCCTATCTTTCTTTTTTGCTATATCCAATGCGAGCATTACCCCTCTTATATATGCCTTATGGGCCTCCCAGATTGTTGGGTCAGGTATCTCTTCTGAGGTGTTGGTTTCGAAAAAGCTAACCAGTTCTGCCCTAATACGTCTTACCGTGTCTTCCTCTTTAAATAACTCTTCATTTAATCTCCAATTATTCTCTTTTTTTGAGTAGTTCCCCAGATCTATCTCCAGTGTCACCGGCGCGTGGTCCGAGATTGTGGTTATTTCTATACTTGTTTTCTTCACCCTTTCTAATTCTCTATGTTCGACCATAATATAGTCTATTCTGGAGTACGTCCCGTGCACAGGGGAGTAATAGGTGTAATTTCTCTCTTTCGGATGCCCTACCCTCCATGCATCAATCAATTGGTTCTGAGATATCTTCCTTTTTATTCTTCCTCTCTTTGTGTTTGAAATCCCCTGTGCACGGGACGTACTATCCCACTCCTGGTCCAGGCTAAAATTGAAATCTCCTGCTACAATTACTAAACCCTCTTTAAATTCGCTCAGTTTCTCCAGAGTCCTACCCAAGTATCCTACTGGATCCTTATTAGGGCAATATATGTTAACCAGGGTACACTCTTTGTTATCCAACTTACCCTTTAGAAATAAAAACCTTCCATCTGGATCTACTAGCCTATCTTTTATTACAAACTGTACATTTCTTGAGAACCCTATTGCTACTCCTTTAGCCCTTTTTGTTGGTGAGTCCCCTTGGAACCACAGTGGATACCTCTGCGACCAGATTCTCGTTTTATCTTTATTTGACTAATGCGTCTCCTGTAGAAACGCTATTTCTACCTTATATCGGTCTAGCTCCTGTAATACTTTACGTCTCTTTCCAGGGCATCTCATTCCCCTCACATTATATGTTATAAGCTTGACCATCCCCTTTATGGTTGGTGCTCAATTTTCTAATAAAACCTAAGACTGGATATAAGGGCCCTTCATTTGACCCCTTTTGACCTTTACTCTTTCTTTCTTGGAAGACCTGATCCCTCCCCTTCCCTCCCCCCTGACCCTTCCCTTGTGGGGCTTTTTGGTCTTCTCCTGACCTTCCACCTTGGTGGGTGAGAGATGCTCCCATCTCCCCCCACCCTGGTTGCCCCTGGGGTGAAACTCTTGTTTGGCGCCGGCCTGGTTTCTCCATTTCCCCTTGTCCTGGGTAGTTCTTCCTTCCCACTCCTGTGATCCGTAGAACCGCCCCCCCCCCTTCCTTCCCCCAACTCGCCCCCCCCCCCCTCCCCCCGTCCCCCCTGCCACTTCCTTTTACGAGACCCGTTTCCATTGCCAATCTTCATTTATCCTTATTTGCTCTTCCCTCTCCCACCATCCTGGTATATCGGGAATGTGTAGGCTCAGTTTCCTGCAAAAACTCTCTGTCTCCTCTGGGAACCTCAATCTCGCTGATCTACCTTCCTTTTTACCTATTAGGCACGCTGGGAACCCCCATGAGTATTGGCACCCCTGTTGTTTTAGCTGTTCTAGAAGTGGTTTAAGTGCCCTTCTCCTCGTGCGAGTTTCCCGTGCCAGATCTTCAAATATTTTTATCTCTGCTTTTTCGAAAGTTGTCTTATGTCCTGCGCTCATTTTTTGCCAGACCTCTTCTTTATCTCTGTAATTGTGGAAACGAGCAATTACGTCCCTCGGTTTGTCCATTCCTACATGACTGGGTTTCGGTATCCTGTGCACCCTTTCCATTTTAACTCTGTCTGAGCATGTTTTTCCCAGCAGGGGGCCGAGTATTATATCTAGAGTCTTTTGTAGTTCCTCCTCAGGTACAGTCTCCGGTAGTCCTCTTATTCTTAAATTTTTCCTTCTATTACGGTTTTCCTGGTCTTCGATTTTATACCTTATTTCTCGCTGGTCTTTTTGAATCTTTTTTATTTGATCGCTCAGGGTCTGTATCTCCTTTTCTTGAGACTCTACTCTTTCCTCAGTTTCCTCCACCCTTTTCAGGATCTGACTCAGATCCTCTCAGATATTTGTCATTTCCCCTTTAAGAGATGATTCCAGCCGCATAAACATCTCTGCTATTTCCATTTTGGTGGGCAGTTGATCCCCCATTTGATGTTCTTCTACTATTTTAAGTGGTGGTTCTTTTTTCCCTGGTCCTTCTAAATTTTGCCCCAGTGAAGACCTATTTTGTGATGTTTTAGTACTTGTGTCTTTTTGTTTACTTTTTGTCCCTGTTTGTTCCTGTGGGCTTATTTGTTCGCCGCTCTGTACCATATATTTTTTGATGGTGCTAGGACTTGCACTCGTCCTAGATGGGATCACCCCTGCGTTCTTCGTTACTTTGCCCATTCTCCTCCTGGGTTTCTTATCAGCACTTTCCCTTTCGTGTGTATCCCTTTTCCTTTTTTTTTTTTTTTTTTGTATATATGTCTCTCGAACACTGAGGGCAATTAGGCCTCAGTCTCAGCAATACCCGAATTGTCTAATCCAATGACCACGATTTCCTCAGGATGTGTGGTCCCAGGTAGGTCCGGGGTGTGTGGGAGAGGGGGTTTACTCAGACCCTCCTTTCCTCCGGTGGTGGGCAATGAGAGGTTCTGATAGGGGTACTGTTGGGGGTTTATAGGGGTGGAATGCCCAGGGAGTAATGGAGGACGCACGGTGCCGGGTGACTCTTCGGACCAGTAATCTCCAAGCTCAGAAAGTGATGTGGACCTGGGGGATAATTTTGGGGTGATTGAGGCGCCACATTCCACAATCCCCCCTCCCCTCTCCCCCACCTCGTGGGTTCTTCTCTTATCTTTAATCTAGCCTTCTGTCACCTCCATTCTCACCTTCTGATCTCTTTCTTCACCTCCTCTCCCTCTCCGTGGGTTACCACCAATCTCCCCCGCTTTCCCCCACTCACCGCTTCCAGATGCAGGTGCCCGCTGTGCCGTCTGACCGCTTTACCTCTCTTTCCCTTTCCTAGGCTTCTCTGCTGCGGGCGCTTTCTTCCCCGCTTCTCCGGACTTCTCCGAGGCTCCGCTCCCAGTGCCGTTTGCAGCTATGGTACGAGCGAGTGTACTCGCGCCGCTCTGCCGCCGGTGCTTTCCTCCTCCCCTCCTCGTAGACTTCCGCTCGCGGCCCCGCTCCACAGCGGTGGCTTCTCCCTTTGATCGCCGTCCGCACCAGTTGCCCAGGACGCTACTGCTGGGGTTCCAGAGTGCCGGGGGTGGGGGTGAAGGGCTCTCAAACATCAGCGCTCTCCATCTGCCGTCTGGATGCCTGCATCCTGGGACGCTAACGGGGCGGTCTACTCTCCAGGAGTGCTCTAGGAGCTCACACCGGCGCCATCTTGGGCTCCTCCCCCCTGGTGTCTGATGCCTTCTTCTGAAACTTCCACTTTTTAATACTTGATTGCAAATCCTTTGCAGTCAATTACAGTCTGAAGTCTGGAATACATAGACATCACCAGACGCTGGGTTTCATCCCTGGCGATGCTCTGCCAGGCCTCTACTGCAACTGCCTTCAGTTCCTGCTTGTTCTTGGGGCATTTTCCCTTCAGTTTTGTCTTCAGAAAGTGAAATGCATGCTCAATCTGATTCAGGTCAGGTGATTGACTTGGCCATTGCATAACATTCCACTTCTTTCCCTTAAAAAAACTCTTTGGTTGCTTTTGCAGTATGCTTCGGGTCATTGTCCATCTGCACTGTGAAGCGCCGTCCAATGAGTTCTGAAGCATTTGGCTGAATATGAGCAGATAATATTGCCAGAAAAACTTCAGAATTCATCCTGCTGCTTTTGTCAGCAGTCACATCATCAAAAAAATACAAGAGAACCAGTTCCATTGGCAGCCATACATGCCCACGCCATGACACTACCACAACCATGCTTCACTGATGAGGTGGTATGCTTTGGATCATGAGCAGTTCCTTTCTTTCTCCATACTCTTCTCTTCCCATCACTCTGGTACAATCTTGGTCTCATCTGTCCATAGGATGTTGTTCCAGAACTGTGAAGGCTTTTTTGGATGTTGTTTGGCAAACTAATCTGGCCTTCCTGTTTTTGAGGTTCACCAATGGTTTACATCTTGTGGTGAACCCTCTGTATTCACTCTGGTGAAGTCGTCTCTTGATTGTTGACTTTGACACACATACACCTACCTCCTGGAGAGTGTTCTTGATCTGGCCAACTGTTGTGAAGGGTGTTTTCTTCACCAGGGAAAGAATTCTTCGGTCATCCACCACAGTTGTCTTCTGTGGTCTTCCGGGTCTTTTGGTGTTGCTGAGCTCACCGGTGCGTTCTTTCTTTTTAACCACTTGCCGACCGTCAACCGCAGGTTGACAGCGACAAGATGGCTCTGCTAGGCAAACCGCCGTCATACGATGGCGGCTGCCAGATCGAGCACTGTGAGCGTGCGCACGCCGCCGGAGGCGCACTAGCACGCTCACTGTGTTCCGGGGGGGCCAGGGAGCGGGTGCGGCGGACTCGATCTCCGCCGGCTACCCGCGATGCCCCCCCGGAGTGAGAGAACGGAGGTCCGTGTATGTAAACACGGATCTCCGTTCTGTGAGGGGGGAAGGACTTTGATCACAGCCTTCCTCTATATGGAAGCTGTGATCACTCCCCTTCCCCTGCCAGGGCAGCCCACACACAGTTAGAACACAGTGAGGGAACACAGTTAACCCTTAGAGCGCCACCTGCAGGTTAACCCCTTCACTGCCAATGGCATTTACACAGTAATCAGTGCATTTTTATAGCATTGATCGCTGTATAAATGCCAATTGTCCCAAAAAAGTGTCAAAATGGTCCGACATGTCCGCTGCAATATTGCAGTACCACTAAAAATCGCAGATTACTAGTAAAAAATAAAAAATAAATAAAAACCCCAGAAATTAATTTTCATCATCAGTAAACGCGGCAACTTTTGCGCAAAACGATCAATAAACGCAGATTGCGATTTTTTTTATCACAAATATGAGGAAGAATATAAATCGGCCAAAACCGTTGAAAAAAAATGTTTTTTTATATTTTTTTTGGATTTGTATTTTAGCAAAAAGTAAGAAATTTGGGTTTTTTTGCAAAATTGTCGCTCTTCTTTTGTTTATAGCGGCGATCAGAAATGATGCAGCGGTGATCAAATACCACCAAAAGAAAGCTCTATTTGTGGTAAAAAAAAAGGATGCAAATTTCGTTTGGGTACAACATTGCACGACCGCGCAATTGTCAGTTAAAGCGATGCAGTGCCGAATCGCAAAAAGTGCTCTGGTCCTAAAGTGTAAAATCCTTCCAGGGCTGAAGTGGTTAAGGATGTTCCAAACAGTTGATTTGGCCACACCTAATGTTTTTGCTATCTCTCTGATGGGGTTGTTTTGTTTTTTCAGCCTAATGATGGCTTGTTTCACTGATAGTGACAGCTCTTTGGATCTCATATTGAGAGTTGACAGCAACCGATTCCAAATACAAATAGCACACTTGAAATGAACTCTGGACCTTTTATCTGCTCCTTGTAAATGGGATAATGAGGGAATAACACACACCTGGCAATGGAACAGCAGAGCAGCCAATTGTCCCATTACTTTTGGTCCCTAAAAAAGTGGGAGGCACATATACAAACTGTTGTAATTTCTACACCGTTCACCTGATTTGGATGTAAATACCCTCAAATTAAAGCTGAAAGTCTGCAATTAAAGCACATCTTGTTAGTTTTATTTCAAATCCATTGTGGTGGTGTATAGAGCCATAAAGATTAGAATTGTGTCGATGTCCCACACAGAAAGAAATGACATTAAACTGGCAATAATGCACTTAGAACTATATGGCGTTAAACTGGCAGTAATGCACTTAGAACTATATGGCGTTAAACTGGCAGTAGCGCACACTGAACTATATGGCATTAAACTGGCAGTAACGCACTTAGAACTATATGGCGTTAAACTGGCAGTAACGCACACTGAACTATATGGCGTTAAACTGGCAGTAATGCAGTTAGAACTATATGGCGTTAAACTGGCAGTAATGCACACAGAAGTAAATGGCGTTAAACTGGTAGTAACACAGTTAGAACTATATGGCATTAAACGGGAAGTAACGCACACAGAAGTAAATGGCGTTAAACTGGCAGTAACCCACACAGAACTATACTGCTTCAGCCAATCAGGGCTTGCAATGCATTTTTCAGTGCAGCATTGCATTTTGGTCCGTTCAGGGGCCAAACAAACGGTCAAACACCCCGTTTGTTTGGATGCTCACTGAATGACCGAACAGTGAAAGTTCGGCCCGAACTTATGCTCGGGCCGAACTATTCGCCCATCCCTAGATCTTACAAGATTTTGAGAGGCAGTGTTGCCTCCAGGGGATCGCAGTTACAGACTCAGTAACCATTCTGGTCAGCAAGTTGTCAGGCCGAGTGGCCGAAGCATACAGGGGCCCATTACATGCCAGCAGCGGAACCCCAGCGAATGGGGCCAAAATGCTATGGATGTAAGCAGATTGGCCACATGCGAGACAGATGCTCACAGAGTCACAGTAGGGGTCCCCCACTGTTAGGACGACTGATGTTTGACCGTTTTCTGCCTTCTGTGCGCTATGCGTGCGCCTGTGAGCGCCAATGGCGCCAAATGGTCTATTTAAGCTGCCTGCACCCTGCAGCGGATGCTGTCTGTTCTATAGCATTTTCTTAAGTGTTCCGTGACTATTATTCTGAGACTTCCTGTACCTGTGACCCAGCTTGCCCTACTTTGCTTGAACTCTGCCTGCACCGACCCTCAGCTTGCCTATGACCCTTCTTCTGCCTGATCCTTGTGTGCCTCTGCTGCCCACTTGTTGACGACCCTGCCTGTACCCGACTATCTGCTTGCCTGCTCCCACTGTACCGCACTTGTCTGCCGGTTACTGACCTGTCCTGTATGACCAACCTCCTGCATAGCACAAGCCTCTGGAGGATCCTCACATCATCATCTGCATCTTTTTCAGCCCTTGTGACCCCCTGCTCTCCGGAACTCCCTGTCCACTCTACCAGGGGTTCCCGAACCAGGGCCGCAAGAAAGGTTTCCCACTGCACTGTCAGACTCCACCACCAGGTACGTGACACCCACCATGACATACTGGCAATCCGGCCAGGGCTGCAGCATACTGTGTGCATTGAGAAGAGGACTATACCCCTTACCATTCCCCGTCTCATAAAGGCAGTAATGTAAGGGAGGAAGATTTTGGAGTTCTGTATAATGCTGATCCAGTACAAGCAGCTGAAGATAATAGACAACATCACTGGCAAGTTGTGCTGACTCATGGTCGAGTGGCCCATGGATTGGGGGACACGGGAGCCAGCCTTACTCTGGTTCAACCCCAACTGATATGCAAATCTGAGAAAACTGGGCTCTCTGTCGCGGTGCGGGTAGCTGGAGGACATGTGTACCGCCTACCCATTGCTCGGATACATCTAGATTGGGGAGCCGGTGCCCGAGACATTGAAGTTGGGCTTAAGCGGAATTCGCCTGCCGAGGTACTATTAGGAAATGATCTCGGACTCTTACCTTCTACATTCACCCCTGCTTTGGAGGACGAAGTACATCCAGTCACCCTCCGACTACAGGCACAGGGAGCTGCTTCATCCCACGCCGACGGGCCTCAGGTAAGACCTACTACCTCTGACCTGGACCCTGCCCTATCTATCCCAACTTGGGACTCTCCAGAAGACTTTGGGTGGGAGACCTTAGATGACAATACCCTTGCCCCATATAGAGCGAAAGCAGGGATGGATCTGGGAGGGTTGGGTGATGTTGAGTTTGAGTGGGACCAAGGGAAGATATATAGGGTCACAGAGGGAGCGGGAGAGGAGTGACCCACATTCCCAGACGACAGCTGGTAGTGCCTAGAAAATATCGGCGCAATCTGTTATAGATTGGGCATGATATTCCCCTAGCCGGTCATCTGGGGCACAGGCGGACACTGCATCACCTGACTCAGAACTTCTTCTGGCCAGGACTCTTTGGAGAGGCTAGGGACTATTGTAGGACCTGTGAGGTGTATCAGAGAGTAGGGAAGAAGGGGAATGTTGCTCGGGGTACCCTTAGACCCCTGCCCATAGTTGGGGAACCTTTTAGTCGGATAGCGTTGGATACAATAGGGGCTCTAGCTACGTCTAGTCCTACGGGCCAGAAGTACATTTTGACCATAGTAGACTACGTCACCCAATATCCAGAGGCTGTCACTCTGGCAAATGTTCATGTTGAGACCGTGGCTGGTGCCCTGCTTCAGATATTCACCAGAGTGGGTTTCCCATGAGAAATCCTGTCCGATAGAGGGACACAGTTCACGGCCGAACTTACCCAGCAGTTGTGGGAGTTGTGCGGGATTTAGCCCCTGTACAGCTCCCCATATCACCCACAGACCAATGGGCTTTGCGAGCGATTCAACAGTACCCTGAAGCAGATGCTTCGGACGTTCGCCTTGACCTATAAGGATTGGGAACTTCACCTTCCCCATCTACTTTTTGCATACCGGGAGCTACCCCAGGTCTACAGGTTTTTTTCCCTTCAAACTTCTATATGATAGGAGGGTATGGGGTCCCCTGGATTTACTTTGGGAACACTGGGAGGGTAAATTGGTTGAGGCAGGGACTTTTTTTTTATTTGAAAAAATGTTATTGAATTTTCAAACGTACAAAAGCAACCAAACAATGAGAAGACACGGATGGTAAGGGTAGGCCTTACTCCAAATGACAAAGACATTGCAAGCAGATGACAGGTACAAGGGCAAACAAAATTTTAAACAGTAACGGCACAGAGGAGCAGGAGCCCCAGGCCCAGCCCACGCCCACCCCCCGTCACCCCATTCGGGATCAAGCTGCGACCAGAGGGAGGGAGACGGACCTACCCCTGGGACACCCACCCCAGGGCATACCTCATTTGTCTCTCCATTGATAGATGCAGTCATAAAACTTTCCTGAGGCCAAATGACCCTACAGTCCACTACCATATAGGATACTAATTAATAACATCCAAAAAATAAGCTAAAACAAAATAAGGAAAAAATAAGAAAAGAGCTAGAGAGCAGAAGAAAAAGAAGAGAAAGAGGAAAAAGAGGAGAAAGGAGCGCCAGGAAAGCTAGGCCTCGCTGGAGGAAGAGCCCAGTCATGGAGGGAGATTGAAGTATCTCTGCCAGGGCTCCCATACCACATCAAATTTGTCACAGGAATCCAGGAGGGTAATTCTCCTGGGTCATTATCCATGTGATTTTCTTTTTGGCTGCATTAAAGGAGACAGATGGTCTCTTCCAATCCCTCGCCAAAGTGATCTTGGCGCCCAGTAAAATGAATTGAGTTTGTTTGTACATGGGCTTAGAAAGACCATCCGGCTTAAGATGCAAAAAGGCGATTTTTGGGTCTTGGGCTAACGCTTGGCCCATGACCTTCCTCAGCAATAAAAAAATTCTGTTCCAAAAACCCCTGATCCTCGGACACTCTCACATGTATGAAAGTAAGAACCCAGTAGTTCACATCCTCTAAAGCATAATGGAGACGAGTTTGGAAACATAAGGGAGAGGCGGGGGAGGGACCAAGTACTAACGGGAGATAACTTTTACATTGGCCTCCATCAGAGAAGTGTTAACCATCCCCTTAGAGGATTTCAGAAAGATGGAAAACCATTTGTCCGCATCCCAAGACTGGTTCAGATCGTTCTCCCAGTGCTTAGCGTATGGGGGTTTCAGAGTAAGTTCCGTCAATGATGCATATATAATGGAAATGCCCCCCTTTTGTGAAGAAATGTCAGAACACCACTTCTCGTAGGGGGTGATGCCCTCCAGAGCAGTTTTGTCCTTCCATAAAGAGGCAATATAATGTTGGATTTGATGGAAGCGAAATCTTTCAGACTGGGGCCCAACATGGAGAGAAAGTGGCCAACTCTATAGAGCCCTTTGTTGGTCCAACACTCGAAAGCGCAAATATCTTGACCCGGGGGGAAGCATGGGTTATTGTAAATATGCTGGAGAGGGCGAATGCCAGATACTAAACCAGGGGCCCTAAAGAGTGAATCACACAGAGCAATCAAATGAGATAACGTAGGGGACAAGATCGAGGGTCTTAACTTTGAAGGGGTCCAGACTAGAAAGTCAATGGTGTTGAGAGGGACAGCCTGTCTTTCAATGCCGACCCTGTCCGGTCTTTTGGAAGAGGCATAGATGATAGAAAATTGAGCCAATTGGGCAGCCTGGTAATATCTCTACAGGTTAGGGAGTCCCAGACCCCCCTGGACACGATGTCTCATGAGTAGAGTTGAGTGAACCCGGACTGTAAAGTTCGGGTCCTTACCAGACTTTGGGGTGTCAGTGCCCCGAACCCGATCCCGGACATTAAAAAAATAGTCCGGGATCGGGTTCGGTATTCGGGTATTTTTGGCGCCTTTTCTATAGCTGCTGGGCAGCCAATCAACAAGCTTTTCACTAGTTTGCCCTTAGAAGCCATCACAGCCATGCCTACTAATGGCATGGCTGTGATTGGCCAGTGCATCATGTGACCCAGCCTCTATATGAGGCTGGAGTCACGTAGCACCACGTGTCAGATCGTCTCAGACTAGAGTAGGCAGAGCTTCATGCCCGTGCTGTGAGGGAAAGATTAGCGTTCACAACCATCTCAGACTGCATTAGGGAGACCTTCATTGTGGTCCTGTGAGTGAGACATTACCGTTCAGAACCATCTTATAGTGCATTAGGGATATGTTCCTGTCTGTGCTGCGAGGGAGACATTAGCGTTCAGTACCATCTTATAGTGCATTAGGGAGACATAACTGTTGGTGCTTTGAGGGAGAGATTATCATTCTAAAACCATCTACTACTGCATTAGGGAGACGTTCCTGTTGGTGCTCTGAGGGAGAGATTATCATTCTAAAACCATCTTCTACTGCATTAGGGACAGGTTCCTCCTGTTGTTGCTCTGAGGGAGAGATTATCATTCTAAAACCAAATACTACTGCATTAGGGAGAGGTTCCTGTTGGTGCTCTGAGGGAGAGTTTATCATTCTAAAACCATCTACTACTGCATTAGGGAGAGGTTCCTGTTGGTGCTCAGAGGGAGAGTTTATCTTTCTAAAACCATCTACTACTGCATTAGGGACAGGTTCCTGTTGGTGCTCTGAGGGAGAGATTATCATTCTAAAACCATCTACTACTGCATAATGGACAAGAACCTGTTGGTGCTCTGAGGGAGAGATTATCGTTCTAAAACCATCTACTGCTGCATTAGGGAGAGGTTCCTGTTGGTGCTCTGAGGGAGAGATTATTGTTCTAAAACCATCTAATACAGCATTAGGGAGAGGTTCCCGTTGGTGCTCTGAGGGAGAGTTTATCATTCTAAAACCATCTACTACTGCATTAGGGAGAGGTTCCTGTTGGTGCTCTGAGGGAGAGTTTATCGTTCTAAAACCATCTCCTTCTGCATTAGGAAGAGATTCCTGTTGGTGCTCTGAGGGAGAGTTTATCGTTATAAAACCCTCTACTACTGCATTAGGAAGAGGTTCCTGTTGGTGCTCCGAGGGAGAGTTTATCATTCTAAAACCAACTACTACTGCATTAGGGAGAGGTTCCTGTTGGTGCTCTGAAAGAGAGTTTATCGTTCTAAAACCATCTCCTACTGCATTAGGGAGAGGTTCCTGTTGGTGCTCTGAGGGAGAGTTTATCGTTCTAAAACCATCTACTACTGCATTAGGGAGAGGTTCCTGTTGGTGCTCTGAGGGAGATTTTATCGTTCTAAAATCATCTACTACTGCATTAGGGAGAGGTTCCTGTTGGTGCTCTGAGGGAGAGTTCATCGTTCTAAAACCATCTCCTACTGCATTACGGAGAGGTTCCTGTTGGTGCTCTGAGGGAGAGTTTATCGTTCTAAAATCATCTCCTACCGCATTAGGGGGAGATTCCTGTTGCTGCTCTAAAGGAGAGTTTATCGTTATAAAACCATCTCCTACTTCATTAGGGAGAGGTTCCTGTTGGTGCTCTGAGGGAGAGTTCATCGTTATAAAACCATCTACTACTGCATTAGGGAGAGGTTCCTGGTTGTGCTCTGAGGTAGAGTTTATAGTGCTAAAACCATCTACCACTGCATTAGGAAGAGGTTCCTGTCGGTGCTTTGAGAGCGAGATTATTGTTCTAAAATCATCTCATACTGCATTAGGGACACGTTCCTGTCGGTGCTGTGAAAGACAGATTATCGATCATTCTAAAATCATCTCATACTGGTGTAGGGAGAGGTTCCTGCTGCTGGTGTGAGCGGTGCATTTCTTACACAAAAATAAAAAGTGCATCTACAATTTTCTTTTTTTTTAAAAAAAAAAAGAATAATAATGTATTATTCTCTTTTTTTAGTATTAATAAATAGTGCTACATAGTACATTTGTGTCCAGAATGAGGAGAGCGTCAAAAAGGGGACGTGGTCGTGGTGCTCTGCTGGTGCTGCTGGTGTTGGTGGTGTTGCTGAAGCTCCTGTTGCAAGGATAGGACGTGGTCGATCTGTGCAAGCTACATGCACAAGTGAAACACCTTCCTCAGGTAGGCGACAGAACCTTCAACGTTATATGGTAGGCCCGAATGGCGCTCATCGAATGGTGAGGCCAGAATAAGTACAGGTGATAGTAGATTGGGTGGCTGACAATGCCTCCAGTTCCTTCACATTGTCTCCCACCCGGTCCCTTGATGAAAGCTCAGAGTTGGCACCTGAACCCCATGGCCATCTGTCTTTCACCTCAACCCCTTGTAAATCAGCCAAGCAGTCTGAGCCCCGAATCATGCAGCGGTCTCTTATGCTTTTTGATGACTCTGCTGGTGTGCTTTCCGTGGGCCATCCACATAGCCCTGCCCCAGAAGTGGAAGACATTGAGTGCACCGATGCACAACCACTTCTGTTGCAGGATGAGGATAAGGAAACACCACCGCAGCACATCTCTGATGATGACGAAACACAGGTGCCAACTGCTGCGGCTTTCCTCAATGTGCAGACTGACAAAGAGGGCAGTGGTGAAGGGTGGGTGGAAGATGATGTGGAGGATGATGAGGTCCTAGACCCCACATGGAATGAAGGTCATGTGAGTGACGTGTACAGTTTGGAGGAAGGGGTGGTGATCGCACAGAGGCACCAGCACAGCAAAAGAGGAAGCAGCTTGCAAAAGCGGAGCGAGCGTCCTAGACAGTATGCCTGCCACTACCCACCGCACCCAGGGACCTAGCACACCAAAGGCAGCTCAAAGGCGTTCCCCGGCGTGGCAGTTCTTCAGACAATGTGCTGACTACAAGACACAAGTGATTTGCACACTGTGCAATGAGAGGCTGTAGCGAGGCACAAATGTTCTAAACCTGAGCACAACCTCCATGACCAGACATCTAAATGCAAAGCACTTGCTGCAGTGGAATAAGTACCTCAAAATCCAAGAAAAGTCTCGGCCTCCTCCTGCTTCCTCTTCTGCTGCTGCCTCAGCCTCTTCCTCCACCTCTACAGTGCCAGTGTCACCTGCCACCCAGCAAACAGACGATGTGACAGCAACGCCGCCATGTCCGCCACCGTCCACAAGCATTTCCACACGGTCCCATGGAAGCTTACGGCTCTCCATCTCCCAAACACTGGAGAGAGAGAGGAAGTACCCCCCTACCCACCCGCGATTCCTGGCCCTGAATGCCAGCATTTCAAAATTCCTGGCCTTTGAAATGCTGTCATTCCGTCTGGTGGACACGGACAGTTTTCCAGGCGAGCCATCCCTTGCCTGCACAAACAAGTCAGGGATGAGATCAAGTGTGCACTGCGCAACGCCATCTCTGGAAAGGTCCACATAACCACTGATTCGTGGACCAGTAAGCACGTGCAGGGACACTATATCTCGTTAACTGCACACTGGGAAAATTTAGTGGCGGGTGGGCCTGAGGCGGCTAGCCGTTTGGCGCATGTCCTTCCGCCACCGAGGATTGCAGGGCATTTCTCTTTGCCTCCTGTTGCCTCCTCCTCTACCACCTCCTCATCCGCTCAGCGTAACACCTTCACCACCAACTTCAGCACATCCAGGGGGAAACAACAGCAGGCTGTTTTAAAACTGATATGTTTGGGGGATAAACCCCACACTGCATAGGAGCTGTGGATGGGCACTGAACAACAGACCGATGAGTGGTTGTTACCACTGAGCCTCAAGCCCGGCCTGGTGGTGTGCGATAATGGGCGAAATCTCGTAGCAGCTCTGGGCCTAGCTGGTTTGACACACATCCCTTGCCTGGCGCATGTGCTGAATTTGGTGGTGCAGATATTTCTAAAAAACTACCCGGATATGTCAGAGCTGCTGCAAAAAGTGTGGCCCGTCTGTACGCGCTTTCGGCGTTCTCACCCTGCTGCTGCTCGCCTGTCTCCGCTGCAGCGGAACTTCAGCCTTCCTGCTCACCGCCTCCTATGGGACGTGCCCACAAGGTGGAACTCCACCTTGCACATGCTGGAGAGACTGTGCGAGCAGCAGCAGGCAATAGTGGAGTTTCAGCTGCAGCACGCAGACGACGATACCATCTGTCCAGAGCGTACCTCCGGGTGAGTCACTTCACCACGACAAGGCGTCTCGCTGACTGGTCACGCACGACGTCGACTTTGAGGTGATAACGGACGACGACGAGCGTGTCAGAGAGGTCGTACACGTTCCACCTCAAGGTGGAACACCCGTGCAGGGTATCCTCCGCCACTCGTCCTTCCGACTTCAAGGCGACGTCGCCTCTGTCCGCTCGTCGTCGTCCCACTCTTGCGGCTTTCGCGCATGTCTGCCCGGTGTGAAAAACGTCGTCGAGACTGTATAGGCCCATCAAAAAATCTTTATAGACGTGGTGG